>JANBXA010000031.1:17632500-18007500 GCA_030556225.1 Cricetiscus sungorus | reverse complement strand
GAGTTTGGTTCCCAGCACCACTTTGGGCAGCTCATAACTACCTATAACTCTAGTCATGGAATCTGACACCCTCTTCTGGCCTCTAACAGGCATCCTGAACTCATGTGCACACACACATATGCATGCACACACATATATATTAATGTGTGCACACATACATACTCATATGCACACATATGTGCACACATACACAAATAAAATTAAAAATCAAAGCAAACTGAGACCAGAAGAGACTTCCTATCTATCATAATATTGATTATCAACTTGTTAACTAGAATCACCATGAGAGAAGCTTCTGGGCATGCCTGCAAGGGATTTCTTAATTACATTAATTGAAGTGGAAAGACCTGTTCTGAATGTTTGGCACCTTCCAGTGGTTGGGGCTCAGATACAAGGATGTCCAAAGGAAAAGCATTTATTTTGTTTCTTGCCTGTCTGCCTTAGCCTCTTGTTGGTGAGGGCCAATGTCATCTGTAATATGATAAAATCCTCAGATACTGATATTGAGGTTCAAGCTTCAAGCTGAAGTTCAGAAAAGCAAAGCAACCAGCCACTAGCTCTTACCTCTAGCTTAGGCTGAAAGGGTTGATACAGGAGCTCTTCACCAAGCCTCAAACTGCTGCCTCTCCTCAGTGTGGCAGGAGAATGAATGCCTGCTCTGAGACCTTGCTCCTGTCTTATATACCTCTTATGAGTCCTGGGACTAAAGGTGTGAACTATAATTCTCTCTAAGACTGATTCCCGCTTGTGTAGATCAGGGTGGTCTTGGACTCACAGAGACCCATCTACCTCTTAATCCTGAGTCCTAGGATTAAAGGTGTATAACACCACTTCCTAGCTTCTGGCTGTTGGGATAAAGGTGTTTGCCTGGCTTCTATGGCTTGTGGCTGACTTTGCTTTCCGAATCCTCAGGCAAGCTTTAATAAATCATAAATAATATATCATCACAGTCATTCTCTATTGGTATCTGGAGCCAGCTTCATTGGCCTTCCAACCCAGATTGAACATCAGTGTCACCCTCAGGCCTTTGGCCCCAAATTGAGACTGCTGAGGCCCTTAGCTCCATGGACCAAGTTATTGGCTTCCCAATCTGTCCTGTGTGAGACAGCCATTGTGTGACTACCCAGCATGTACCATATAAATATTCATCCATTGTGCATATTGCGTTCCTCTCGAGAACCCTGACTAATGCAATACTTATGGTGAAGTTATTGAAATGCCACTAAAATGAAAAACAAAACAAAAGATGCCAAGTCTCACCTCTTCCTTTCCATATTGGATTAGACATCCAACTGCTACAGGAAGCAAGAGGAATGAGAGCTACAAAGGTGAGGAGGGAGGTTGATAGACATAGTGACACATACCTTTAATCCCAGCACTTGGGAGGCAGAGGCAGGTGTACTAAATTCTGGGCCTGCCAGAGCTACACAGTGAGAATCTTGTCTTAAAAACCAAAACAAAAAGAAAGAAAGAAAGAAAGAAAGAAAGAAAGAAAGAAAGAAAGAAAGAAAGGAAGGACGGACGGACGGATGGACGGAAGGAAGGAAAGAAAGAGGAGGTTGACAACATGGGTTATGAAGACAAGGGCCAGGTCTCCTCCACCTCTCAGCCTGCTTAGCACTGCATCCCAGCCAGAAGGCAGGCAACCTGGGCCAACAGATTTGTTCTCAAGCCCCTTTGTTTTGCAGCTATTTGTGCAGACTGTGCTGGGGAATCTTGATTGGGGAGCTTAGTGAAGCTCACCGCTGGGTGTGTCTGTGAAGGCACCTGCAGAGCCATTTAACTATGAAAGTCAGTAGTGCCATGTTTGCAGGCTGGGGGAGGGGGAATGCAAACAGGAGTTAAGAAGTTAAGCATTCAGAGTTAAGAATGCTGACTGCTCTTGCAGAGGACCTGGGTTCAGTTCCCAGCACCCACAAGGGGCTCACAACTGCCTGTGACTCCATTTCCAGGGATCTGTTACCCTTTCTGACCTCTAAGAGTTCCTACATACTCAAGCACACACACACACACACACACACACACACACACACACACACACACACACACACAAAATTTAAAATAAGTAAATAAATGACTACATGAATAAATATCAAACAATTTAAAAAGGGGAAAGGACCAGAGGGATAGCATAAGTCTCTCGGCGAACCCTTTCTCCACGAACTCTTTCTCCGTGAACCCTTTCTCCCTATATCTCTTCTTCCTGGCCACGCTAGTGTGAGCTGTGATGCTCTGCCCAGCCAGGCCTCTCACCACCCACCATGATGGACCGAAACTGTAGAATCTGAGCCATGTTCTGTTCAAGCATTTTGGCTGACACACCAATAAACTCTCCTCTTTTCCATAAAGTGTAAAACGGGTTGTGAAGTCTAAAGAATCAACAGGAACAGGCAGAGGTGGGCAGGCCATGCTGAAGCATCTGCCAGCCAGCTGGGAAAGCCGCTGTGAGAGCAGGACAATGGTCAAAGTCAAGTCTTGAAGCAACGTGGGGTGGCGGTGAGCAAGAGAATGCAGAGCAGAGGTTCTCCTCATGCAAAGCCCTGCAGTGGGAGCATGCTTTGTGGACTGAGGTAGAGCATGAGGTGGAGATGGCAGGGAGCAGCAGTGATGTGGGATGTCCTTCTGTATGCTGCGAATGTGTTGCTTTTATCAGTTGATAAATAAAGCTGATTTGGCCAATGGCCAAGCAGAATAGAGCCAGGTGGGAAATCCAAATAGAAAAAGAAGGTGGAGTCAGTGAGACCCCCCTCCCCCCCCCCCGCCTGCCCCATATAGTCGCTGGGAAGCAAGATGTGAGGAAACAAGTCACAAGCTTGTGGCAAAACATAAAATAATAGAAATGCATTAATTGTGAGAGCTAGTTAGTAATATGCCTGAGCCATTGGCCAAACGACTATAATTAAAGTTAAGCCTTAGAGTGGTTATTTGGGAACTGGCATGTGGGATGAGAAACCTCCAACTACACAGCAGAAAGAGACCCTAAGAGAGCAGGGACGGAGAGCCTGTGGCCCTGTATGCCACAAGGAAGGCTGGTGAACTATAAAGGACTTGGACTTTAACTGAGCACACAGGGCACAGACCTGTTAGCAGTTCTCCCACCTACACCTGTTACTAGTTGAAAAGCAACTGCAACTGAGTAGGAAGGAGCAGATAGATGGTGCAGCAACGGTCTAAGTCTAGGTGACAGGACAGGGGGCTGAGGGCCAAGTGACAGAGATCTTGGAGTAGTAGGGAGATAGGTTCCATTCCACTTGTCTCAATGACTCAGTTGACTGATTTACCAGAGATAGGTGTGGAGGTCATGGGCTGGGGATGACTCGGGGTACTACTGGGGAAGGAGCCTATGCTGAATCTGAGATACCCTCTAGTAATGTCAGTCTGGGGTGGCTATATGTAGACACAGGAATGTCCAACATGCTCTGGAGAGAGCAGAGGCTGGCATAGATGGAAGGTCTCCAGTATATGTGGATTAGAAAGAAACAGCCTGGAGTAGACATGGAACAGTCATTCTAGAGAGGCCATGTGAGGTGCTTCAATGTGGAGTGTCATTAGTTAAGTCACGTGGGCTGCTGCTGGATCTTCTGAAAGTCACTACTGACTATGTAGATTGTCCCGGGGAGCAATGGGATGCCGAATGAGCTAGAGAGCAGAAGAGATCCAGGGATTGCAAAGGAGGGTGTGAGATTGTTCAGGAGGCAGAAGGGCGGGGTGTATGTAGACAGTGCAGGCAAAGCTGAAGTCTAGGTCCCCTCAAACTATGAGTTGCCTCCACCCCCAGCAATTGCACAAGGCCATGACTACATCGATCATGCTTGGTGGTCTGTCCAGTCTTGCAATGCATGCATGTGGGAGCGGGGGCATGCATGCTTGTTTCTATCCCCAGCACCACAGGTCCTCCTCCCGCCATAGCTGCAGGTACATGGGGTGAGACCTGATTTCCAGGCTGATTCCAGCCCCTTTGAAGGGTCTGGAGTCAATGCTGGTGGTCGGCCTTTCCACAAGCCTGCTCTCTGGGAAAACACCGAGGCAGCAGTGGGCTCATGTGTCCAGGAGACAGGATGAGCGTATGAAGATGACAAGAGAAGGCCCAGTGAGCGAGGTGTTCTGCACAGTGTCCAAGCCAAGGTAGGTCAGGTGCTTTTCATAACACATGAATCTGCTACCTCCTGGGGCTGGGGTGGATACCAAAAGTTCTTGATTTCCTTTGGGTGGGGGTGGGGACACAAGTGACTCCAACTTTTAGCCAGTTTGAAACCCACTCAGTTGTCCCAGGGTTCCCCAGAGCCTCATACTGAAAGCAAGGACACAGGACCACCAGGCTTCGAAATTGGGTTTAATGCATCATACAGAAGGAAAAACTACACTGGCATATTTAAGACAAACACTTTCTCTAGCCACTATCCACTGGACGGTCCTCCTTGGTCCCCCCCAAAAAACCTAAGTCTCAAGACACATCAGCAGCTCCCCCTCCTGGGTCCAACCTTCCACATCCTCCCACATTTCTTACAAATCGAACTCAATCCATCCAAGAAGAAAATCCAGCTAACAAAAGAACCTGAAGACAGTTACGTCACCAGCCGTGCGGTAATGCATAATCGGCACCTCGTAACCAATATATAAAGACGTGTACCTCACATAGCTCACGTCGTTCATCGATAAAAGAATATAAAAATCTTGTTCAACCCAGTGTAATGTGTATTAAAATAGATTTGTATCCTACAGCACAGTTTCTCCCGGAGTCGTGAAAAATGACAAGAGGGACAGTAGCTGGTGGTGGGATCCCAGCCAGCCTTCCCACTCTGCACTTGTGTCTGTGGGCACAGGTGTACGGCTGTGGCCCTGGCACACGTACGTACGAGTGCTCACTGCAGTTCGGCACCATGTGATATGCTTGGGGGAGCTCTGTGGCTCCTGATCCCATATGGGTTGTGCTGTGTCCCATAGGACAGGGTGGGGCTTGCAAAGTGGGTTGCATGGCTCACAGAGGTGCAGGAACCCCCAGGGTACCTAGGGGCCCTCACTCCCTGCAAATGAGGAGACAGCATTGAGGAGGGCGGCTCTGGAGTCTCCAAAGGCCAGGCCCCCAAGTGCACCAGCCTCTCTGCCTCCTCGCTGGACCTCCAAATCCCTCTGGGTGCTCCATCTGAGCCCTCTCAAGAGAGGTTACCATTCCGGTATTGGAGCAGACTACCAGATGCAGAAGAAGGCAGGCAGGGGCGCAGTTCACATTACGGATCGTACAACAACAACAACAAAAAAATGCTATACAAAAAGTGTGAAGCTCTTTTTGGCATAGTGTCTTTAACTGGCAAGAAGTGAGCAGGATGCTTGGTGGCTCCTGCAAAGGAGAGTGCTCTAAAGGCTTCCATCATGAGGTGAAACCTGCCAGGGGCCTCCCATGGTAGCTGGCTGCTCTGTCTAGCCCAGAACTCCATGAGGAAAATTCTGGAGATTGGCAATAGGAAGAGGTGGGCTGCAGCAAGAGCATGAGTGAGGGAAGAATGAGGCAGAGGCCAGGCCGGGCAGCCCATGCAGCAGTGACCTCAGGAGAAACGGGCTTGCCACTTGTCCAGCTAAATGACTGAGTTTCGACATAGTAACACTGATGGTCTGGGGGCCAGCAGGGCACAGGGAGTCCCAGGGCCGCTGGAGAACTACCTAGGTTAGTTACCCTCTCTCATACCAGAGGCTCACCCTGCCACCCCACTAACCAGCTATCTGTTGTCTCTTGCCTCCCTGAAGGCTATACGTGGCCTAGTCTGCCTCACTCTCCACAGCCCGAAGTCTTCCTCTTCTGAGGGAGACAACACAACGAGAGAGCTAGGGATGAAAGCCTAAAGCTAGGGAGGCCTGACAGCCCAGGGTGACGGCTGCCTGTGCCTTGGTCAGAGACACCCTCACCTGGCCCTCAGGTGGTCCCCTGCAACTGGTATAGGGATCCACCTCATGCCAGTTCTGGCTCTGGGATGCTCAACTCACTCCCTTTTTCTCTGTCACTCTGTCTAGTTTATTTTTGTCTAAAATTCATAGAGTTTATGAATTAAGGCTGACAGATTTCCCCAGGTCTTGAGAGCAAAGTCCCAGTAACTTTCTGTGAGTATTCTGGTCCCTGGGGTCAGTTGTGGCTCTGGGGGTGCTGGAGGGCAGTGCGCACGGTGGTAGTGGAAGGCTTGGTCCAGGTCCCAGTCAGAAGCGGGGTGGGGCTGGTAGTTGCCATAGCGACCTGAAGCATCTGCTCACCCTGGATCAGTCTCAGCAGGGCCCGGATGCGGTCGAGTGATGACTGCGTGCCCCTTTGGCGGGCCAGGAGGCTTGTCTTCAGCTCCAGGCATTTCTGTCAAGAGAGGAGTGTTGGAGATGGTCTCAGAATTGAGTAGTGCAGTATCCTGGCCAGCCACACTGATGAGCCCACCTTTCTTCACAAAGCCTTCCACTCTCCAGTAGAACCTGAAACAGGCCAAAGGCCTCACACAAAATGGGATTAAATAAAGGGCTGGAGTAGCATGCTGGTGTCAGGGATGCCTGTCCCTGAAGCCAACACGTTCCACCCTGGCTGGTGACAAGCCAGTGAGGCTCATAGTATGTTCTGTAGTTTTTCTGTGTGTCACACAGAGATGACACTGCAGTGGGTCTGAGACCTAGAGTCATGTGACTTTGGGCTCTAGGTCAAATGGTGCCAGTGCAATAGTGACTTCCTTGGGGGCACTCCTCAAACTATATGGATAATCAGGAATTCTTACAGGGTTATCAATTTGACTATATCTGGAATTAATTATAACCCAAAAAGCTGGGTGCACACCTATGAGGAATTTTTTTTCTTAAGCAAATCATTTGAAGTGGGAAGACTCATTTCAAGTCCTGATCTTTTTTTTTGTTTTTGTTTGGTTTTCGTTCTGTTTTTGTTTTGAGACAGGGTTTCTCTCAAATCATGATCTTTGAGGTGGGAAGATCCACCTTTAATCTGGGCCACACCTTCTGCTCGTTGCCTATACAAACAACATGGAAGAAGGAACCTCACTCTCTTTGCTTGCTGGCTCTCGCTGACAAGTCCATTCCTTCACTGGCATTAGAGTACTTTGGGATTTTGGCATATACTGAAGATCGGCTGAGATAGACTGAACAATTACTGGATTCTTGGCCCTTCCATGGGTAGACAGCCACTGTTGGGTTAGCTAGACCACAGCCTATTAGCCATTCTTATAAATTTCCTTCATGTGTCTTCATAGATTCATTCCATCAGTTCTGTTCTAGAATCCTGGCTAAAACAGGTAAAGAAGGCAGTGCATTTAGAGAGCTTTTCTAAGTCTGAGGTCCCAGATCCTCGGGCAGAAGAGATTGACAGACAGCAAGTTCAAGGCCTGTCTGGGCAACTAAGTGAAACCAAATTGCCAAGGAAAACACCATGCATTGCAGGGGGTCCTGGGGAGATGGCTCAGTGGGTAAGAGTGTCTGCTGTGCTCCATGAGCACCTGAGCTGGGATCCCAGCAACACAGAAAAGCCCAGCATGACTGTATGTAGCTCCAGCCCCAGTGCTGAGAAGCAGAGACAGATGTAATGGGGGATGTCCCTCTGTATGCTGTGAATATATGTTTCTCTTATTGGTTAATGAGTAAAGCTGTTTTAGCCAATGGACAAGGCAGGATTTAGCTAGGCAGGAAACCCAAACAGAGATAAAGAAAGATAGTAGGTGTAGTCAAGGAGACACCAAGTAGCTACCAGGAAGGTAGGATGCCCAGTCTGTTTTTTTTTTTTTTACACAGGTGGATCCTGGGAACTCAAAATCTCAACAGCCAATACAAAATGGCAGGCATCAAGTTTAATGATAAAATCTCTATGTAGGGAATAAATGGAAAGCAACAGAGGAAAACATCTGATGGCCTTCACTCACCTCAACATGTGCACACACAAGTATGTGTACCTGAACATGCATCCACATCTCTACCTCATCTACCATGTGTACATGCCTGGGATATAAAGTGTTAGTGTAACTTGTTCCTCCAGAGCCCCAGAACTGCTATTAGGCCTGCCACCACCACTACTGTCCGCACCGTCCACCACCAGGCATCATCATCACCATTATCACCACAACCATCATCACCATTACTACCCACCATCACTACCACCCCAACATCAAGGTCATAATCATTAACACAATTACCATTACCACCATTACTACCCATTGATGGGAGATGTTATTCTGTATATATGTTTCTCATACTGGTTAATAAAGCCCTGTGGCCAATAGAAAACTAGATAGGCGGGGCTAGGAGACGAGGAGAAGGAAAAAGGAAATAGTAGGGAGGGGTCGAGATGTAGCCCAGGGAAGAAGCAGGATGCCAGCCTCGGCTCCCCGATAAGACGACCACGTGGAAATACTTAGATAAGTAGAAATGGGTTAATAATTAAGGCAGAGCTAGCCCATAAACAGTAAGGGTAACTGGCCAACAGGATTATATCAAATACAGAGTCTCTGAGTGTTATTTGGGGCTGGCGCGGCTGTGGGCCCAGACTGGCGGGCTGGCGGAAACATACATGCTACAGATTGGAGCCAAACCTGCCTTAACAACCCATCACCATCATCGCCATCTCCACTATCATCATCTTCATCATTTGTCCATCATCAATCTACAGAAGACTATGTTCTCTTTATAGAGGAGGAAGTTGAGGTTCAGAAAGGCAGGGCCTGGCCAAGGTCACATAGCTGAGAGGAGGCAGGTTCAGAATGTTCTCAATGACTTGGTAAGTATTCACGGGCTACTTAGAGCCGCGCACCCTGAACCTAGGGGTCTGCTGAACAACACTGGTCAGCCTGCAGTCACTGGGCTCAGTGAGTGGGTGACACAGGACCCACCCCACCGTGCTCACCTTCACAGCTGAGGCCAGCTGCCGGTCCCGCTCCTCCAGCTGCTGGTGCTCAGTCTGTAGCTCGCTGCCACGCTGCAGCAGTTTCTGCTTCTCTTCTTCTTTCACTGGAAGGGAGAGGCCAGACCCATGGAGGGGCGGGTGAGCAGCTGGACCGGAAATGTTCTGCTAGGGACCAGCCCCAGCCACCCCTTTCTCAGAGCCCTGGCCCAGGAGAACCTGGACCCACCCAGCACACCCAAGGTCCCAATAAGATCCCAGGGGTCCTTTCCCAATCTTAGGGACACCCACCTGTCTTGTGGGTGACGTAGGAGTGCACGATGGCCAGCATCCCGGTCCAGGGCACACCCTCATCTTTCTTTAAGGCCTGTGGAGCAGATGGGGTGATGAGAAAGAATACAGATACTAGAACTTTCTAAGATCAGACCCTGGCTATGAACCCTCAGGGGGGCATGCTCTCCCAGCCACAGATTCCCATCTGTGACCAAGGGATAGTAGCCATATCAACCTGGTTCACTGGAGCTTCTCAATTAGAAGCATCCTTCTAGGTTTTCCTCCCTTGTAGAAGACAGGGCTGGATGCTCAAGGCCCCTTGTCACACTCTTTGTGCGCCTGGTACACCCATGCTAGGGATCACCCACAACACTGTCTCAAATGTGCAGGGGCAGGGTGTGAGCCCTTCTGCCCACACCTTCCGCTGGCACTTAGGGCAGACCCACACGCCCTTGGGCACCGTCTTGAGGGGCGGGTCCAGGCAGCTGAGGTGGTAGGCCCCTGAACAGGTGCCACAGGGCTGTAGGCTAGCTCCTCGCTTGCAGGCAGCACAGAATTCATCATGGGTGATTTCGCTCTGCAAGAGAAGGGAGGGTAGGAAGCAGCTCAGCCAGGCCCAGGCAGCTTGAGGGAGCGGGAGAGAGACTCCCTCTGGGGAGATAGCGTCAAGACACGCTAGACTCTAGCTGACATGTGTCCCATGGGTAAGGTTCCGGGGCACTCATGGGCACCCTGACTGGGGCACTGAACACTGGAGAGTCACAGCACGCCCCAGCTCCAAGTCTCCCATAGAGTATGGCCCAGCAGTGATGACTCATCCTCATGTAAACACTGCCTCAGGGCGGAGACTGTGGCCTGACACAGCTACACCTTAGTCCCTTCAACTGCATACCCATCTGGATCCGCTGACATGTAGGTGAATCACACATCTGTTTCCACACCCATGATGGAGATAAGAACAGCTGCCCCTTAGGTGCTGGGCAGAGCAGGGCAGAGCACACAAAGTGCACCCCACTCACGCCAGATGCCCCAAAATGTGGTACAGGACAGAGCCCTTCTGTCCCTCTCAGAGTCCTCAGTTCAAGCTCCAGGGACTGTGCTGCCCAACCCATCAGCAGGCTGCACCAAGGAGAACTCAGCTGATGGCCTGTAACACCAGTCCAGCCACTCACAAGGGCCCTCGTCCCCGGAAGACTATCAGCAGTTTCCCACTCCAGCACTGAAGTGGTGGGAAGCGATGGCCCTCATCACAAGGGACATGACACCAGAGGTGTCCCCAAAGGAGGCCTCTAAGTCTCCCATCCGTATCCCTCACCCAACGCAAAGACTAGCGAAGCACTTGCCTTGGGGTCACACAGGGAGTGGGAACAGGAGTGGAGCCAAAGCCACAATAGATGCCTCCTGCCTCAAAGCCAAGGCCCCCCCCCCGGACTATGGACTTATGGAAAAGGGGAGTCTTCCATCTCTCATGTGTCCCCCTGTCTGTGTGGTCTAGGTGCTGGCGGCTTGAGGAAATTGCCAGGCCCAGGGCACCGGTGTTTACCATTGCAGGGTGACCTTAGAACGCACCGTGACCACCCAGAGCAGGCTGTAAGCAGTTGCCTGCCCATGGGAGCATGTGAGGCGAGGTTCATTTGGAATTAGCTTAGAGACTAGGGAAGGGCTGTGGAGATAGTTCAGAGCACAAAGGCATCCGATGCCGAGGCTGTGACGAAAGAGAGCTGAGCCCCACCCCACAAGTTGTCCTCTGACCTGTACGCTTGCACAATGGTGCACATGTGCCTCAGGGAACAGGGACGTGGGCTTTGTGAGTGGGAGGTATCATAGGATCACAATGGGTGACATCCTGGGAATTAGCCATGGGGTGGTCATAAGAACTGAAAATGGCCAGCTCTGCCCAGGGTCACACAGAGAAGCCAGGCCGGCCAGGGTAAAGGTCAGGTGGTACAGTGTGAACACCCTCAGGACTGGGCAGGGCAGGAGTTCTCTGCGGGAATGTAGGGCTTAGCCTGGCATGACAGCAGAAGGACAGGCTTGGTGTTGTGCAAGCTCTGGGTATGAAGGGAAGGTTAAGGCAATGACAGATGTCCCACACCCCTTTGTGTGAAGATGGAGTCACGTACCTTCCAGCAGGGGTCCTCATTGGCTAGCACAGGGAGGAAGGGTGGAGAAGATGTTAGTAGGGGTGGGAGGAGCATGGGTCAAGGCTGGGGTCCCCCAGGCTAGCTGCGGCAGAGTCCTTGCCCTAGAGCATGATGGGAGTATCACAAGGCTCAGTAACACCCAAGTTCTCAGAACCACTGTATAATGAGGGAAGACTCTGCCTTGGTCCTGATCAGGACCGACCTGGGAACAGGGTCACTGCATCCGAACACATGAGGATCATGGCTGGCACAGTGAGATGCCTCAGACACAAAAATAGGACCCCTCAGAGTAACCTGCTTCCAGCTCCTTCTGGCTGGGGACCCTTCGCATTTTATGCTGTGATGTCAAACCACACACAGTAAGAAACACAAACAGGGTTTTCCTTCCAGATTCCTAGACAAACCATCTGTGATGATGCTGTTCCTGGGAGGAACGGTCCATCAACAGAGAGTAGGTATTACAGGCCCATTGTGTAGATCAATGGTCCAAGGGTTGAGGAGTGGCTGATGCCAAGAGCTACACAGACCCCTAAGATGCAGGCAGCCATCTCCTGCCCTCCAAAACTATTGGCAGTTCTTTCTTTGCTTCTGAGACAAAGTCTTTTGGTAGGTCATGTTGGCCTAAAACTGACAGCAATCCTCCTGCCTCAGCTTCCTGAGTGCTATGATGACAGAGACAAGTAGCTCCCTGCCACAGAGGATAGTTGGCACAGGAGAAAGGGCCCTACTGAAAGTTGGGGATGTATGTCCCTGCTGTCAGAACCGGGCCCAGCACCCAGTGCTCCTAGATTAGCTGTGGCTGTCCAACTGCCCAGAGCTAGCCCAGGAGGGAGGGCAGGGTTGGAATGAGCCCCAGCCCAGCTGGGAGATGAGTGCCTGCTCTCTCCAGAGCTGTCCAGTAGCAGGCAACATGGCTGAACACACAGCACGGGGCTTATACTCCGGCTGCAGATGGAGGGGCAGGGAAGTAGACCCATGCTTTACATATGCCCTCATGCCATCCCATCTTAGCTCTCTGGCGGGACACCCTACCACAGCGACTTTCAGCCGGGTTCTCCGAATTGGACACTCAGCACAGGTGTAACTCTGGTGGGTAGCATGTTCCTATTGCAGTGTCTGTATCTAATGAGATGGAGCAGATCCCAGCAGCCCTCCCGCCAAAGTAGCCCTGAAGGCAGAGGTATATGAAGTCCCAGAGAACAGTGGTGAGGCCAAGCTTAGGGAGGAGTGTGGGTCAATGGAAGCTGTGGCTCTGGCTGGCACTCACCTCGTGCTGTGAGGAACAGGGGGTTGTGGAGATAGCTGGAGGCCAGCCGCTTCCTCTGTAGGGACAAAAAGCAGAACCAAAGAATTGCTCGTGTGTGTTCTCTTATGTCACTACAATGCCCTGACTGGGACCCTCTGGAACAGCCCAGACATTGGGCAGACACCCTATGCAGAAGACATGGGGAGAAACAAAACAAAACAAAACAAAAAACCCGATACCAGGTCCCAGGGGCAGAGGGGCAGTCTACAAAGCCTGGGTTCTTCTAAGGTCCTGGGATCTCCATTGGGCAGGGCAGTCCCCAAGCATGATAGGTTAGGGACAAAGCCAGCACTTTCCTTCCACCCGCCCTCTGATCTTTTTCTGCTTCTACAGTCAGGAGGTGTATGGACTGTCCCTGCCCCAACTTCACCTCCTGGCATGTGGCCCAAACCTGGCAGCTGTAGAGGCTTCCCTACACCCCAGGAGAGTGGCAGAAGCTAGCCAAACTGCATTCAAGGGCAAGGAAGGGACCGGGAAAGGACTGCTCTTAGCTTGCATGCTTGTCTAAGGCGCAAGAGTCACAGGGGTTCTTATTTGTTTGCTTTAAGTTCTATTGCCCAGAGCAGCATAGGGGACAGTTTCTTAATAATCACAGGGCTGAGGCCCTGGAGGCAGAATGTGTTCTTGGTTGGAGGCTAAAAGCAACTTGAAGTTCTTCCTTCATTTACTTTTAAATCAGAGTTTCATGTAGCCCAGGCTAGCCTTGAACTCTCTATGTAACCAAGGATGACCCTGAACTACTGATCCGACCACTTCCCAAGTGCTGGGGTTACAAGTGTATGTCACCATGCCCGGTGTAAGCAGTGCTGGGGAAGACTGAACTCAGAACTTAGTGGATATCAGGCAAGCACTCCACCACCCTTAGCCACTGATGTTCCTGTGAAAGGTCCAGGTGTCTGGGGAAAGGGCTTACTCACTGGACCAAAGAGAATGGGATGTAGTCTAGAGTGAGCATCTTCTACGACAGGAGTGAGACAAGAGACAGAGGGTGGACAGGGCTTGGGGATCCACTTTTCTCTCCTGGACAGGGAACTGTGGGACTGGAGCCAAACATGCTCCCTGCAAGGGCTCCCGGCCCCAGCTAAATTCAAGTTCATGAGAGATGGATTTGGAACCCACATCCTAGAGAAGGGAAGTGGGGCCTGGAGAAGTAGCCCAGCTGTTTGGAGCACTTGCTGCCATCAGGGGTTGAGAGAGCACAGGCCTGAGATATTCAAGTTCATCAGAGAAACCCACGGGAGCCTCCCAGGTGAAGGGCAAGCCACAGTGGGCTCTGGGATGTGACGCATCGGTGAGTAGCCTGCCTTGGGCTTTGCACACGAGCCTATCACAGTAGTCTCATGAGGGACACAGTGCTACCTGTGGTCAGCTGGTGTGTTTGATACTCAGAGTAGCCGCTGCTAGGACTCCACCAGACAGCTCTGTTTTATTCTTATTTTTCATCTTTGTTTTATTGGCATTTTGCCTGTAGGTATGAGGGTGTTGGATGCTGGAGTTAGACAGTTGTGAGCTGCCATGTGGGTGCTGGAAACTGTACCCAGGTCCTCTGGAAGAGCAGTCAGTGCTCTTAACCACTGGGGGCCATCTCTCCAGCCCCCAGACAGCTCTGTTTTATGACAGGGTCTTATTAGGTGACCCAGGCTGGCCTGGGGCTAAAAATCCTCTTGTCTCAGCATCCTGACTGTTGTGTTACAGGTTAGTATACTCAGTGAGAGGACATGTCTTGTTTCACTTAAATGTTTCTGGCTAGGAAGGATGGGCAAGAAGTCAGTAAGAAAGCTGGCAGAGGTTCCACGGACTCTTTTTGACCCATTAAATTTTCATCAAAGGAGTGGGAGGGGCTCATGGGGCTCTATACTATTTCTTCCAACCCCAGTGGTGTTGGAAGAGTCCCACCTCAGTCTCCAGGAAGCCGCTATAGGCCGGGTTAGCCGTGCTCCTCCTCTTCCGTTCCTGACGCTTGCTCTGGATTTCTGGAAAGGAAAGGCAGACATAGCAGTCACAGGCTTGTTGCCCAGTGGGTCAGGGCAGGTCAGAGCCTTCAGGAGCTACTTATAGCATGGCTCTGGTGGCCTAAGGGTGAGTGTCAGGTAGGAGGATGAGGGGACAGGGACACACTCCTCAGCATAAGGTCCTGTGGCAGTTTGAATAAAAGAGTGCCCCCAAAGACTCATATATTTGAATGTTTATAGTCACTAGGGAGCAGAACTATTTGAAAGGATTAGAAGGATTAGGAGGTGTGGCCTCATCGGTCTAGCCGATGCTAGACCCAGGCGCCCCTCTCTCTCTCTCTCTCTCTCTCTCTCTCTCTCTCTCTCTCTCTCTCTCTCTCTCTCTCTCTCTCTCTCTCTCTCTGGATCAGGACATAGCTCTCAGCTACTTCTCCACTATGTCTGCCTGCTGTCGTGCTCCCTGCCATGATGATAATGGACTGAGCTTCTGAAACTGTAAGCAAGCCCCCAATTAAATGCTTTCTTTTATAAGAGTTTTGGTCATAGTGTTTCCTAACAGCAGTGGAAGTGACAAGACAGCACCAGTGACTGGATGGCAGCAGCAGAGTGACAGCCTGGTTCTGCTCAGCCAGGCACAGCTTGTGTGGCCTGTGCACACTGACCCTCCTGCTTTCCCTCTTGTCTCTATGTTGTGACTTGCTCTGCCTCCCCATATAGTCACCTGGGGTGCCCATTCTTCGTCTCTGTCAACTTCCTCCTGACCACACAGTGTCACTCTGTATACGCCCTGTGAGGCACCACGGCCTTTGAAGAAGAGACCAGGGTCCAAATGAATACCGTGGGATCCCAGATCATGGAGAGAGGTTTTCAAAGCGAGGACCAATTGCATATAAGGGAAAGTGTATTTCCTCCCTCCCCACAGAAACCCAACAAGCTTAAGGGTAGGGTTTCCCTTATGCTGGAGACGAAGAAACAGGCTCAGAGCGGACCAAACACCAAAGAAGCAAAGAAACATCAGCTCTCATGGGTTCATGAATGGCAGGATTGGACAATGACCTCTGTTACTTCACTGTGTGGCCTCTAGAGTGGGGACAGGTCCCTCCACAAGAACATGACAGTGCCACTGTCATGGGATAAGTAAAATCAAAAGTTTCTCTGGCTTATCTTATGACTGTGACTCCATTACCTGGGGCTGGGTTCCTAGGAGACTTACATCTGGATAGTTCACAACCATGACCTGGGGTACCCAGAACGCTTCTGCTTCTATTTAGGGCCCCACCAAGCCCCACCCACCACACTCCATCCACTGTCCCCATCCTTACCTTCCAGATGTTCTGTTGTGACCAGGCCTAGAGCTACCATGAAGGCGATTTTCTGAGAAGAAAAGGGATAGGGAGGCATTAACACAGCTGCCAATTCTCACTTGAGTCAGCCAAGACCTAGGCTGTGACCCATAGGACTATACCCTGGGGATGCTGTCATGAAGACACTACTCCAGATACTAAAGTTGTTCCCAGTAAACTTGGAGAATTCAGATACCCAGAGACCACCCAACATCAGTGTAGGGGGCTCCTGAGAGCAGCCAGGGGCCTGTGATGGGGATGGCTAACACACTCCTCAAATACACTTTAAAAACTAACAACGTGGAGCTGGTAAGATGGCAGGTGCAACTTTAGGAATGACGGGGGTGACCTCAGCCTTCAGGAGGCTCTGGCAGAGGAAGGAAGGACAGACAGACAGATGGGTGCCACTTCCCATCCATTCTGACCTTGGAGTAGGCTCCGCAGTGTGCATGTTCAGCACACAGATGCCTGAGTAAACAAGAAGGAATGACAGGAGGAGTGACAACCTATAAGGTGCACACTATCCGGGCCCTGGGCTGAGTCCCTGATGCAGAACAGCACAGTGTCTATACAAATCCTACTCACACCCTCTTTAATACTTCGAACCATTTCTATATAGCCTGTAATGCCTGTTGTAACAGAAACCGCATGTAAGTCATTGTTTCACTGTGCTGTCTAGGGAATAAAGACAGGAGAAATGCCTGTGCGCACTCAGAATGGATGCAACAGTCATGGTGGAGGAGATGCAGGAAGTTAGGGAGAATGAAGATCTGTGAAACGGCATTCCAGCCGGATGTGCCCACACTTCAGTGACAGGATTCTGGGCTGTGCTTGTCATGCAGCAAATCCAAGCACAGATTTTCAAACTTTCCAGAATCTCCCTCTCCCCATCTCTCTTTTAATCTCTCTGTGAACATGGAACCCGAGGATACAGACTTACAGACTGAGTTAGGAGCTCCTGGAAGCCATAGGGGGATGGGGCAAGCAACATAGGCCCAACCCAGGTTTGCTGGCCTTTTGGAATCTCTTGGAAGTATAAGGACTTTGATGGGGGAGATGAGCCAGGCTTAGAGTTTCATGGATTTCAAGTAATGGGGGCTTCTCACACCTGACACCTTTTTGCAGAAAGTTTGAGACCTATGTGTGAGGAAGTCAGAGGCAACCCCTGGCAGAGTGGCCGACCTCTGCAGTACTGTCCTGAGAAGCTTGGCTGCAGCCTACTCTGTCCAGACTCAGCTGGCTATAGTGGAGGTGGCATCTCTGGTTCCCAGCTGCAGGGCTGGGTAGCCTGGGCATGCCCTGGCTCTGATGGAGACTACTTCCAACCTGTGCACACACGCAGGCTCCCTGCAGTTTTGGGCACTCAGGCTACTGCTGTGAGGACATATCTAACCATGTAGGGCACCTTCTACAGTGAGCACAGGCTGTGTGAACTCTCCATCCTGTGCCCACACCCTTCACAATTGCCAAAGTGTCAAGGTATCGTTCTGAATTGCTGGCCACACTTAGTCCCTGCTATTAATATATCTCCTAGGCTGTTTGAGCACTCTTCTGGCTGGCCTCATCACTAGTTGTCTTTGTTCCTTTACAAAAAACTGATGTCCGGGCCTAGCTTCATGACACAGGCCTGTAATCCTGCTACCAAGGAGGCTGGGACAGGAATAAAGCAAATTGAAGGCCTTCCTGGGCTACGCAGAGCCCAACCTTAGCAAATCTAGTGATACCTGGTTTCAAAAGAGGAAGCTAAAGAAGGCTGGGGCTGTATAACAGCTCCATGGTGGAGTGGAGCTCTGTCCCAAGGACCATACAAAAGCCAGAACCCGCATCCTGTAATGGCCGGTGTTTCCACGTGGGCCAGTGAGATGCCTGGGGGCTGCTGCTTGGTGTCCTGATTGGCACACTGCCTCTTGAAGCAGCCCTATACTGTCCAACTCTCACACTTCTACATCAGGGAGTGTTTTGACTGTTCTGTTAAAGCCATTATGAATATTTACACTAATTACACAGTTAGATATAATTATACTAATTGTAAAAATGCTCAATAATTGACTAAGATGCACTTTGAGAGAACAAGGAGATGTCATCCAGAGAAACTTCTTGAATGTGGAGAACGCTGAAAACCTCAAGACAGGAGAGACAGGTGCAGGAGAATACTAGAGGTGACAAGCTAACCAGAGCCTTACCATGTAAACATGTGGCGCTCAGACACTGTCACAGGCTGGCCCCAATGGAACCTTGGGCTGAGGTCCTGGAGATGTGGCCCACATGTTCCAGCTTCATGTTCCAGGCAACCCAGTGGTCGTATTCATCCATTCACTCATTATTTATTTGGGGGTGGACTGGATGTGCTGGGTCTCATGTAGCCCAAGCTGGACCCCAACTTACTATGTAGCCAAGGATGATCCTGAAAAAGCCTTCCTGCCTCCACCCCTTGGGTTGGGATTAGAGGTGGGTACCACCATGCCCAGTACTGTGGGTTTTTAGCAAGCCCAGGGCTTTGTGCATGCTAAACAAACTCCATTGCCTCTTCAGCCCCTGAAGGTCTACTGCACATGTGCAAGGGCAATAATCAAATCACTCTTTTGCCTAGATACTCCCTGGCCCTGACACTGAAGAATTAAAACCCCACCCTGGCTGCCTGCTTTTAAGTCTTCTGAAATCAGGTCTGCCATCTGTCTGTTTAGGGCTGACCCTCTACTACTAAGCCACCTGCTATCCGCAGCCCAGCTGACCTGTCTGGGAGTGCTCAGGCCTTTCCTACTTTGTGCTACTGCCCACACAGTACCCTCTGCCTGCCCTGCCAGTCCCTCCAGCATTCCTTTGACCTATGCCCATCATACCCCTATTTATGCAAAGCTCCCTTCATCCTCCCAAATAGCCTCTCTCTGTCCTTTGTCCCGTAGCTCACAGCTCATTGGAAGTTTCTTAACCCCCATTTTGGCAGCCTTTGCAGCCACATTAGTCTCTGTCCTCAGAAGGGAGCTCCCCAGGACAAAGACCACATCTGCCCATCCCGAGTCCCCTGCTCACAGCGGAGTGCATGGGGAGCAGATCCTAGTGTGAATGCTGAGGGAGGACAGGCTCAGAAAGCAAGCGATGTCATTGGGACCAGCTGTGGGCAGGGCATCTGGTAGAGACCACGCTTACTGGACCCTTGTAAGACTAATGAGGCTTCACCACTATCTGAGTGAGAAGAGACATATGGAGAAGACCACGGCAGAGCAGGGATGTTCTCCATGAGGCGGGGCTGAGAGTATAATACCCAGCGAAGCCAGGTCCTTGGTCACCTGCTGCCCTGCTCCATGACTGCAGGTGACTACAACTTAACTGTTAGAGTGACTCCATTTATCCATCTTCCTCTAGTGAGTGAGAGGAGGGTTTTCAGGTGTAACTTCTAGAAAGTTCTTAGGACATCTGAGTTCTCCGGTGCTGTTGGCCTTGCTCTGTAACCCTCAAGCTTTCAGGACTGGACACAAATTGGAAGCAGAGGCAGGAGCCACATGCTGCCCAAGGTGGGGGAACTATCCCTTTCTGGACTTAGTCCTGAGAGGAACAAGGCTCACAGTCAGGGGTCCCTCCCTGGAAGGTAGATAGATAATGTCCCCGATCCAGTGGTTCAACTCAATCCTCCAGCAACCCAGGCCTTATCACTCCTGTCTGTAGTCAAATCATTACATGGGACACAGCATTGCTGACACTCAGCCAGGCAGCAAGGCGCCTGCTAGAATCCGTGCTGACCATGGCCCTACCCTGCCTGCACAGCCTGGAGAACAGAGGGAGCAAACTCAGTTCGCTGCTGTTCTGGCAGCTTCTACTGTGCTGGTTACAACCAGTCAAGATCTTCCTAATGAAGCTGTCCCAATCCTGCCAAGAGCCTTGTCGTAAAGCCAAGAAGGGGTTGGGCCCTCCAACGGGCCACACTACCTCTGGATTCTCCTGGCTGGGGGGTTGATCTTCCTTGGTGGCCTGAGCTCCCTGAGATGGCTCCTCCGTGGGTGGCCGGGGCTCTGCTGAACTCTCGGGCTGTGTCTGCACTTGAGGTTGAATGATGATGACCTGGAAGACACAGGAAGAGTGAGAGGGGCAGGGGCTCAGGAAGGGAGGGGCAGGGAGCAGCTAGGAGTCAGGTAGGTCCTGAGAGGTATATCACAGAGGAACCAGGTGGCTGCCCTGTGTGCAGGGCCCCCCATTTCCATGAGAGCATCTGTGTGGGAGATGACCAAGGTTACAAAGCAAGCAGGCCTGAGTGCAAATCTGACCACTCCCTGGCTATGTAGCCTCAGAGATAGATTACTGTGAGCCTCAGGGACCACACTGGCAATCTAGCCTCCAGGGGGCGCTAACTCTTTACTCTCAGCTCAGATGTAGGCTACTGAGCTTGGGAGCATTCAACATCTTCCCCTGCCTGAGACATTAGGTTGGGAGGCAGAGGACTAGGATGATTTGGAGTTGCCAGGGGAAATGGAAAAACATCAGCTACAGGCAAAAGAGTAGGCAGAGGGAACCAAGGGAAAGATTCTTAAAGGGAAAACAGGCTACCATGTTTCTCCAAAGGCCTCAAACAGGGCAATCTTTAGAGCACTCTAGAGGCCATGGGGATATAATGTTAGTTTAGCATTAAAACTAAATTCCTCACAGGAAATCAAGGAGGTTCTCCCACCCCGTCCACGTTACTGGGGCATAAAGCAGTTCTTGACCACCCGACTCTACCAGTAGAGGTGGAATATATCAGTACCAGACTCTCTTGCAGCTACCCACCCGCTCAGCCACACATTATTTTATCAGTCCATTATCTCTGTACTAATGAATAGCTGTTCTTTCAGCTATATCTGCTTTATCTCATTCCCATTCAACTGTCTCCTCATTTATATATCTACAGATTCTCTCAGTTGACCACTAATGCATAGCACCACCCATTCATGCTAACATTCATTCATTCATTCACCTCTCTTCATTCCTACAGACCTGAACCCTCAGCCAGGTGTTCATGCTGCATTCACACACTGATCTGCTCGCACCTCCTGTCCATTCACACTAATTCATCCTGTTGGTCATTGGGTCACGCCCCCTCCACACTCTCCCCTGAATCTTTCCCCTCTTTCTCTGGCCTAATTGTCAGCCCCCCACAGGAGCCTTCACATGCAACACATCCTCTTGGGGCTTCTGGTGGACACTTACCTTTTTGTCGGCACTGATGAGGAGGGGCTGCACTTTGATGCTGTCGCTGGCCACGGGCACGGTGGTGCTGGGGGTGATGGTGGCAGCATTGCTGGGGGAAGTGGAGATGATGGCATAGGCCACCCCGGCACTGCTCAGAGGCGAGGTGATGGTGGTGGGCTCGGTGAGGGCCTGGGCCTGGCTGCTGGGTGTTGGCACATGGTTGACGGTGTTGTTGGCAGTGGGGAGGGCTGGACTGGGGTTCTTGATGCTGACCACAGTGGCCTTTTGGAATGTTGGGGGCTGCTTGGGTGGCCGGTCCCTGCCCGGGGTGACAGGGAGGCTGTCTGGAATCAGAGTCTTTGGCCTAACCTGGGAGGAAGGGACCAGTGTGTGGTCAGACAGATAGATACACGCTCGGGATGAAGGCAAAGCAGTAGGGCAAGCCTCAAGCAGATAGGCTGAGTCCTAATTAGAGGGAAGTGACCCTCTATGACCCCACTCTAAGTCTCCCAAGCAGTCAGGATCTTGACGCCAAGGCTATGGCTACCATCCACCAACTTCCTTGCTTGGCTATACAATGACTTATTGATCCCTACCCACTCATTCACCTCCGGGCTCAGAAGAAGCTGCTCCAGGCTATAGTCCCTTCTTTGTGAGGGACAAAGGAGAGGCTGGGGCTGTGCTTCATCACACCAAGTCCACATACAAAGCCCACTGTGTCACAGGTGCTGGATCACCACCCTTGGGAGGACCAGGTGAGCCATAGGGCTCCTGCAAGCCCCTGACAGATGCAGTGGTAGCCTTTGGGCCTTGGGCACCAGTCACTCCAAAGAGTCCATACACAAGGTGGGACATGGGCAGTCACCACACAGTGGAGACTATGGCTCCAGTAAGCTTGAGTGGCCAGTCCTGGATCTTAGGGAATGTGATGGTCTTGGAGACACCACTTAATGTCTTTACCTGTGCACTGGGGGTAATGGAACCCACTTGTCAGGAGCTGCAGACTCCTGTCCTCATCTCAAGTGGAGTCACTCTACACCCAGATACCCCAGGTGGGTTCAGAAAAATGAGACTTAAGGAGGGAGGGGCATGGTTTGAATTACACTGAAGCCATGGGGAGAGCGTCCTGGCCATTCCATGGAGGGAAACTGAGGCAAAGCCAGACGAGGATTCCTGGAGGAGAATGGTAGTAATGGTATCATTGTCATTAATGATGTCATTGTCAGTGGGGCAGAGGGACCTGGGCCAGAACTGCTGAAGCTGTGTGCTGGCCCTTCCACTCTCCCTTGCTCTACTCTAGTGACATTGGGGAGATCCTGCTGGGCCCTGACCCTTAGGAATGTCACCAAGTGTGTTGTGGTCAGCAAACATCATGGCTGTGAGATCCTCTACTGCCCGATACAACCTGGCCCTCCATTCTGATGGCCTTCCTATCTTTTAGACCAGTGGGCCCTGATCAAACCAAACCAGGCCCTCCCCATCTTGGAGACCATGTGTAATGTGGGTAATGTGTCCAGCCTGGCTGAGGTGAGTCTGCTGTTCTGTCCTTGTCCTGTGTCAGAACCAGTCTCCAGACACTGGGCATGGTGCCACACACACATGGCAAGGAAACGAGGGAAGAGTCCCTTCCCCTCCATCCCTTAGCTGCAGATAGCTAGTGCTGGCTGGGGATGAGCTATTCTCCGCCTTTGAGGAGGACCAGTTGGGGAAGATGATGTCCTAGGATTGTTGGAGAGATGTCACTCTGCTGGCTCCTTCCTGATCACCTTCACTGTAACACTGGCCAGATGACAGTCCCTAACCAGACCAGCAAGTCCTAGACACTGAGGACAATTTAGCCAGTTTCAAATGCAGGCCATCCACCCCAAGGAAAGGGTTAGGAACCTTGGAACATATGATGTCCCCCATAGCCATGTGGAGACCCCAGCCATCAGATCCCCATGGAACAGTCTCAGTCTGCTGCTATCCTTTTCAGAGTCTGCTTCTACCTCTACAAGCTTCCAAGGCCATCAGGATGAGCCTAGGTATGCACTAGGCACCTCTCAGTCAGCAAACCCAAGGCAGGGCAGAGGAATTAGGATGAGACAGTGAGGGCTGAAGGAGAGACAAGAAACCCAGGAGCTGCAGGCAAGAAGAGGCTGGGCAGGCAGCACAGAGGGAGTGGGGAGAGAACACGAGGGATGGGATGCCTGTCAGTTGCCTGCCTGTGCTTCTGTGGTGATGGGAAGGAGACTGCTAGGACAACAAAGGGAGGGCTGCCTGGGGAGCAAAGCCCCAGAGGAAACACCGTGGACTTTGGCAGAGCCCCTTGAGCTTGCCTTGTGGAGCCCCGAAAGCCTCATGGAGTGGTCCACTGCCAACAGTCAAGGACAGCACTGGGGCCTGGTATTTGAAGCCAGGACCCTCATCTCCGCCTACTCTCACCTCCCCTCAGGGGGAAAACTCTGGCCTTCCCAGGACCTCTGTATTGGTTTCTCAATGTTCACCTTCCTCCTGGGGCTCACCCCCAACTTTGGTCCACAATATCCCCACCCCAGAAGACCTTTGTGGACCTCAGCATGGGACAGGCCACCTCACAGCTCCCATCAGCCCTTCATAACCCCTTGAGAGTTCCTTGAGACTTGGGTCCTCTTAGGGGCAAGGTCCTTCAGATTTCGGAAAAGGTGGGAGCGTAGGGCGTGTTTTACCTCATGGACAAGAGCCCAGGACACCTATTTCCCTTTATTCTTGAGCCAGGGGCATCTGTATGGCCTCATAGCTCCAAGACAGTTAGTGGCCCCACAGGTATGGTACACAGAGCAGGCACTCACCAAAGCTGAGCCGTTAATAGTAAAGGCACTAGGCAATAATTCCTAGGGTCTAGATGTCTGCTATGTACTGGGTGCAGTTATAAGTTCTCCCTGTGACCACCAGGGCCAACAGACACAGTAGAGAGCCATCTGGCCCTCTGAGGGAGAAGCCCTCTATCCAAGAGGGTAAAGGGCTGGGTGACTTGTCCAGGGCATGGAGTCCATCTGTGGATCTAGGCTGGTACCCAGGGCCTATACCCTGTACCACTTATCAGAAAAGGTGTTAACTGTAGAGCTCTTCAGACCCTCTGACAGACTCATCATCAAAATATACACTATGTGTATATTTTGTGAGTCAGCATAGAAAAGCTTTGAGTATGCCTGGCAGTAGCTACTTTTGGTTGATGCTGGCCATACTTAATTCCTTTACAAAAATTTCTGGTCATGGTCCACTGGAGGGTTTCACAATTTCTCACTGTTTGAAAAACCAGAGTCCTCACTGTGAAAACTCTGAACCAAATGTTTCCCCTAATGAATGGGACAGACAGGATGGAGGAGGGTAGGCACTGCCTAAAGGAGGGACCCAGAGATAGCTCTGAGGGGCTGAGGACAGACACAGGACACACAAACACTTACCTGAGGTAGCACTGCTGCTCCTTGCCCGGCCAACCTCTGCAGGGAGCTGACCTGAGGACCTGTGACAGGCACTGCAGTGGTGGTACCCAAAGCCTAAAAGACAGAAAGTGCCACCGTCAGAGTCCAGCAGTCTCAGACCACGGGCTCAGGAAGGGCAAACTCTGCTCTTGCTCTACATATGATAGTGTTCGTTTGTTTTATTTTTTAAATCACAGAAGTAGTCTAACATTGTCTAAGAAAAACTGGAAACTAAAGGGAAAGAGAATGGAAAACACTGCCCAGAAAATAGTCAACCTTAGTGTATGCTGGCTTCCCTCTTAAAGTGAAGTTTCTTTCTTTTCTTTCCTTTTCTTTTCTCTTCTTTTCTTTTTTCTTTTCTTTTCTTTCTTTTTCTTTTCTTTCTTTCTTTCTTTCTTTTTTTTTTGGTTTGGTTTTTTGAGACAGGGTTTCTCTGTATTGTTTTGGAACCTGTCCTGGAACTAGCTCTGTAGACCAGGCTGGCTTCAGACTCACAGAGATCCACCTGCCTCCGCCTCCTGAGTGCTGGGACTAAAGCCATGTGCCACCAATGCCTGGCATCAGATGTATTTCTGAATAGCCTTGCATTTGCCATATGGGGATGACTTTGAACTTCCTGCCTCCACGTCCTAAGTGCTGGGTCTGCCAGGCACAGTACACAATTTTACTCTTAGCACTAGGGAGTTCCAGGACAAGTCACACAGAGAGACCCTGTCTAAAACACCCTGGTGTACTGTTTCCATGGAGACCCCTCATCTCTGGCTGTCTCTGTCCTAGAACACCAATGCCTGTGGCCTCAAGCCTTCATTTCTGCTTCAGGTTCAGCCCCCTTTCCTGACTACAACAGAGGCAGCTCCTGTCTGACACCTTAGTGACTTCACTAAGGGAGGTAAAGGGATGGGAAGACAGGAGAGTGACAAATGGCCGAGGTTCGACAGATACCCAGAGCTTCCAGAGGGACAACAACAGGGACAGCATTGCTTCCACTCTGCTTGATTCTAAGTTACCAAAAGACACAGCTAGCTGGGAGGGGAGGGGTGTGTGTGTCTGGCAGGCTCTGCACAGATGCTTCAACAGAGCCTGCCAGATGCTTCAACCTGGACAGCTCCATCCAACCCCACAGCCATGTGACCACTGCAGAGATTGGGGTGCCCAGCTGTTCTTCAGAGGGTACAAAATATAAGATGCCTTTAAGTTCAGTGTCCTGTGAGTCAGGTGAGGACAGGTTCTGTACTGCAGTATAGGATCCATTGCCTGGAGCACCAGAGACCTGATAGTTCAGTACACACCCAGTATCCATGCTACTGGAAAGTCAGTAGCAAATACTGCCAAGCATAACACCAGTATCTTATTGCTTCTGGGCATGGCGGGAGTCCTCTCAGAACATTCCTATCACAGATGGCTCATCTCCTGCTGAAGCTGCATGGACTGTAGGTGTGCTCTACTTGGCCTGGAAGCTTACATAGGCACCCATCCTTCCACACCCTCATAAAGCACTCATTAACAAGTGGGAAGGCATTTTGTCTGCGAGGGCTGACCTCTCTGCTCCGTGCTGGAATTTATCGATGCAACAGAAGCAGTCACTTCAGAGACTGGCTCACTTAGAGCCGCACTTCTGTCAAGATAAATGAGCTGCTGATGATGGCATTTATAGCTCTGAGCATTTTAATAGAGGGAAAAGGGGCCATAAAAGTCTAAGATAACTTTCCTGTATGAGTTCAATCCCACAGGCAGTCTGGGAGAGGGCAGAGAAGCCAGCACATGGCCAGGAGGTAGGCTCAGGCAGGCCCTTCCATCTTTAGAGGCAGAAGCTCATGTGACTTTGGAAAAACTTGTCTTTGGTAAATGTGTCCAAGTGTCAAGGAGACTTGACTCGTGAGCTTTGTCAGGGCTGAATGAGGGAGCACAGATTTGCTGTGACACCAGCCACATGGGCTACTTAGTATTTCCTGCTGGTGTCCCCGATGCCCACAAAAGGAGACTGGTGAAGGAGAGGGCCTATGAGGGTGGAAGATTGACCGAATTGCTGTGTGTGGGGGCCCTCTCTTTACTTTCTCCCCCACTAGGTGGTGGCTAGCACTGTCTCAGGTGGCACCCTGGACATCAGAAGCCACACTGGCAAGGCCACTTTGCAGAAAGCTTTCTAATGCTTGTGGCGAGGAGGGGGATCACCATAGCAACATCTGCCACAACATCCAGACAGGACTGGGAGTGCTGGGGCCAGGATGTCTGCTGTGTGAGTGGCCTTGAGCTGCCTTCCAGGAACATATGGCATGACTCCTGCTCACAATGTTAAAGCACAGAGATCCATGATTCCATGAGGGTCCAAAAGCAATGGCTGCCCTGTTCTAACAGTCACCAGAGAAACACATCCTGCAGCTAAATTCCCATCCCGTCAGGAAGCCCAATGGTCAGAGTCACAGCCTACAGCTTGGAGACCATAGGATCCAAGCTCCATGAAAATGTTTATATGACAAGCTCCCAAAGCTCAGGAGAGTGACTGTTAACACAGAGTGACTGCTAGCATAGAGCATTATTATATGGTAAGATCCCAGAGCTCAGACAGTGACTGCCAAAGTCTTCTTTCTACAGTTCTAGAGCAGTGGTTCTCAACCTTCCTAATGCGGGGACCCTTTAATACAGTTCTTCATGCTGTGGTGACCCCAACCATAAAATTGTTTTCATTGCTACTTCATAATTGTAATTTTGCTATTGCTATGAGTTTCAATGCAAATATTTGTATAATGTAAATATCTGGATGCTGGTCGGATCCCTAAAGACTTCAGGGGGAGGTGATACAAGGTGGAGACGGAGACAAGGAACCTCCTCGGAGTCTGTTCTGAGGGTGGCTAGGGAGGGGAGGCAGGGCCGGTGTGATAGTTTGAATAAGAATGTCCCTTATAGCATCTGTCATTTGGTCCCAGTTGGTCCCATTTGGTTGTGCTATTTGGGGATTAGGCAGTGTGGCCTGGGCTGGAAGAGGAGTGTCACTAGAGGCAGGCTTTGAGAGATTTTTAGATGCCATTAGATCTCTGTGTCCTGCTTGGTGGTCAAGATTAGAGCCCACAGCTCCCTCCGGCCACCATGCCTGCACTCTGCTCTCAGGGATCCAACGAAAAGACTAAATAAACTCTTCCTTCAGCAAGTTGCCTTGGTCCTGCTGGTCTATCCCGGGAACAGAAAAGTAACTAATACAGCTAATGAGGCAGTGTCCATAGCTTGCCTGGCATCTGGAGCAGAGGTCAGGATGTATGCCAAGGCACCTGGGTGAGGTCAGGTCATATGGCTGACCTTTCAGAGCTCAGACTCATTACATGTGCAGTGGGCCCATGGAACACAGTCATACCAGGCACATAGATGACGGTTTCCACCCTTTGGGCCATCTGACCCCTCTGGGTTGTGTCACATGGCTACTGTGCACCCAATGAGGATATGGGTGTCACAGGCAGAAACTGTTGCTTGTCCCTTAGGGCCAGGCCTAACATAACATTTGCCTGGATCCTAACTTCCCTGCAGGAAAATCTTGGAACCGGATCCTGAACACTTACTATTCTGGTATGTTCCCTATAACCTCAGTCAATCTATTGACGGGGAGGTGCCAGGCACAGGACACTGGGATCTGGGCCCCAGCATCTTCACTGGGTGTGCCTTCCAGGATGTCAGGGGCAGAATCTCCAAACCTCTGCTTTTCCAGCTGATCCCTGGCTGTTTAGGATGACACCTGCTTCCGGGACTGGGACTCCAGCTTCCCATGCCCCAGATGAGGCACATTCCTCCCCTGGCTGGGTTGGGGAAGAGGGGGAGCTGAATATCAGATGATTGTTTTCTCACCTCTGCTCCATGTGGCCCAGCCTCAGTGGACACAGCCGAAGAGTGCAGTGGTTTAATTGCATCTAGGTTGTGATTTTCCCGCATTCTTACAGAACTGCTATGATGTGTGGCTCAGATAACGAGTGGGCCCCAACATCAGTAGCTGCTAATAAATATTAATATAACATAAGCACTGCTTTGACTGTCATGGGAACCAGTTTGTTATTCACAGATGAAACTCGATGGTTGCCTCTATCACTGTCAGCAGGAAAGAGCTAGTCCAAACGATGCTGCTGGAGCAAGCTTCTGGGCCTGGCCCCCGCACTCCAACTTATTGTCCCCACTCCTGTTTCCTAGACACAGAGCCTCCATTAGCTTATGCTTGGTGGGTGCCACCTGAAGGCTTCACAAATACTGAGGAAAATCAGGTAGCTGTCTGCCTTCTCCAGCCCACTGCTCACAGCCACGTAGGACACAGTGACAGAACCAGTGCCAGGCACACCAACCTGCATATGCATTTCCATCCATTGACAGTGTTGTCACGCTATGGCCTTGTCCCCAAGTTGGAGGAGCAAGGACTGGCTTTCCATTACCAGAACCAGAGAGGAGGGTGGGAGGCATCTGTATACTTGGCCATTCCAACATCTCTGCTGTCCTGGGCCCTGATCCCTCTAGGACAAATGTATGCCACATACCAAGGCCACCATATAGTGACAAATGGGAGGGAGGGAGGGAGGAGGGAGGGAGGGAAGTGGGTAGATGTGAGGGTTCACGCACACTGGCAGGTGGGCCATAAAGCTGACCTGCCGGGTGAAGACAGAAAGCCTGGGCCTGTACTCCCCTAGTGTAAACACTGTGTCACAGCTCCTGCATCTAAGAAGGCTGGGACAGCACCATTGTCCTCAGGTGGGGAGAAAAGTTCATCAAGAATGTTCAAAAGCTCCCAGCAGCCAGAGGAATTAGCTATACTCAGCCAGGATCCTCAGAGTCTTAACCACACATTCCATCCTGCCTGCTGCACCATGGGACCATGTGTAGTTTGGTGACATGCAGCCAGTATGGTTAGGGATGGGTGAGGAAGGCAGGGAAGATGGAGGACTCCTACATCTGCCCCTCAGAGCACTGAGCAGAGAACTGAACCATTGCTGCGCTTGGACAACTGAAAACAAGCATGGGGAGATAGGAAGCAGGAAGCATTCCTGGAGGAGGTGTCATCAGAGCGGACTTTACATTTGGGCCAGAATAGTCTAAGAGGGCAGTAGATGAAGTGCATGAGAATCCGAAGGGAGGTCACAGAAGCAGGGGCACATGGGAACCAGTGGAAGGGAGAACAGGAGTTCTGGGTGTCACAAGTAGCAAAGGAAGGTGATGGAGGCTCCTCCATCAGTGGTGGTCATGAGTGTTATACCAGGAGTTTGGCCACTCTGAAAGTAACAGAGTAAGGACAGAGTCCCGGCTAATGTAGCTGGGGCAGGTGTGTCACTACTGGACCAGAAATCCTGTGTGCATACGGGTTCTCAGCCCTTCTAACCCATCAGCTGCAGCTAAGTGCCTCCCTGGCTTGCTGATAGGGCTCAGCAAGGCAGGCAGGGGAGGGCAGTATACGGCGTGGCACACTATAGTCACGGGCTCATCTGAATTTCTGCACTCTCTCCTGCTGGGGCATCTGGACTTCTGCACTCTCTCCTGCTGGGGCCAGTTTTCTCATGAGGTCTTTCTCTGTCAGGGAGCCTGCTCTCCCCCAGAATGCTATGAATAACCCCAGTACAGGGCAGGCATGAAGCACTCGTGGCCTCCAGGACTCTCTGGGACTGTTAGATTGTTAAACTATACCTTCAAAGCAAGAGTCCTCTTCGAAACCTGGGTCTTTCCCACTGGGGAAGGAGGTCATTTGCTGTAGCTATGAGAAACAAGGTGACTGAGGACAGTGACACCTGACCCACCATGGCTCAGCTGCCGTGCACATGGCCTGTGGAGCTGGTGACCCTGGCTGAGACTTGGTCAGTGAGGGCAAGGGTTGCAGGGGCCCTTTCAGGGAGCAGCTGTCAGTCAGCATGAGAAACACCAGTGACTACACTCTGCCAACATCGGAAATACCCTTTCTGCAGCACCGCGGTGGTGGAGTAGCTTAATTAACTTGAAAGGATGTAATTTTATGCTATTTAGTACAAATGCACACCCTAAATGGCCCATAGTCTAAAGATCAGGGGCTGAGATCGTGGGGGTGGGGCCTGGCCACAGGATCCTGGCAAACATAGGGTGGGGAACACTCTGGAAACTTCTGCACATAAATGGAAGCCTCTGAAGCCACTCAGCTCTGCCACAGCAGGCCACCAAGACAATGGCAGCTGAAAGGGTTCCATTCCTGCCGGCTCTCCTGAGATGTGAAAAACATCTTGGGAAGAGAAATGGGTTTAGGGGGCTTAGGCGGCCAGAGGGACTCTCTTGACAACCCTGCATAGCTGCTCTGTGACCTACCTCAGTTTTCCTGATGGGAATGCCCAGGCTGAAGGGACATCTCTAAGAGAAGTTGCCCAGTCCCACAATATCTTGGAGCCTTCGACAGGAATGACCCTGAGGAATGGGTGGGACCTGGAACTCTATGGAAGGACTTTGGGGCTAGTGTCCCTTCTGTTCCCAGACCAAATAGCAACATGTGATATTGATGAGAGGGACTGAGAGATGGCCCTGGAGCCTGGGGAAAGAGGAAGTGGCTTAGATGGTGGGGGCAGCCCCTTCCTGTGTTCCTGGAGCCAGTGTTGTGCATTTCACCTGGCATCCATGCTTGGGTGTTTGCATCAGCTCCTTGACAGAGACCCAAGGCATACCCATGTCTGTGTCCTCACAACATGCTGCAGAATGAGGCTGCATGCTAGACCCCATGTCTTTCAGAGTATCCAGTGTTCACCTGCAACTGCTGACATCTCTCACTGGTCACCTCAATCCTCCTGAAGCTAATTTGCATAATGTCCTGGTACCACGGGAAACCCAAAGAGAGCCTGTTATGTGAACTTATGTCTGAAGAGGGCCCAGGACTAATGAGATGCAGATGCAGAGCTTGTGGTAGCTCTGTGGTCACTGGTCCTTGGCTGAGTGGTGACTACACGGATGGAGACATTCATTAAAGTTTACTGGATTGCATGCCCAGCCTTGCGCCTCTCAATGTATGTGATTCACATTACCTCACTTTTAAAACACTGGCCCTATTCTTTGGACAGGGGTGAGGTTCATCTTATGGCATCCCATGCCTGGTGCTTGAGAGACACATCACTCTACTCTGGCTGAGGCCTGAATGTTCCAGAAGGTTGGTTCCAGGCCAGTGGTTCTCAGCCTTCCTAATGTTGTGATCTTATAATACAGTCCCTCATGTTGTGGTGATCCCCAACCATAAAATTATTTTTGTTGCTACTTCGTATCTGTAATTTTGCTATTGGTATATATTGTAATGCAAATATCTGTGTTTTCCCATGATCTTAGGTGACCCTCCTTGAAAAGGTCATTTGACCTCAGAGGGGTTGAGACCCCCAGGTTGAGAACCTCTGTTCTAAGCCAACTCCTGGCTGGGGTTAGCTGGGATGTCCTTAAGGAGTCAACTCATTCCACTGTGTTCAGAGCCATGGAGCCTCAGGCAGCATGCTCCAAAGGGGAACTTTCCCTGCCCATCACAGGAGGGCTTTCAGAGCACATTAACTGGCAGCTGAGGTCCCTAGGGGCACCAGCAGTAGTGCCCGGTTTGTTTGGAGCCAGGAACATGGAAGGATTCCTGATAAAGGCAGCAGGAAGGTGGCACAGGGTGCCCACAAGGGCCACACTCCCTCCTGAGGGTCCCGGGGTCCTGTGTGGCAGGTAACCTACGGGACAGATGATCCCCAGCTGCATCTGTGGTTAGTTCTCCTCTAAGTTCTGGTTCTTCCATGACCATGGGCCGCCTGCCTCTTTGGTCTGGAGTGTTGGGCAACCAGTTGTGCCTTTAAGGCAGTAGTGAGGCTAGAGAGCTGTAGGCACAGGGGTTACAGCTGGTACCCAGTGAGCCGGTACAGGATAAGGATCTGTTCCATACTCTGGAAGGACAAGTTACAGACCCCATCAGTTAAGCCATCTGGGAGTGCTCCTTAGGAACCTCCACAGACAGCAGAGGGACTTGAGGTCCAGCAGTATGGTACATGCCTACCATTCAAGCTATTTGGGAGGCTGAGGTTTGAGTGTGAAGGAATTTAAAGAGAATTCCATAGTAGCCCTGCTCATGAATGAGATCCTGTCTCAAAAAAAAAAAAAAAGGGGGGGGGTGGGGAGATGGGGTTGAAAAGGAAGGAAGGAGGGAGAAGAGAAGGTGGGGTTGGGGGAGAGAAGGAAGTAGGGATTACTTGTATCATCAGGAGATAAATTTAGACCACAAAGGGACAGGAACCTCCCAGTCAGAGGGATAGCCCAGAGGTTCTGGGTGTTGGGGTCAGGAAGAGCCCTCTATCACAACACTGCTTTGTTGAGCATGGCTACATCACAGGACACTTGGGGTCACATCACCAGGGCATTCTGGGTACAGGCACAGCAGGACAGGAAGCCCTGGAGTCAGGTCTCCATGGCTCAAGGCCCCTGTGCCAAACCTTTAATCTCCTTAGCATCTCATCTACAAGGCCACCAGGGTGCCCATACCTCCTGGGTGCCCTCACTTCCACTTAGACCCTAGTATATCAGAGCACTTCAGGCTCAGTGGCTTACTAGGGCTTCCTGGGAGTGGGGATAGTCCCTGTCTTCATGGAGGCCTGCCAGGAGCAGGGCAGAGGTGTAGAGTTGTTCAGGAGCACCTGCTCAGTTCAAAAGGTCATTTGTTTACACTCACACTGGCACTACACAAAAACACTCCTTCTTGGGGGGGAAACATTATCATGGAGATGGCCCAGTCACCTATCCTGACATCCCACTCCAGGCCTGTCAGTAGCCACAGCATGTGGCTCAGAGGCCTGCCACCTATAGCTGTGACAGCTTGCACCAGTCACTCAGACTCCCCACGCCACACCACGTGCTCAGGGTATCTGCCTGCAGAGTCTGATATGCACCTAGCAACAGAAGGTCCTAAAAACTTGAGCTGTCACTCGACTGAGGCTTTGGACACCCTGGCTGAGGCACGCTTTTGACGAAGCCATTTAACCTCCAGTGCCTCTGTTTCCCCATTTATAAGATGGCAGTTTGTGAGATGGGATGGGACAGGTGTCAACCAAGGACAAGGTGGCCCTGCTCAGCTCAGTCCCTTTGGGGCAGGAAGGCCTGGCCTCATGCAAGCTTAAAGCTGGACTGTGCAGTCACGCATGCGCAGGGATGTTGCACCTCCAGCGGCATGGCTGCCCTCAGGGGACACAGCACCTCGTTGTCGCTATGCAGTCCTGAGTTACCTGGACTGAAAAGGGAAAAGAGACCTGTTCCAGTACCGGCAGCAGGAGACACTTTGAGTCTAAGTATGACATGACTATCTTCTCTAATGAAGTAACGGTTGTATGTTCTCTGAGAGTGAGGCTGCAGCCCCCTCATGCTACCCCTGGGGACTTCTCCTAGCCTCCTTCCTGCAGGGCCTAGAGGGGACCGCACTGGGAAACTGCAGTGGCCAGTCCTGTTTAGATGGCATTTCTCTGCTGAGGTCTGGCTGGGGATGCACTGTTATTTCCCATCTGTGACCCTTATGAGGTTCTGATGGCCTCCTGACTTCTTATCCTTGAGTCCTCTCAATGTGACATCCCATCTGAATGTCCTCACCTCCCAGCACCTGGCACCTGCTATTACTTGGTCTGTGCACCAGGTATAAGGCACACACTACTTCAAAGTGAGGGAAAAAGCAAAAATCTCATTACTATTTTAAAACGTTAATTATATGTTGGAAATGATAGTATTTGGGACATGCTGGTTACACAGAGTGTATTATTACAGTCAGTTGTCCCGGTTCCTTTTACTTCTCTTGGGCTGATGAGGCAGCACACAAGGGGTTTTCTGAGGTGATGGGAATATTCCCTATCTCATCTCCATGGGGGTGTGAGTTACCTGCGTGCCTACAGCTGTCAAAACTCATCAGACGGTACAATTAAGACCTGTGAATTTCAATGTATGTAAATTATATATCAAAGAAGAAATTACACATTTAAAAAGGCAAGCACTAGTTACAGCTCCCTTTTAGAAAGGCAGAGCCCCAGGGGCAGCTGGGGGAGCACCTATGGGGTGAGCCCTACCCTATGGAGCCAACCCCAATACTGTCTCCTTCAGGAGGATCTAACACATTGGAATGGAATAGACAGCCTGACCTTGTCTACCAGGGCCTGGGTGAGGAAGTCCTGGAGCAAGACTAGGACAAGGATTTCTGGGTAGCACAGGGTAAGTATTGGGGTCCACAGAGGTTATGGGGTCCACAGGGGTCCACCAGCTTTGCTGATCACCAGTGTAGCCTGAAGGACGGTGCTTTCCTGATTTGCACAGAAACTATAGAGAAGGGGAGCCCAGCCCAGGGCAGAGAAGACAATGGACTTTAGAAACCCACTCTCGCTCCCAGCCTGGCATACAAGCTGTAGAGTGGACACCGAACAGCATAGTGCTCAACACAGCACAGATTTGCCTTGTCCTCTGCCAGTAACATTGAAGAAGTCCCAGCAGGAAACCCAAGGTAGTTCAGGCAGGACAGGAGCTAGGGATATTCCCATGGAGCTGGTGGGTGCTCTGGGAGCTACATTCTCCACACAAGAGCCCATGAATCTAAGATGCAGCAGGAAGAAAGGACAGGGAATCAGTGATCAGACACTCCAGGCCCTGGAGCCAACAGCTGAATGAACAGACTTATCAGTCACCATGCAAGGCTGCTGTGGGGTCTTTGTGTACTTGGCCAAGGCCAGCGTCCACTGTCTTCACCTCTGGGAGCAGTATACACTTCGGACGCAGGTGACAGGAACGTTTGTGGAGACTGCTGATATCAGGAAGGGATTTAGCAGGAACCCAATGGGATCCAAGTGTTGAAGACAAAGTTACCGAGATAAAGCCCTGTCTCCCAAAGTGCTCACAACCCAGAGTCAGGAGGCTGGGAACCCAGGTGAGCCCTTGATGTTCTGAGCCTTAGTCTCTCCACCTACAAACTCAGCATTGCACACACACACACACACACAGAAGTGATCCTCAGATCTCAGCCAGGAACATGCACTGTTGTCACTAGGCAATGACCCCACGCATGCCTCCTCTTCACCAGAGGCCCCAGAATGCAGTTGGCCCATTAGAATAGGTGTGACCTTTTAGCCACCTGAATCATTTTGATCTTCCAGACACGAACTGTGGCCCTTCCCACCATCACCACCAGCATCTCTCATCTTCCTGCCCACTGTGAGCCACATCATCACAGTAGTGTGTCGTTTTAGCAATAAGCCAGGATTCAGAATGTGGTGCTCAAGAATGGGGCACCGTGCAACAACTCAACCCCAGGGGCCTAACAGAGGCAGACCACTAGGGCTAGAATATTTGAGCTCTGTCTGTGTTCTGAACCACTGGACATGGTGGGTGAGGTACTTTGTGAAGGTCAGAAGGTGGGCCCTGTGGTACACACCGGTGGGAGTAGGGGTAGGGGTGCTACACTAAGCAGGATTTTGCTCAAGGTCTCCACGGCCTTATGGTGTTTTAACTGCCTTGACCCTTCCCCTTGGGGTCCCTGCCTCAGGCTTGTGTCCGAGGGCAGAGATGGCCATCTCCATTAACTCAGACTTCAGACTAACAGTGGGCTGCAGCCACTCACTCTACTCTGCATCCTACAGATGGGGAAGGTGAGGTCAAGCCAAAGCAGGAGTGGAGAGCCTAGAACTGCACATGTCCGTGTTCATACCCTGCAGTGGGAAGTCACACACCCAACTAGGCTGCCCAGGACAACACCCATAGCTCTTTCTTCTCCAGGCACACAGCAGGCGCTGAGCTGGACTGGGAAGCTGATCTTTAGGGACTGGTTCCTGAGAGGGAGAAGCAAGGGAACAGAAAATACAGATAGGAAAGCTGGGGTCAGGAGGCCTTCCACAAGCTGTGTCTTAGTCCAACCAAGTTTATTAAGTAGCACAGCATCTTATACAGTTTGCAGGGGAAAATTGGGCAGAGTCAGCAGAAAGCTGTCATACAATGGGACACAGTCAGCAGGAAGCTAATCAAGCAATGGCGTACAAAGGGAACACGGTATCTCAAGTGCGTCACGGACAGAGCTTACAGCAGCCTCAGAACTGACAGTCATAGCCCTTTAGGGGCAAGAGTTGGGCTCCTGGGATCCAAGGCTGCAGATTCCCAAGACTCTGGCCCCAGGCTGTTCCTGGCTTTGCTAAGCATGTTCCTGGTTTCAGGCTTAGGACTACATTCCTTCATCATACATCTGGGCCCCAGGAGAAGCCTTGGATCAGTCTGGCTCCCAATAGTTCCTCCTCATTGATTGATTGATTGATTGATTGATTGATTGATTGATTGATTGATTGATTGCTTTTTCGAGACAGGGTTTCTTTGTGTAGCTTTGTAGAGCAGGCTCACCTCAAACTCACAGAGATCCTCCTGCTTCCGACTCCTGAGTGCTAGGATTAAAGGCATGCGCCATCACTGCCTGTCTTTTATTTTTTAAGGCCAGATGAGTTACTCATATCTGAGTGTTCCCTAAGAGACTCTGATGTCCCCTAAGCCTCCTAACATTTTTGAAAGGGTCACTAACGAAAAGCAGTCTGAGGGTAAAATTAAATGAATGGTAAAGGATGATAAAGCGGTTGAGTCCGCATACAGTAAGCCTTTGGCCGGTTCAGATGGGGACTGCAGAAACCTAAGTCAATAACTAAATTGCTTAATGGTTATGAAATCTAAACTAATATTTTCATAATGTCATATTTCAAGTTAGTTTTATTCCACTTTTATTTAGATTCATTATAGCTTAATGGAGTAACAAAGCCAGCATGACATTGAAAAATTAACTGATGTTGTATAGGTTTTTTGTTTGGTTTGGTTTGTATTTCTTGTTTTGTTTTCCGAGTCAGGGTTTCTCTGTTAACAGAACAGACCTAGCTATCCTAGAACTAGCTCTGTAGACCAGGCCAAACTCACAGAGGTCTGCCTACCTGTGCCTCCCCAGTGCTGAGATTAAAGGCATGTGCCATCACTACCCGGCTGATGTTGTATAGTTTGTACTGCATCTCCTAAGTGCAATATTATAGTACTTTGCCTCTTTTTTTTAAAATCTATATGTTCTTATAGATATGTTCAATCTATATGTGTTGCCAAAGCTCCAAAGGTATTAAAAGCAAGATGATGGCTGGGCAGTGGTGGCACACACCTTTAATCTCAGCACTCGGGAGGCACAGGCAGGTGGATCTCTGAGTTTGAGACCAGCCTTGGCTACAGAGTGAGTTCCAGGATGGCCAGAACTACATAGAGAAATCCTGTCTTGAAAAAAACAAACAAACAAACAAATCAAAACAAAAGCTAGCGATTAGCAGAAATGGGCAGATTGTATTTGTTGGGTAAGAGCTACTGTGGAAGCAGCTACAGACACTATAGCAGTGACTATGGACTACATCCCCTCAAACTGAGAGCCAAAATGAGGCCCTCCTCCCTCTTGTTGCCACAGCCACAAGAAAACTAAGTTCTGGGGTTACAGGTGTGTGCTGCCATACACAGCCTCTTGAATGTATTTAATAAGCACCCCTCCCCACCTACGTCCTGCCATCAGTCCATGTCAGTGGACAGTGAGCTTCCCAGCTCATGACAGAGCAGAGAGAGCATGGAGCAGATAGATGCTCTGGATGTATCCAGCTGAGCAAGGTTCCAATGGGCCGGACTTGAGGAAGCAGTCAGGTTCTTGTGCAGGAAGCCAAGTGTTCTTGTTTGTTTTCTGTTGCCGTGATAAATACTAGGATCAAAGGTAACTTGGGAGGTAGGGACTTGTTTTATTTTACAAATTATATACTGGTCATCATCAAGAGAGGTCAAGGGAGAAACCTGGAAATGTGAACTGAAGCAGATACCATGGGGGAATGCGGCTCGAGGCTCTTCAATTCAGTTATTCCTTACATCAACAAGGTCCATCTACCCGGTGTTGGCATCACCAACAGTGGGCTGGTCCTTCCTACATCAATCAACAATCAAGAGAGTTCCCCAGACATGTCCATTGCCTAATCTGATGGAAGCAATGTCTCAATGAGGTTCCCTCCTCCCAGGTGTCTCTACTTTGTGTCAAGTTAACAACAATGATCAGGGTCCCCAAGGGTGTCCCTGACCTTACACTGTCAAGTGTCTTTCCCTCGATACTCAACTCTTAATAGGACGATGGCCAGGATTCATCAGTAAGCCACCTTGACCCCATCATAGTCCCAGAAAGAGACTGTAAATTAAATCTAACAGTCAATGAAACCATCAATATTTAATTTACTCATTGTGGGTGGCAATTTACTTAGCTTAGTGGCAGAAATATTGGGGTTTACCAGTCAGCCAAGTGTCTGGGGGGCAGCTGCCTGCCTTCAGGAGTTGGCTAAGGCAGGCTTGTGGAGGGAAGACATCTTGTAGGAGCATCCCAACCTGCCCCATGCAGGCTCAGGCTACACGTCAGCTTGAGCCTGACTGAAGTCATAGGTGGTCCCTGGGAACCTCCTGCCACTCAGAAGCACCCAAGACAGGAGTTTCATTTTTGGAGCTCATTTGGAAATGGAAGGAAGCTTTTTTTTTTTTTATTTTTTTTTTTTAAGAAAGAACAGAGAAGAGACAGAGACTTCCTCTTTCTGATCTCCCACACTAGGGTGGAGTGATCTGGTGATTCCCTGATGCTCACAGAGGACTCAGGAGTGCACACACGTAAATCATTCACCCACATTCAGAGAAGACAGAGGAGGTGGCCATTGCTTCAAGGGTCCATGACAATCTTTGTCTCAGCCTATTTCCAGTCTTGGGAGCTGTAGCTGGTGGCCACCACCCACATGACAGTCCCACAAGAGCTCTATGTATAGCCTCCAGTACATTCCCACATCCCTGCAGTGCTGGACACCCTCCCAACCCTTAGTGCCACAGTGCCTCTATTGCAGTTCTGGCCTCTATGGGAGGGCCAGTTCCAAGCCTATGGCAACCCAAAAGTTCAGGGTCAGCTCCTTGGGGACATCCTTGTTTGCATTCATTTCTTGCAACCCTGAGGAAGCTCAGGGGTCAGCGCCACATTCACCATTGAGGGAGAGGCACATTTGTGCGGAAGGGCTGGTGCATCATCTGCTCCTGAATCTAAAGAGCACTTTCAAAAGGACTCTAGACTTGAGTTTAAATGATGTATGCACTGCACTCAGGAATCAGCCCCCTGTTCTCGCCAACTGCTTTCCCAAGCCTGAGTTTTTGCCGATTTGGCTTTCTGTTCTTTGTGCTCACTCCCCTCAACTTCCCGGCTAGAGTCACCTCTCTTGTGTAAACATGCAGGGGCCCCTCCAGGACCCCACCAGAGCCTCACAGCATGGGTGGGCTTCCCTCAAGGCCATAGAATCCCTTTCCTGCACTCAGATTCTCCTTTTGTTTGCTAAGTGTAGCGCCGTCTTTCAGGGTAGCATCTGGCCTGGGGCTCACCGAGAAAGGCAAAGTGAAGCAAACACTCCAAAGGGGCTTTGCAAGATCGTAAGCAGAACTAGGCTGGATGCTGCACCCTCCACACTCTGGTGAACAGTGCTGATTGATGGCTTCTGCTTTGGGAGCTGCTGGTGGTGCGGAGTACATACCCCATCATCTTTCACAAGTGACCTCTCTCCCCAGATGCTGGGGTCTTAGGACATCCCTCATTCTCAAACATCCACAGTCATGGACTGTGCTGTGCCCTTTGCTAGAGACAGTCACTCTTCCTCGCACTGCACTCTGTGGTCTGCTCTGGGCTCCAGACAGACACTTCCCATTTTCCCAGCTCCCACTGCCAACCCGTCCACTTAACTGAAATTAGAGACCTCAGACTCCTGTTGCTGCTGGTTGTTTCAGTCTCCATCACATATCTTCCTCACCCCAGCTCCTAGCTGTGATTTCCTGAGTGTTGCTCTCTGCCTGATTCCTTGGAGGGTCTGATTTTGGAACTGTCCCTCTACTTCCTGCAGCCCTTGCCTCCTGGACCCTTTGTGGTACAGCACTGGCTGTCAGGGAGGGAACTGCATCTTCTTCCACACTGTGGTGGTTTGAATGAGAACAGATCCACAAGCTCCTATGTTTGTATAATTAATCCCTAGTTGGTGGAGCTGTTTGGGAGAGAGTAGGAGGTGTGGCCTTGTTGGAGGAGGTGTGTCACTGGGGGTGGGCTTAGAGGCCCCCAAAAGCTTGAGCCATTCCCAGTTAATTCTCTTTCTGCCCCATGCTTGGGGATGAAAATGTAAGCTTTTGGTTACCGCTCCAGTGCCTGCCTGCCTGCTCACTACACAGGGAATTTGTACATACTCTGCCTCCTCAAAGAGAGCGGGCTATCCCCCTACTCGCATGCACTGCATCTCAACCAGTGTGTGATCTTGAGTTTCCTGGGCCAGTCACTCGGTCCCCAGGAGCATGGACCCCCATGCACCCACACTGTGCGCACTGCACACTGCATCAATCAGAGGCAGCACTGTTCGGACTCTCTGCCTCTTGGGTGCTCCCTGACTGGAGGATGGCTGGTCTTGGGAGAGCCCCTACAGGAGGGAACACTAATGAGAGATAAGAGCTTGGCTTTGAAATTCAAATTCCTCCACTCTTCCTCCCTCCTTGCAGACACCACCATCTAACTTATCTTCCTCAGGCCCACAGCTTTGATGCCCTAATGAAGATACATAGGGGGATTAAGAACTCATCAGCTTGACTTTGGGAAAAGTGGATAATGAGTTCCATTCTAAACATTTCCTTCAGGTGAATAGAAAGCCTTGAAGAGCAGCATGCAAGAAAATCAAGACAAAACAAACAAACAAACAAAACCAAAACAAACCACCACCCTTTCCTAGGGAAGCTGTGCACCAGACACCCCAAACCCCTCACTCTGTCAGTCAACAAATACCTCACTCACACTCCATCCCAGCAGAGCTCATCTCCTAAAACAAATACAATACAACGCTACCCTGGTCCTTCCCCAAGTGCTCTCTCTGTCACAGGCCTGGTGCCTGGTACCAAGGACAGGGAAGTGAGGCAGAAGGGAGAAGCAGGAAGGAGGAGGAAAGAGGCAGGCGGACACACCCACCTCACCAGGCTGGTTGTCCTCAGCTAGCTCAACATCAGATGACTGTCACTGTAACAAGCTCCCATTCCAGCGAGGACTCTAGGCTTGTTGCCAGGGTTGGTGCCAACCTGACTAGCTCCCATCATAGTGATCACTGCCTCCAGGAGGAGTCTGGGAACCTGACTTAAATACAGCAGCCTCTGGAGCTGCATTCATATGGGGGGCCTGCTGGTTGCTATCCTGTTTACATCAAGGGCCTCCAAACAGACAAAGAGCACTCTGTAAGTCACCACCCTCCAAAGAGGAGGAAACTGGGAAACCTGAAGCTCCGTGGCTTTCCCTAGATCCAGAAAACAGGGCACAAAGCAAATTTCAGACGGGAGAGAATACTGGTCGTAAATCTCAGCTTGCTGCAGGCAGAGGCCTCTCAAGCCAAGGACTGAATTGTAAGGCCTATCAAGGAAATACAAGAAGCCCCCTATACTAGTCTGAGATAAAGCTTTCCAGGGGCAAAGCCTGAATTTGGTCCAGGGATGCCACTAAAGCAATGGTTCTCAACCTGTGATGGTGATCCCTTTGGATGTAGAAGGACCCTTCCATAGGGGTCGCCTAAGACCATCAGACAACACAGATATTTACATTATGATTCATAACAGTAGCAAAATTACAATTATGAAGTAGCAACAAAAATAATTTTCTGGTTGGGGGTCACCACAACACGCGGAACTGTATTAAAGGGTCCCAGCATTAGGGTGAGAACCACTGCACTAGAGTCTGGAAGTGAAGACAAAGATAACAAGGCAGCTTGGTGGCTAAAGCACTTACTGCCTAGACCTAGGACTTCTGTTTGACTCCTGGAGCCCTCATGGTAGAGAAGAACCTACACAGAAGAAGAGAGCTGGTTCCCTCAAGTTGCCCTCTGACCTCCACATAAGCTTACCCCCAGACAAATACTAAATAAGTGCAGGATAATTTTAAAGTGAAAATCAGAGGAAAATGCTCTCAAGCTTAGGGGGAGGGGGAGCAGCCATTCTGAAGTAAGCTAACATGTGTGGTGCACCTACTGCATAGCCAATGCATATGGGGCCCCCAGCATTGATAAACCACCATAGGAGGCACACTGGGGACACAAGGGAGGAAAATGTGTGGCTCCTGCCTCCAGAAGCTGGGTAATGAGCCAAGGGAGACCTAGCCTGTCATTGTGAAGTCTGGATGAGGTAATATCAAGCCAGTTTTCTTGTTTTTTTTTTGTTTGGTTTTTTTTTTTTTTTTTTTTGTTTTGTTTTGTTTTGTTTTTTTTTTTTTGAGTTTTCAAGACAGGGTTTCTCTGTGTAGATTTAAAGCCTGTCCTGGAACTTGCTTTGTAGACCAGGCTGGCCTTGAACTCACAGAGATCCACCAACCTCTGCCTCCCGAGTGCTGGAATTAAAGGGATGTGTCACCAACGCCTAGCTCTAACCAGTTCTTAAGCAATCCACAGGAATGATCTAGGTAGAGTGAGCAGAGCTAAGGCAAGGTGTATATGTTTTAACACTGACACACCCACACCCAGAGCTTGGGGGAGGCTGTTACTTAAGACCCCTGGCTTGAGCTGACCCCTCCCCCATTCCCTCAGAAGTGCCAAGGGTTGTGGGCCAGGGAGACAAACAGCAATACAAGCCTGCCATCCTTTGCCCAGAGGATTCAGTGAGACACTGTAAAAATGGACAGAAGGACAAATGGTCTGAATAGGCAGGTTCTGGTGTGGTGTGACGTATCTTCACACAATGCCCATGTGCTGGTACCACACTGTGCAAGGTCCTACACACAAAAATGATGTCCTATTTCAGTGCTAGACACACTCAGGAGCCAAAGCTCCTGAGTGCTAGAGTGCTAGAGGATGGGGTCCCATGCTGTACTATGTGCAAATCAAGCGAGAATCAGAGAGAGGAGACAGCTGTGCAGACGGCAGGCATCCGTCTCCCTCCTCTGCTAGACTCGCCGGTCAGATCAGAGCTGCTGAGTGTGAACGTGATTTAGATTTAATAAGCCCTGGGTGGCGGGTGGCGATGTAGACATATCAGCAAATAGCAGAGCATTCCCCGTTATTGAAAGTTTCGATCATATAACATTGCCCAGCACCCAATCATTGAACAAGTAAATCAAAATGAAACATGAATTAACAAATGAATGTTGTCGGATTGAAAGCCCAGAGAATCCTGTCTGCCTCTCCCTTTCCCAGCATGAAGCCACAGCCTGCCCAACTCTCCAGAAAGCTGATTCCCCACCTCCTTCTACTCTATTCACACCTCCCGCCTCGGCTCCCCACATCATCAGCCTAGGGCCTTTAAGAGTGCAGAGAATCTTCCAGAAGCCCACTTTATGCACCAAACCCATCTTTTCTAGGGATGGAGGGTCACAGCCCTCTCCAGCAGCCCAGTTCCTTCCGGGGGAGTCCAGCCCAAAGGACACCAGTACCTGCCTGGCCTTGTCTGCCTCTTCTGGAGCAGGCACTAGTTCATCACTAGCAGCATGGCCTGCTCCTGTATTTCTATCCACAGCCAGCCTGTAAAATGTGACACTGGCCATCACTCGCCAGAGGCCAACACTCAGGCCTGGCCAGATGACTTCCTGTCCTGCTTGTACTCATCCCACACACCCCCATTCTTCATTCCTCCCCTCTGACAGCAGAAGAGGTTTATGAGTGTCTACTGGCTCTGAGTACAAGCTTGTTTCTGTGCGGAGCTCCCAGAGGAAGCAGAATAGCTGTCTGTAGTACTGAAATGGGACCCAAGCACAGGGGAACTGCCTGTGGCCCAGAACTGTCCATGGTGCTAACCCAACCCGGCCAAGGAGGCTCTTGTGCTGTCCATGGTGCTTAAAGATTAGCCCCCCCCCCCCTGCCCCACCTTGGGACACTTCCACTCATGGCTTCCAGGCTCCGTTCCTAGCTCACCCGGGAAAGGGCATGCAACCATTTTTCTTTGCTTCTAGAATTTTAGCTTGATTAAAGACAAAATTTAAAAGTACCTTGTTTATGCCAACTTCAAGGAGAAAAGGCAAATTACAGCTTACATTGCAGCTGACACAGCTGGCTTCACACACTGGTCTCCCACCTTGTCTCTGAAAATTGCATAGCCTTCCCCAGGAAGCTGGAGGTGCCAGAGTCTAGAGGATATGCACCTGACTCTCACCCTGGACACAGATGCCCACATCTGCATGCTCTATAAATGTATACACATTCTATTTTATCATCAGTATGATAAAATGCCTAACATTTGAAAAGTAACAATACCCCAGTTAAAGAAAGCTGGGAATCTCAGAACAAGAGACCAGTGATGCAGTCTTGGTCTGCAACTCCTGGAAGCTCTCTGGAGTCACTGGTGTGAGTTCACTGAAAAACTGAAGGTGTTGGAGTCTGACGTCACAGGCAATGGCAGCCACAACAGCCAACTCACTCACAACAAGCATGGAACATGCCGGGGGCTGGAGAAATGGCTTGGAGGTTAAGAGCACTGGCTGCTCTTTCAGAGGACCTGGGTTCAATTTTCAGCACCCACATGGAGGCTCACAACCATCTGTAATGAAATCTGGTGCCCTCTTCTGGCCTGCAGGCAAAAATGGAGGTTGAATACCGTGCACACAAGAAAGAAAGGAAGAAAGAAAGAAAGAAAGAAAGAAAGAAAGAAAGAAAGGAAGAAAGAAATCTATTCTTAAAAAAAAAAAAAAAAAAAAAGAGTGGACCATGCCCACACTGGTCTACATTGAATGTCTGTATCAGTTCCCCACTTTTATTCCATCCAGGCCCCAACCTACTGCATGGCACTGCCCACTGCCCACATGCAAGGTTCTTCTTGACTTGTTGAACCACGTGCCAATCCACTCTCAGAGCATCACTGTCTTAGACAGGGTTTCCATTGCCATGAAGAGACACCATGACCAAAGCACCTCTTATAAAGGAAAACATTCCACTGGGACTGGCTTCCAGTTTCTGCCATTCAATCCATTACTACCACGGTGGCATGTAGACAGATGTGATGCTGGAAGAGTTAGGAACTCTATATCTTGATTCAAAGGCAACAGGAAGTGAACTGCCCCACTGGGCATGGCTTGAGCATGTATGAAACCTCAACCTCAAAGCCCACCCCACACAGACACACACTTCCTCCAACAAGGCCACACCTCCTAACAGTGCCACTGGGCTATCAAGCATTCAAACACAGGAGTCTATGGGGGGGCATATTTATTCAAACCCTCATAATCACAAACACACCCAGAGGTGTACTTTACCCACTTCTTAGGTGACTCTTAATCCACTCAGGTTACCATCATAGCTTCTAAAATCCCTCTTAGCCCTTGAAATTCAGGTGAAAGCTGCATTGTGTTGCCTTTTACAAACACCATTAAGTGGCATTTAGCACACACACAATGCTGTGCAACCATTTCATCTCTGTAGCCCCTGAAAGGGGCACTTGATGCCTCCTTTCTGTAGGGTGTTTGCACATCTGACTCTGGTAGAAACTAGGAATCCTGGTGTGGGGGGGAGGTATGGGGTCCTCTTCATCCGTGTATGGGGCCATGGACACAGCTCCATGAAATAAATTAATATTTGAAGATGTGATCATGTAGCTCCTAGGTTGACCCAGATATATACATTCAGCACCACCACACATCTAGCAAATGACACAAATGTAACCTCAGACCAGGCCTGTGCTGAGAGTCGTAGTACAGACCTCTTCTTAGGAGGTGGCCTTTAGTGCACATGGGCAATGGGGTTTGAAGAGACTGTGCTACAATGAAGATCTGTAAAGATGTGAGAACAGAGCTGGAGAAAGACAATGAGTGCAATGCTTGTAACACAAGCACGAGGACCTGAGTTCAAATCCTCAGGACACACAGAAAGCTAGACAGATCTCCTAAGGCAAGATAGAGGCAGAGCGGGAATCCCCACAGTTCACAGGCTGTCGCTCTAGGATACAAAGTAACAAACAATAAGAGGTCCCATCTCAAACAGAGGTGGAAGATGAGAAGCAATGCTTACAGCTGTCCTCTGACCTCCACGTGTGCACCGTGGTACTCTCATGCGAGTTCATGCACACACAAAGATGAGAGAGAGGAGGGTACAAAGGAAGCCCCCATCGCTGATGGTGCTAATTCAGGGTGGCTTGCAAAATGGGGTTCGGCAGGCATTGGCCCCCCTGCTTTCTTAAGCACCATAAAGTCACTTTACACACAACTATATAGCCCTGCACCTGAGTCTCTCCAACATGACTAATGAGCTTTTACTCAGTCTTGACCATAATTGGGCCAGGGTCGGACACCCCAGGGAATTGAGACACTTCACAAGGGGACTGTGCCCTCTCAAGTTAACCCAGGACCAGGAACCAACATCTGCCACCCCGCGCTGAGCTCCAAGTCATCAGCATGGCTAATTAGCACTAATTGTAATATCGTTTCTGTCTTGTGGCTAATACATTTAGACTTGCTAATCAAATCAAACCATTCCACCTTGCCTCCTGCCTTCGAATAAACATTTCTGCAGAACGAGAAATAAATAACTTCCAAGCTTTGTTGGCTTCTCTGGAGCTGCTGTCTGCAGACTTGGGTGGGGGTGGGGGTGGGGGTGGAGGGTAGGGTGGCTGGTTGTTTGTCTCTGGGACCAAAAGCATAAAAGAAATCAGAGAAAGACCAGGCTTGGTTGTCCAATCAGGTAGAGAAAGAGAGAAGGAAAATAAGAGAGACTTGGAACCTGGAAGAGAGAGAAGGAGGGAAGGAGAGAGGAGGGAGGAAGAGGAGGATCTGGCCTGGCCTGTCCCTTTGACAAGCATCTTTCCTATGTCACCTCCAGCATCTTGGAAGCCACTTCTCCAGCAGCCACTGGTGAGGTTGGTATACACAGATCTGCCTCTTCCTTAGCTTTCAACTTGCTGAGGGCAGGCCCTAGGCCTCCAGATCTGGGTTTGCCCAGCCCCTCACCCAGAGCCTGGCATCCAGCAAGTGTGGGTACAGAATTCCTGGAGCTGTAAACACACACAGCCTATGGATTAGGCAGATATCATGGGGGAGGGAACCAAGAGTCAGGGACACCAGGTAACTGCATAGCTTTTCTGATGGCACAGAATGGAACTGGCTCAGAGTGAGTGTCTGCTAGGCCTGGCCCACACCTGTGCTCTTTCTGGAGGGAGGTAGGGCCACCATCATCCCCATGACCACACACAGGGCCTCCAGGAAGCGACAGGAAAACAGAGCCAATGATAGTAGTACCTAGGACACTCTGCTCAAGGACAGGAGTGAGTGATTCTGAGAATTCTGGAAAGGAGATTGACAAAAGGGTGACCACGATGAGATTTAGTGTAAATGCACTGGTTACCATGGCAATCCTGCTGTGGAAATAACTCGCCTCACATACTACCCCACTGCCCAGGACAGGCCGTGCTGCCCTGGGAACTTCAGGGCTCATACATGGCACCCAGCTGGCTGACTTGTATCTTGGCAAATGCCAACCCCCACATTGCCATTCTAGAGGGAGCAAGAGTATGGCCTTAACCTGGTTCTGCCTGGTGTGACCTAGGCCACATCACTCCCCACTCTGAGCCTGTGATTCTGCCCAGAGACCACCCTCCCACCGGCAGCAGCATCTGGCCATCACCCACCTCACTGCAGAAGGGAGTAAATGAGTTTGACAATATGACAGTGGAAACAAGATGAGAACCAGCTCTGAGCACCAATTGTAGGTGGAGGTCAACATCACTTTCCTCCACAAGCCCTCAACACTGATACTGCTGGACCCATTTCACAGATGAGGAAGCAGAAGCTGGGAAGTTCAATTGCACTAAGAGGATGCAGGGCTGCCAGGCAAGTCTGGACCTCCCCAAGTCCATGTCTTCCTAACTTCTTCACTGGACTATACAGCTTGGCTTATCCAACAAGGTTCCCCCACCAAGTTTCTCATGGCTCCTTGCCCAGAAACAACCACAAGATCCACATACAAACTTAGACAGGGAAAGGCATCTCACATCACATGAAGCTGCCGATTGTCATAATTTCAGACTTTATTTCTGGGAATTACTGATAACAAGGCTTATGGAAAGCATTGGAAATTGGGATTGTTATGGAGAGATCACTGCTCATTTTTTAAGTGGCTTACTAGAGGTAAGTTACAGAGTAGCAAGGTTAGTGAGGATGGAGGTACCTGGGGCTCAGGGGAGAAGCCAAGAATGAAACAGTAAACCACACTGATGGATTGCAGCCAGAGGCACCATAAGACAACGCTCCAGATGGAGATGTGTGTACAGACAAATGGGGTGAGGACGAGTCTTAATAACCTACAATGGGAATGGGATTGGGCTGTAAAGCAATCCAGCACTGCTCTCAGGGAAATCTGGCCATCCCTAGGCCCTGGGGTAGAAAGAGAGGCCTGACAGATGATCTTGTGCTCTTCTCTCTCTCTCTCTCTCTCTCTCTCTCTCTCTCTCTCTCTCTCTCTCTCTCTCTCTCTCTCTCTATCCCACCCCCAGGGTGTGTGTGTGTGTGTGTGTGTGTGTGTGTGTGTGTGTGTACACTACTGAGGATTGAACCTAGAGGGCCTCACTAATGCTAGATAAGTCTCTATCACCACTAAGCTTTATCCTCAGACCTTTTGTATGTAAATCTTTTAGAAGTGTTCTAAAAATCTATGTCCCCCTCAAAAAAACAAAAAACAACAACAACAACACCAAAACCCAGACAAACAGAACCATTCAAACAGCAACCACTGGAGGCCAAACTGGAACCATGTTTTCCTCATTCTATGGAGCTATGGAATAAAACCATGTAGAGTTAGGGACCAGTTGCTGCTACACTGGACAACTTCAGTTTAATAATGGAAAGAGAGAGCCAATTCCCACAGATCGTCCTATGACCTCCACATGCAAGCCATGGCACACCCACACATACATTTGATAGTATTTTAATGTAATCAAGCATAGTCCAAGTTATTATGTGTCTAGCTTCACCACACAACATCTGTGTGGCATCTGTGGATTTGCCACACACTACCTGTGGCTTTGCCAGCGTCTGGGGATAGGACATGCAGTGGGTAAAAGAACACACTGAATTGCACCAACAGAATTAAGTTGATGAAAAGTCAAGTTTTCAGATATTTGTCATTCAAATGCCCCAGGCTGTTTAACAAGTAAGTTACGAAGAAACGGTAACAGGCATGCGAGTGGTTCACACAACAGTAAGAACGCTCCTTGTACAATCACAAAGACATGAGTTCAGATCTCCAGCACTCACGTAGACAGGTATGACTCCCACACACATACACCTGTTACCCCAGTGCTGGGGCTGGAGGACTGGGAGAGCTCACTGGCCAGAAAGCCTAGCTAAAAAATGAGCCCCAGGTTCAGAGAGAGATACTGACGTCCTTCAACTTCTGAGATCACACTAGTGGATGTACACCCATTACACATAAGTACATGCTTGCATATACATCACGAATGTGTACATATATTGCACACATTACATACACATACACACAAAATTTTAAAAAAAGGACAGAACAGACGAGGGACCTTGAGTTAAGAGAGACCTAAAAACACCCAGTTGTTTAATAGGACCCGACTGAACTATTGTGTCTAGAAATATACTTTGGGGTGAGAAAATGTCAAGAAAAGTGGTTAATATAAAAAGACGGGACAATTTCTTCCGCAGTGGCTGGGGGTCATTTTGTGGGAAGCTTTGGGTGTTGTCGACAGAGTTCCAGTTGTTAGCGTAGTTGGTGTTTGTAAGATGACTCATTAGGCCACACATTGGGTTTGTTTTGTATGGGATTCTTTACCTAGGAGTTATCTTACAATAAAACGATTATTTTTAACTTGTAAAAAATCCAATGTAGTCCTGAGCGATGATAAAACACTACACCATCTGCATGAGCCTTAGAGCTTGACAAACTATTACTGTTTCTATTCTACCAACAGGAAAACTGAGGTTCAAGACGGTTCCATGCTGCCGGAAGATGGTGGCATATGCCTTTAATCCCAGCACTCGGGGGTGAGGGGGGGGGAGGCAGAGGCAGGCGGATCTCTGTGAGTTCAAGAACAGCGTGGTCTACAAGAGCTAGTTCCAGGACAGCCTCCAAAGCCACAGAGAAACCCTGTCCTGGAAAACAAAAACAAAAAAGTTCCATGCCTTTCATAAGTAGGTGAAGAATTCGCAGTTTTAGAATTGCAGCTGTGATGGCTATTCTTGGTTAACTACACCTGGAATTAACTAAAACCCAAGCATCTGAGTACACCTGTGAGGAGGCAATTTTTTCTATTCTTTCCTTCTTTCATCCTTTTTCTTTTCTTCTTTTTGTTTGTTTCTTTTGTTTGTTTGTTTGTTTTTCAAAAGACAGGGTTTCTCTGTGTAGCTTTGAAGCCTGTCCTGGCACTCTCTCTGTAGTCCAGGCTGGCCTTGAACTCACAAAGATCCACCTGCCTCTGCCTCCCAAGTGCTGGAATTAAAGGCATGTGCCACCTCTGCCCAGCTAGGATTTTTTCTCAATTAAATCATTTGAAGTAGGAAGACTCACTTTTAGTCTGTATCTAAAGGTGTGAAGATCCACCTTTAATCTGGGTCACACTGTCTGCTGGGAGCCTATATAAAGGACATGGAAGAAGGAAGCTTGCTCTCTTTGCCTGATTGCTCTTGCTGACAAGTCCATTCCTTCACTGGCAGTTAGAGCCTACTTCATCAGGATTACAGAATGTGCTGAAGACCAGAAGAGACATCCAGCCTCATGGACTGAACAACAAGATTCTTGGACCTTCTTTTGGTAGACAGCCATTGTTGGACTAACTGGACCACAGCCTGTAAGCCATTCCAATAACTCCCCTTTTTATATACAGAGAGATCCAGTCTATCAGTTATGTTCATCTAGAGAACCCTGAGTAACACAGGGCTCCTTATCTGTGAATACTCTCAATCATTCCCTGACACTAGTAAAGCATGACTGCCATCAGTATTATGCTAATCATCTCTCCATAATCATCATCATCAGTATCACCATCATCACTATCGTTACCACCACCATCATCTCCCATCACTCATCACCACCGCACCATCCTCTCCATCAGTCATCATCATCACTATTGTTATCACCATCAGCATTATCACCATAGCCATCACCATCATTAGGATCATCATGATCCCCATCAATCATCACCATCATCTCTATCTGTCATCACCATCATCACCATAATCACCATCTCCATCAATCACCATCACTATCACCATCATCATATCATTATCATCTCTATCAACCATCATCATTACCTCCCATCAATCATCATCATCATCACCTCCCATCAGTCATCTCCATCACTTCCATCCTCATCAGTCATCACTTGATCAGAATCAATCACCACAGGCCTGTTGTGATGGAGATGGTGGTGGCCATGCTGAGGGACCTATGTGAAACCTTCATCCTGGTCATGGAGAGCATGCCTCAGTTAAAAATCTATGGCCACTTGCTCTTAGGAGTGATGGTGGAAGTTCCCAGAACACATTGTATTTGCTTATGAGTACCTATATTTTGCTCCATGATTTATCAACTTAATCTGCCGGGAGGGAGGAACTGTTTATCCTGAATGCTTTAATTTTCCAGACAAATCACATTAAGATACACCCTACTGCTGACACTTCTTTTCAGAACCTCAGCATTGCCCCTGACCAACAGAGCTACAGTTGTAGGCAGAAGGACAGACAAAATCCCAGCACCTAGGACATGAGCTGGGATGTGTTGTGGTTGTGAGATGACCAGGAAAGCACCGTGTTTGTTAAAGGTTTATAAAGACTGTGGCAGCACTGGATGTTTCAAGTTCCCTTGTCACTAGATCTGTGGATCTTTTGCAGGATTTCCCTCTGGAAGCACAGCACACTTCCCCACTGGTGTCAACCCCGGTGAGGAATTGTAAAACGTTTGTTTCTCCTTTACACAGACACACAACAGCACTGTGTCCACAAGGACATAAGTAACACCAATGGCAGTTTCCAAAGTCTGCTACCACTCAAGACTGTACTTCCATTTGGAAGTACACCTCTTTCCTTCATTGACAGGACCCTGAAGTTCCAAATGTGATTTGCCATCAAGTGGCAAAGCTAAGACCAGCACCCAGTGTTTTCAAGTCACCAGCATAAAAGACTTCAATGCTGCTTCTCTGCTAATGCTGAGCCTCACATTTCCTCACAGAAGTGCTTAGTACAGGGAACGGGGTCACTGCCTCTACCAATGCAACCACTATTAGCAGCACCGCTACCATGAACACAACCCACATTGTAACCACAGTCACACTGCCATCATCAGCACCAGAGAAGCACCATCATAGTCACCTCCATGCTTTTTTTTTTTTTTTTTTTTTTAAGGCCTTGGGCTCTATCCCCAGATGCCTGCCTCCCCCAGATAACATTAAGGTGCCCTGTTTGCATGTGTAGTATACTTTAATTTTATTTTTTAATTATGTGTTTCTGGAGATATATGCACGTGAGTGCAGTGCCCACAAAGGCCAAAAGAGGCCTTTGGATCTCTTGGAACTAGAGTCACAGAGAATCGTGAGCTGCTATGTGGATGCTGAAAATTAAAGCTGAGTCCTCTGACATAGCAGCCAGTGCTCTTAACCACTGAGCCATCTCTCCAACCCTGACACTACTATTCTTAATATCACCATTATAATCACCATCATGGTCACATCATCATTATGGTCACCATGACCATCACATTCACCATCTTAGATGATAGTTCAGTGACTCCTCCGGTGTTTGGTGCATCTGACAAGTGGTCAACAGTGTGTTAGCAGGTGTTGCTGAAGAATCTGGGGCCAGATTGCGAAAGGTCCCATCTGTCCATGGCAAATCACACCCTAGATTTTATTCCTGAGGCTTCTGAACTAGAACCAACTGCCTCCGCATGAAGGCAAAGGGCACCTGTATAGGGCTCCACATACCCACTTAGCCTCCAGCGGTGCACCCAGGTGAGAGATCAAGCAGACATCAGGAACAATTGCCATCAGCAACAGAGTTGGTGAGAGCACTTGGCATGTAAAGGTCATGTAAACTTTAGAATAAACAACACTGGTGACAATGCAGAGGACAGACCCTGGGAGGAGAAGCCACCTAAGCTGCTGAGCTCTGCCATGTGAGAGCTGCTGAAACGTGAAGAAGGGCAGCTGCAGAAGCAGGAAAAATAATATTTAGGGGGGTAAAGCTGGCAAGGTGAAAATGTAGGCCTAATGTGAGAAGAGGGGCCAGTGGGAACCCAAGGTGACAGATGTCTGTGCAGCCAACAACAGAGGGTACCAGCCAGATGTGAGCAGAGACCATTTCACTCTCCCGAAGCCAGGCTCTCACACCCATCCTGAGTCCTCCTACCTCCAGTCCTACAAGGCACTTGATGATCCATCTCAGACTGAGCACATAAGAGGCCTCATCAGGTTCAAAAGCAAGCTCAAAGTCTCAAAACCAACAAAGTTCAGGATGGAGTCTAAGAGCTGGTGTCGTGGAGAACTGCCAAGCCTCTGGGTCCGAGCAAGGAACCCCCAGGTGCTGGGTTCCCAAGCACAGGTGCCTACCTCCTCTGTCACCAGCCCAGCTTTCCCCAATCACAGAAGAAAGGAATCGCTTGCAGATGTAGCCACAGCAGGTCCCCAGAGGTGCGCAGGGATGTCGGCCTAAGGTGCTGCTTCTAAGTAAGTTTCACAAACACTGGCCACGTTCTCCAGGAGCTCCTACCTGGTCATTCCTACCACTTGGCTCCCCAAGTGACAGGGAACTCACGTGCCAAAGCAAGGCCACTCCAGACCCTGATGAGTCTGACCTGAGAAGCCCCACCTTTTCCTGAGGTTGGTAGATGCTAGTCTTCCCCCTTTTATGAGCTATGGATTGATTATCGGTGGAGAGAGGGAGGGGGTTGGGGGTGGGGAGACTCACCAGCCCTCAACCTTATGAAGAATGTGGCAGCAGCCATCATAAGAGTCAAAGGTGGAAGGAACCCAATGCCACAGATGCTGACACAAAGGGGTCTGTACCTGGGAAACTATTGCCTGAAAAGAAGGAAATTGCCAGGTGGTAGTGGCACATGCCAAACTAAGATGTAGAAGGTAGAATGGGAGCTGTAGGGTGCCGGGAGGAGGGGTGGGAAGTTGTTTAGTGGGGACAGTTTCAGCTCTAGCAGATTGTGCAGCTCTGGAGATCAGCAGTGTGAATGGGATGCTGGACCACATCTAACAACAGTAAGGTGGTTTTCCATCACCTACATTGTATCACAATGAACAGCTTCAAGTCTTGATTTCTTTCTCTGCAAAGTGGGTAATGATGCTTGCAAGAGTCAGGCAGAAACTTCTGGGATCTGCTGATCCCCACCCCCACCCCACCCCATGGGGCGGACTTTGGGCAGGTTTCCTCCACTTGGAACTTTCACGTGTAAAGTGGAGAGAACGGTATCACAGACTTGTCCAGAAGGAGCCAAGCACTGGTGACCCAAAGCTATTGCCCAAAACACAAGAGACCCGAGCCAGTGTGCCTGCCTGATCCCACTGCACTGTCACTCTCACTCAGTTCTGACATCGGCTCTGCAGATGGTGAATTCGGACAGTGGGTGACAGCTACATAGGAGACATACAAGCAGAAGTGGGGCACAGAAAACTTCTGTTGGCGATGTCTGATAGCAGGGGCGGGGGTAAAGGGGTGAGGGGGCAGTTAAAGCCAAGCTGCTGTCTCCTCTTCAGCCTCTGGCCTGTCACGAGTCTCTCACAGGGCTGCACAGTGCTTGAGGCATGAGACCCCACTGCTGGGTGATGGTAGGTCCTCTGGACCCAGCACCCAGCGGTCACTCCAAGCATACTGGTGAATGACTGTCCATCCATCGTGACCCAAGGTACTCAAACTACATCCTCAGGGGAACAAATGGTTCCTGAAGCCAGGACACTTCTACCAGTAGATCACAGAACAAGGGATGTGTCAGTGGAGGAACTTTGCCTTGTGTGGCCCCAGATCAAGTAGCCATTAGGAAAGCTGTCAGTGCCACACACAGGCCAGGCTTAGGGAATGAGCCAGGGCACAGAACAAGGCATCCTGGGACAGGGAACATGAGGGAAGCTCAGGACACCTGTGAAGGAACTGGGGAGAGACTCCATGAGTGTTTCTCTCCCAGGCAGTGTCTCAGTTTGAAAGTCCAAGAGGAGCCACAAAGACCCATCCCCGGCTCAGCCCCACTCACTGTTCCTGGTCATTGCTAGCACAGCAGAGGTAACGGTCTCTTCAGCATAGCACCTAAGAGTTCCTAGGGTGCGCAGGAGAAATGTATAAAGACCATAGGGTCTCATGAGGAAAGAAAACCCTGACTAGATGTCTGCACCTGGCAACCTCCACATGCTGCCCTACAGGACACCTCCACCACACACACAGTGACACACAGGGGTTAAGTGGCAAAAGGAACCAGAAGTAGTTCGGTATGGACTTGATCTCAGTGTTTTTGAGCTTTCAGGTGACAGAATGGGAGTCAAAATGAACATTCCCAACCAGAATGGGGCTGTCTGAGCCCAGGCAGGGATGACATCAGTAAACCACTTGGAGTGGTGTTAGGCTACCTGTCTTAGTTAGGATTTCTGTTGCTGTGAAGAGACATCATGACCACAGCAACTCTTATAAAGAAAAGCTAGTCCATTATCATCGTGACTGGAAGTGAGGTGGCACTCAGGCAGACACGGCGCTGGAGAAGGAGCTGAGAGTTCTACATCTGGATCTGCAGACAACGGGAAGTGAACTATGGAACTGGATGAGGCTTGAGCATCTATGAGACCTCAAAGCCTGTCCCCACAGGAACACACTTCCTCCAACAAGGCCACACCTCCTAATAGTGCCACTCTCTATGGATCAAGCATTCCAACACACGAGTCTTTGGGGGCCACTACTATTCAAACCACCACAGACACTGGAGCTTACAGCCCAAAGTCTAGGAACAGGACAGACAAAGTTCCTCACAGCCCTCCAGCCAGATCTGTCCCCAGTCCTGTCTCACCACTGACAATAGCCTCATCCCATAAGCCTGGACACTTGCAGGGGCAGGCCTGAGAGGGTAAGTGAGCCCAGCCAGCTAGGTCCATCCCCAACTCAGTGTTCTCCGCCCTTTCCTGTTCCCATCAGTCGGGACCTCTGCTGTTCCAAAGTGGCAGACACCGCTCACAGGAAGGCCAAGGTGAGTGATAGTGTGGCAGAGAACAGGAGGATCAAGGTGGCTCTATGGGACCTCCACTCAGACTCCCTGCCAGACCCCTCTGCCCCATTGCCAGCTCTCCATACCTGTGCAACTCTGTGTTACTCTATGTTCTTCTGCTAAGGAGGCACTAAGGCTCACTCACGCCGGCTATAGGGCTCACCCCAGTTATTACAGATTCAGAATCTGACTTAAAAAAAAAATCTCAGCCTCCTTGGTCAAGCAGGAGGACCAACAACAGGCTGACCATTCCTCACTGAGCCTCGCAAGAACAGCAGCCTGTCTCGCATGCTGGCTTCCCAGCTTCCAGCCCCCCAGCTCCTGATTCAAACACTCAAACCCACTACCAAATGATAGGTTTGGAAAATCAGGCCATCACACCAGCCACAGTCAAGGAAGTTCAGCAGCCTGTCCATCTCAGCTCTCCCGGTGAAGAACACACTGTGATGGGGAAGCCAGGGCGTGGTCAGTGCAAGCCTGGCATCCCCATTTCCTAACAGGAGGGCCTCCCCTATAACCCGCAGACGTACCATACTGAAGTGACACCCATCGTGTCTACCTGAAACCTTAGACTGTGACCTTAATGGGCAACAGGGCCTTTGCACCTAGCTCTGTTGAGACTATTCTAGGACAGAGTGGCTCCCAGACCCAAAAGACAGGTGTCCCCACAAGAAGAGGAAGACAATGGCACAACGCTACAAATCTATGGATAGGTGGAGAAGCAACAGACTGGGATCATAGCTCCTTTTGTACATATTAGCTTATCTACCATGCACACAGCCCTGGATCACTCAATCCCCAACAGAGTTTGAGACCAGCCTGGGCTATATGAGACCCTGTCTCAAAACCAAAAGCACAAACCTAAAGAAGGAGGGAAATATCAGAGACCACCAAAGGTGAAACACAGCCTGGGAGATGCAGGCAGAGCCTAGAATGAAGTGCCCACAAGACAAGGTATAGCAGGAACCAAGCTGGAAGAGGTGGGGAGGACCCTTTCCTGGGGCCTTTGTGAAAACTCCGTTCTGTGGATACACTTATTTCAGACTTCTGGTGTCCTAAGCCATCAGCTAGCCCCAAACATATAGCTGAGGGACAGCTACAGCTCAGAGGACAGTAACTGCATGAGGTCTCTGAAATCTGGGCAGCCACAGCACGGCACTCTAACCAGCCCTTCTTCCTATCCCGGAGGCCTCTCTTCAGGTTCCATCCAGCAGGAACCTCTCTGCCATTACTGCCCACTTATAGGCTGCTGCCGCCGCCACCACTGAATCAGGAGCTGCACACATCCCCACTTCCGTGGCCATCTCCAAATGAGTGTGATCACAAGAATGAAAAGCAGATAAAAACACTCCAGCCCAGGAAACACTCAGTGAACCTAAGAAAATCTACAAGGCAGTGTACGCTACTTGTGGGACCACAGCCGGGCAAAAACTGCGCACCTTGCAGGCACGGGCCACCACCCTTCTGTGTGGGCAACCCCTGGCCAGAGAGTACCGGTGCCCAGGGGCAAGTTTATCTCTTTTATGGAGTAAACAAAACCTAAAAGGGGCAAACATAGTCTTGGGAACGCATGGGAGGGGCACACACACATTCTTCTTGAGTCACCAGGACTGGGGCACAAGGGGGAGGGTAAATTACTACGCAAGTCCAGCCGCACTGGGATGTAATAAAATGTGTTGCTAAGATACAAGTTCCAAGGAAGTTCATTAAAGGCCGCTTTACCCCTGGCTGCCAGCTTCTTCCTCCTTCCAAGGCGGCTTATTTGGTGCTGTCCCTTGTGTTTATAATTAGATCCACAGTACGAGAGGCCACGCTGCCCATTCACGTCCACTCAGCAGAATGCATTAATAAAATAACTTAGAGATACTGGCCTGGGCTGTAACTCTATTTCACTTAAAGATCCCCACTCACTGATCTAAATGGCAAACACCCTTGAGGAACCTCAATGGCTCTCTGGTTATGCAATCTCTCTGGTTACACTGCATTCAGCTGTGTCTGCCACATGGCCTGACATAGCAGGATAGCAGAATAGTTATACCTGGGAAGCCTACACACACCACAACCTCCAAGCTTGCAGAGTCTCGGGAGGTCAGACCTCATGTTCTCTCAGTAGCCTCCATGAGATGCTGCCAGGAGACAAGAGGTGAGGAAGGGAAGCCACTTCTAGGCTGTGGCCCAGTCCAGTGGAGCTATCAAAGCTTGGCCCAGAAGAAGCCAGACCTTGTCTGAGAGGCTCTGTATGAGGAGGGAACATGACAGTCAGCACTCAGGCGTGTCCCTTCCGGCCACGAGTGTTTGGAAGCCTGCCTCCTCTCATGCTGAGGCCTACCCTCTGAATCTGGGTTGCCACTGGGCCATTAGAGAACCCTGAAGGTCTTAGCAACTCTGAGCCCAGAATCTTCACGTTAGGGAGGAGCGGCTGGCCTTGGCCTGAGTTGTGGCCTCTTCTCCCTTAGAATGGAGTGGCGGGCAGCAGCACAAGTCCCTCCAGAAGCTCTTCCAGCCGTCGTGTGATTTTCAGATGCTGTCAACCCTGACCCCAACAGAACTGAAGGACTGAGCCCAGCACGCAGGGCCAAGAGCTGATTTAAAAGGGGGAGGGGCACCAGTACAGCAGAGAAACACCCAACCCTTCCACACTCATTTGTTTTCTGGCCACACTGGCCCCTCATGGACACACCAGTCCCTTCTTCATGCAGGCAAGTGAGTCCTCTGCCCAGAGAGTGTGACAGGGTTGCCTACCCACCATACCACAGCAAGCCTTGGCTCCAATGTCATCTTCTTGGTGAGAGCCCCTGGCCACCCTACTTAAAGTGCCCACCCACATCATGTACCCCACATTCCTGACTTGGCCAGAGTACTTGCCACCCCCTAAGTGACATATTTCACTTACTGTGTTTAACTATCAACTGCTTGAGGCTAGCAGTACCACCTGTCTTTTCCCTGTCACCATGTTGACCCTGTCCTACATAAGCTAAATGTCACAGCGTGTTCAGGAGCCACGAGTACTGCAGCCTTCCCCTACGAGGGTGTGCCCCTGGACATGACCCACATTCACAAAGGTCAGGGGCACCCCAGACAATATGCAAAAACTGAGAGCTCTGTTACTGTAGTGTCCTTCCAGTCCCCACTGCTCAACACTCTGGGCCACATGAGTCCCAGCCTCATCCTCAAGAAACCAGCTTTGGGTGGCCCTCCACACACCTTCCAAAGTTTCCACATCTGCCATCATGCCTGCAGCTACAACAGCCTTACACCACAACCATACCAAAGGCTAGCGTATTGCTTTTCTTTCTTAGCCAGAACGGACTCCTTCACGGGGAGGTGCCTGCAGTATGAGCAGAGGGAGTTCTCACCTAGCAGCCAGCCCGGATGCACATGTCACCCCCAAGTGGCATCATTAAATCAGGGTGTGCAACACTCTACCGAATGCAAGGATGTTGCCTGTCACTTGGTGAGCTATATCTCCTGGTTCTAGACCAGGGCTTCTGATATGTATTTTAATGACATCTGAAGTTCGCTTGCACATGCAGATTGTCTGCCTGAATGACATAAGACTGCCCCTCTCTTTCTGTCTTCCTACTCGCCTATTCCGCCTCTGCCCTTTCCATTTTGCTGGGGGCAGAAGTCCTTCTGCAGCCTACCTCAGTGACAGTCCTTCTGCAGCCTACCTCAGTTGACAGTCCTTCTGCAGCCTACCTCAGTGACAGTCCTTCAGCAGCCTACCTCAGTGATAGTTTTCTGGACCTTCAAGCAAAGATGCCTCAGTCCCCATCCTGATCCCATCCTGGTCCCATGCCATCCCATCCAGTCGTCATCCCCACCCACCCCCACCCCAATCTCCTAAAATTCCTGTTAAGGGATCAGAAAGAGCAGACATTATGTCTCTCTGTGCAATATATCTCACTTGTTATCTGCGTCTGGCATCTCTATTCAGGAGGCTTACCCTCTCACTTGCCCACTGTTGTCCTCTATTCTCTAAGTGCAGACTCCAAATGCAGCTAGGTGACAAACAGGGACATTGGGGCTAAGGCAACCAATCTTCATCTACAATTAGTCTAAGCCAACACACACTTCACACACAACTCTAGAAAGAAACACAGGAGCCCTGTCCCTGCTCACCTCTTATTTGTATAGTATGGAAGGCTGCTGCCACCAGGTACCTAAAGATCACTTTAGAGCCATGAGAGCATCACCTGGGGATCTTTTCTTAGTGATCTTGTCATCAGCACACAAGGACATCTCATTTAGGACCCAATATCTGGAAGTGGTAGCCCCTAGGGTAGGCAGCTTCTAACAGAAATATAGAACTCTCTTCCTTTTGACCACAATATGGTGGGTGAATACTGAACATTCCAGCTACTTCCAGTCTCTAGACACTATCCCCAGGCCCATTCTTGAGCATGTCCTCAGTTTCTCCTTTGGAAAAGGAGGTGTCCTCCAACATCTGCCCTTGGTACTTACATCTGATATGTTCAGCCATAATGTACTAGCCATTTCTAGGAGATGCTGGAAGACATCTCAGATCTAGCACCTAACTCCAGCTGTGAACACATAGGAGAATAGAAACTTAGAACGTCTCTAAGTTGCTAGCCAGCTGGTGTGTGCTGGCACTTGCCTTTAATCCTAACACTGAGGAAAGAAAGCTAGATAAATCTCTAAGTTCAAGGCCAAGCTGGCCCACACAGTGAGTTCCACGTCAGCCAGAGCAACATAGCAAGACTCTTCCTCAAAACAAACAAACAAACAAACAAACAACCCTGAGTTTTTCTCTCCAAGAAAAGCACATCTGTGTCTGTGTTCTCTGGGCTGGTTGGCTTTCTGTCGCTTGCACTATATTAATAAAGCAATGGTGAGAACAGCTGCTCCACTCAACTGCCATGCTGCAGCCTGGGAATCCGGTGCAACATGCAGGACACTGGCCCTCACACACCCTTGGAACCACACCTGACAAATAGCACTGACCCTACTTTGAGGCCACTACCAGCTGCTTCTTCAGACTGACGGTTTTTCTCAGACACCATGCTCCCAAAATTTCCCTGTGGATGCACTATTTCCTGTCTTTAACAGGACAAGAGTCAGGCTTTGCCTCTCAAAAGTGCAGCCTCGCTGAGAGCCAGGGCCGCCTGTTGTTGGCCATCAGAAGGAACCAGAAGAAAGCTACCAGAAAGAAGCTGCATTAGCGGTCTCTCTCACATTGGAGACCCTACCCAACAATGAAAATACTCTTAAGGAAGTACACTTGTCCCTTTAGAGAATAGAGGCTTTTTCAAAGTGAGAAGAACTAGTCCACCTTAAAGCAGAACAGTATGTCAACTGTCATCAAAAAGAAAAATCCAAGCTCTGCAGAAAGGGGCTGGACAAACACAAAGTCAGGAAGGCAGATGTGGGGGTTCATCAACAGGTCCAGAATCTGTCTACTCTAGTCCAGCTGACTGGGCCTCTTGACCTGGCCCAAAACATGTTCCCAATCTGGGACTAGGTAGAACAGGGAGAGAATCTGCCCTGACCCCTTGAAAGTTCTAGGACTTTGTATGTCCGTGTAAAAGTTCTATTGTAACCGCCAGCATACACTGGTGGGAAGTGTACCCAATACCTCATCTCCATTTGTTCTGGACCCAAATTTCTCCCCAGGCTCAACACACACACAAACCCCACACTGTGAAGCACACCCACACACCCATATCACTCTGTAAAGCACTATCTATCGTCCCATGTAGTCAGTACAAGGGGTTAAGAACAGGCAGACAGGAGCCAACACCCAGAGTATGTCTACTTACTAGCTGTGCGACCTCCGTAAGACACTCAACCCCACTGGGCTACAGCCTACTCCTGAATAAAACTAAAATTTCCAGCAATCCTTCTTCAGAGGGCCAGGTAAGGGATGAGTGAGGAGAGATGGGAGACAGAAGTCACTAGTGTCTAACAGGCAAGGTGTAGATCCTGACTATGCTGTTAAAAAAATAAAATAAAATAAGTAAAAGATAACAAAGCCCAGAGCTTGCTGCATCATCTCATTTAATCACCGGTGCCTCTTTAAAATCACTTCCTGAGGGCTGGAGAGATGGCTCAGCAGTTAAGAGCATTGACTATTCTACTAGAGTACCCAAGTTCAATTCCCAGCACCCACATGGCAGCTCACAACTGCCTGTAACAAATAAATAATTTAAAATCACTTCATGAAGCATTTCCTGTAATCTATCGTCTGACTGGCAGCCAGCTGCTGGTTTTCTACTTCCTTGTGGAGGAGCACAAGCCTCCAAAGCAGGCAACACTGACCAGGATAGAAGAGGCTTCCGAGGCTGGGGCTGACTTAGAGTTCAGGTCTGCTCAGTTTGAAAACCTGTGACATTGACCTGTTACCAGCCTCTTTGAAGACCAGTGAGAGCCTTCTGAGAGGTTTTCCTGTAGGGGAGAGCCAGGTGGGCCAGCACACACCCTAGGGTGCCTCTGGACCCCTCCCACAGATCACCAGGAACCCTGCTCCACACCAAGAGCCTCCATTGCCAATGAAGGAACCTCAGAACCAGAGACACACTTCCAAGCAGAGCTCTAGCTCCCACGTACGGTGAAAGAAAAAGACTGAGCCCATGATTCTGTTTCCTGAAGAGACAAAGGCATCAGACAGAGATGCTGCTCCATCACAGGGTGAACCTTATAGCTGGGAGCTCTAATGAGGCATCAAGGGATTACCAAAGTTATTATCAGCATCATGTCACCGAAAAATATCCAGGCCTAATTGAAATCAACTGTACAATTCTGACAGCAGGTGCTTTGAGAAGCGAAAATATCAAAGCAAACTCTCTGGACGAATTGAAAAGGCTGCCACTATCAGTAGTCACCATTGCCAACTGTCCCTAGGGTGGTGGGTGCATGACACCTTCCACAGAAAAGGCTACAGCACACTGTAGTCGATCTGCTGGTGATTTTGGTTTCATTCAAGAGGTCAAAACCAGGGTCCAACTAAGACTCTGGGACTTTTGTGACTTTCGCAACCACTGTCTCACTTCTCCAGATGGCCTGGTGAGGGAGGAGTCTCATCCTTGCCCTCATTACAGAAGGCAAACAAATGCAAAGAGGCAGAATTGCTTACCCATGGTACAGGCCCGGGACCTGAGGATTTGGGGAGTGTGGCAAAGTTCTGGACAATTTCATTCTCCATGGCAGCTCGGTATCTGACTTTAGGAAGTTTTCCTTCTCTTATCTATTCAGCAGTTATGGTTGGCCAGCCCTGCCTGACTCAAGAACAGCCTGAGAATCAGGTAAGGAGGAATTCATCGAGAGCTCATGTGACAACCTCTTTAGGCACGGGGCAGTGCTGAAAGGTCATGTGTGCATATTTGTATTGTAGCCAGCTTCCCTGCCAGTGTATATTCAACTGCCTGGAGCTGTCCCTCAACCCAAGAGTGCTCACAGCTTCCTCAGCTGCGGAGAACTAAGTGTCTTGAATCAAAACCTCACTCGACCTCAAGAAACAGGTAGACACACCTACCTTCCCTGCTGTATGAGAATGTTTATCTGTAGAGAACCTCATCCCCAGCACTGGGCAGGAGGAGCCCTTCACACAACTGTGGGATTGATTAATGGGAGTGTTTTCAGCAGAGGCCCATGAGGCTCAGCCAACAGTGAGAACCAATGTCAGGAAATGGAGACTAGTACGCTCACTGTGTCAGAGAAAGGCATTTATCTACACTGTGTGTGTGTGTGTGTGTGCGTGTGTGCGTGCGCGCGCGCGCGAGCGCGCGCGCACGCACGCATGTATGTATGCACACATGCACGTACACAAGTGTATGCCTGTATGTGTCTGTGCACATATACCCACACAGAACACAGCAGCTGAGCATGCCCCAAGACTCACACTGACAGGGCCCCTAAGGTAGGATGGGCAACTAAGAGTTAGAAAATTACTTTTAAAGTATTCATATCTACTCTTCCATTTTCCCAACTAGCACAGACTGCTTTTATAGCAAAAACTTCTTTTAGAGTTCTTAGTGAATGTGGCATTGTGCTTCTGTGGTCCCAGCACCCAGGGATATGGTGGGGGGTTGGGGGCATTAAGAGTTTGAGGCCAGCCAGGGATATAGATCTATAAATACAAAAAGTGGAAATTTTCCTTTTTCCCTGAAACATTACTTCAGAGCATGAGAATGGCAATTATTTCCCAAATCACAAAGATTCATGGGGCTAGAGAGTTGGCTCAGCAATGAGAGTGTTTACTTCTTTCTCTTCCTGCGGGCCTGGGTTCATCCATGCACCCAAGTTCCCTGTGCCTCCAGTGTCGGGATCCAAAGTCCCCTTCTGACCTCAACAGGCACTTGCGTGTTTCTCTCCCCCCAATCTCCCCCAATCCTCTCACACACAGGGGGCGGGTAGGGGAGACAGAGAGAAAGAGGTTTAAGAGCTGGCTCCGCAGTTAAGAGCACTTGCTGCTCCTCCAAAGACCCGGGCTCAGATTGCAGCAGCCCCGTCAGGCAGCTCACAGCCATCTGTAACTCCCCTCCCTTCCCTCCAGGGTTAACTGCCTGCCTGGAAGCCAATCAGCATCCTTACCTCCTACTTGCAAGTTTTACTCAGGTCACCAGCTCCACCTTGCCACATCTGAGGACACAGGCACCCTCCTCCAGGTTGCCTGCCTTCGAACTCACGGCATGATCTCACAGTACCTTCCAGAAGTTCCTAAAACTCAGCCGTCCACACCCACCCTGTCAAGTCTCCAGGAAGTGCATCTCATTTCTAAGACCACTCATTTCTAAGATGTACTTTCAAAATCTACTGTTCACTGTGTGTTCATCCCTGCTAATCCCCACTGAGATTCCTCCCTACCCTGAGAACAAACATAGGGAAGTGCGCCTTACTCATGGAGCTTACAGCCTAACAAAGAAAACCATGCAAGATGAAGACAGTGGACATCCAGTCCTCCCACTTGGAATAAAGAGAAGTTGCGAAGGAGCAACCCAAATGTCCCGGGTCCGAGAGCTGGAGGAGGTGGACAACCCCAGTAAAGAATGAACAGCAGGGGGCACCCTAGGACCCTAGGATACCTAGGATACCGTTCAGGTAACCAAAGCAGCCCACTGAAAGTTGTGAGGCCCAGGACACAGCCCAAGTTAATGTAAGCCACTACGATGAAGAACACTGTAGGAGGGGCTGGAGAGACTCCTGCTAAAAGGCAGGACACACTGACACGCCCATCAACAGGTGAACAGTTAAGCAAATGATTCAAATGTCAGGGGAACGAGGAAGCAATACGGTTTCCAGTGTGGAGGCAAGGGAAAGGAGCCAAGCTCAAGAGCACACAAAGCAGGCACAGTTACAACTGCATTCACATGAAGGTCCAAAACAGGCAACTCTCAGATGGAAAGCAGGTGAGAAATGGGTGGCACAGGGCCAGGATGAAGCTTGTGCCTAGCTTCCAGGTGGCGATGGAAATGCTCTCAAATGAATGCTAGCTATGGCACCGGGCCTGAGACGTAGGAAAAGCATCAGACTCCTTGTGGGTGACTAGGAGGCCAGAATTGTGTCTCCATAGCACAAGAGGCAGAAAGGGCTTCTGAAATCTTCCAGGAGAGGACAGCACTGAGCAGGTCTGAGGTGGTGGAGGGCTCGGGTGGAAGCATGGGTCCAAGTATTCGTAGGACCTGTTGTCCAGCCCCGAGCACTTTACTGGAGTATAAAGCATGGAGCCTTTCTCAATGGTGTCTTCTCTTTAATGTGTAACCATCCCATCTCAAAACAGACTGGCATTCCTCCTTGGGAAGAAGACTGGCGTTTACCTTTCTAGAATGAAAAGCTCAGCAAACAAAACTGCCTTTCATCCAACAGTCTTGGGGTGGGTGCTCCTAGAATAGAGCAGCATGCAGATTCCGGTGTCTGACCTAGAGCATGAATCATACTGAAGACATGATTCAGGGCCCATGAGCACCTGATATATAATCCCTTTCAAGAAGACAGATTATTATTGCCACACTTGAGGACAGCCCCTCGGAGTCCTAGTCCACAAAATCGATAGATCAGGTGGTGCACCAGACTCCAAGTTCACCTGCGGGATCTCTCTGGCCAGGTCATACCAGCTCCAACTGCAGTTCAGACAGAGCTCCTCCTCACTCTGCTAACACTGGACTGCAGGAAGTCAAGTTAGGTGAGGCCACCACAAGCTACAAAAGGCTGTGCAGAGAACTCCAAAGGAGGGGGAAGAGGCTCCGATATTTATGACATGCTTGTTATTTAGACAAAGTGCTTCTTGTGCTTGACAATGAAGATTAAAATGTTACTGCATCTCAGCACGTGCTGCAAATTCTCAGAGTGAAACATCGGGAAGCTAATAGAGGGCTTCACACAGCACGTCTTAAGTCTGTCCTCCCCCAGGTCCAAAACCCACATGGCAGGCTGCCTGTTATTTGGGGGGCCCATCCCCCTTCACTACTTCTGGGGGAAGGGACATGTACTCCTCTTGCAAAACACAAGGTACATAGTAGGTACTTGTACTTAACCCAAGACCCCAAATGATGGGAGGAGAACTGTTTCTCTCCCTTCCTCTCACAAAGCACTTTTAGGAGTCCTTTCAATGTGTCTCTGTTTCTCAAAGTAAACAAAAAGCAAAACAAAACATCCCAGTGTCAAAGTGGGGCACTATCTGTTGGATATTACCCACTGAGACTATGTGTCTAACGAGGAAGGGATTGAAAGGTAACCAGCCAATCCCTTCCTCTTACTGTGTAATTCATCATCTACCTATGAACTTTTAATTGAATGTAGCCTTTTTATTTCATATTCCAAGGGGTGGCACAGGAAAACATCTCTGGAGGTAGAAAGGCTAACACTGTTCTGCAAGTAACTCTACAGAGAGATTGTACTTTCAGTTCTTCTTAAAATACATTATACTACACCTGACTTACAAAAAAAAATCCATCCTCATTCCTGCACTGCAACTTCTGGACAAGTTTTGTGGCATCCAAGCTGAGCCCGTTCACAACTCTGGGTTTTGGAGTCTTCTCTGACCTTGTAAATCCACATGTCCCCAGCCAAACTGTCAGTCACCACCAGTGTCCCAGAGAGGACAGCAGAGACCGTTAAAAACACCAGCCCATCGTATAGATGAACTCTGAGAGCCCTCGCAGCCAGCGTGGGAGAGACAGGCAACTCTATTAGCATGCTGAACCGGGCCTCAGACCCCCTCCTCTCCCTCTTTTATGAGCCCTTGTTATATAAAGGCCACAAAGAGAAACAGAAAAGCGGACTTGCGGCCACAAACACAAGTTCCGATGGCCGGGCCAAACCCTGGCTGCCTACCAGATGTTATTTTTAGGCATCTAAACGAGAAACATTTTTAAAAGGCCAGAGAACAAAAGTTTTCTGGCTTCCTTTCTTTCTTTTAAAGCACTCACACAAAAAAGATGGAGGCAGTACTCCCGAATTCAAATTTAAAGGCAAAGACGTCCAGGGGGGTAGGGTAGGAAGGTTCCTTCTCCTAGAGGCAACCTCTACCTTCTAACAGGATTTTCAAAGATTTCCTTTGTAGCCGTATCTAAATTCCAGCATGCAGGATAACAAATAGCTACTCATTTACTATAATAAAAATTTAAACAGCCCCTGAAATAGTTGCCACAACACAGAGGAAACGATCGCAGGAAATCTCTGAAAGACCTACTCCAGATAGTGAAACTACTGCCTCGAAGATCCCACATAAAGAGACATTGTTGAGGAGAGGCGCCTAGCACTAGCTTTCCCTTTCAAATCTTCGACTCGAGGAGCCCAAGACTCCACAACTTCATGTTTTACCCAGTCTATCACACAGTTCCGGGTTTGTTGTTAAGATTTTTTTTTAAGTATGTGGTTTGATTCTACACAGTGATTAAACATCTTTGTGCTCTGCGAAGAAGGGTCTCCCAACCCCTCCCCCTCCAAAAATGGCATCGAAGCAATCAAAATGGAAATGCCGGGCCTGGGTCCCCTCCCCCCGCGAACTCCCCGACTTCGCCGGGGCCGCGCGCAGGCCCCCCTCCGGCGGGAATGGAAGCTTCCACTCGCGAACGGGGGCGCGCAGCCGAGGGGTGCCGGGGCCCGGCTCTGACGGAAAGGGCCAAAAGCCTGACTCCCCCGCCTGGGTCCAGCCGGGCGCCCCCTCCCACCACTTTGCAACTTTAAAGACTCGGCCTGGAGCACATGCCTGCGAGCCAAAGCGTCTTCCCGGGGGACTGTGAAAGCCCGGCCTCTGGGGAGGAGGACCCCGCAAGCTGGGGGAGGGGAGCCGGCCGGCGAGGGTCCCCAGGCTGCCCTAGTCCGGGGCGGCATTCCGAAGGAAGCGAAAGCAATGCCAGGGCGCGGGCGGCGCGAGGTGGGGAGGGAGGGGCGCGCCCCCGCCTGCCGTCTCGGAGACCCGGGTGCACCATTGGCTGTACCGCTCAAAGTTCTCGGCCGGCGGCGCGCAGGGAGCGGGGGCGCGCGCGGAGGGGGAGGGGTGCGGGAGCGCGCGGCCGGCCGGGCTCCGGCGGCGGCATCTGTTCGTGGTGCTGAAACCTGGAGCGCTGAGCTCAGCGCAACTAACTCACAATGGACAACTTTTCCTCGCCGAGGGGGCGGCGGGCGCACACCCCCATGGCTGGAGCTCCGGGCGGGTCTCCATAACCCCTTTCAGGCATAGACACTCAAGTTGGGGCAGAAGCGGGGGGGTCTTGGGGGCGCCTTTCTTTTGTTCCCCGGGAGCTGGCCTCAGGTTCTGAGAATAAAAAGTGGGGCCGGCGGGATGGCATAGCAGGGAGGGGGCCGGCCAGGAGAAGGATCACTGAACCAGGTCGGCCGTGACACGCGGATATGGCTTCCCAGGAGTTTGGGATGCAGGCCCAAATTGCCTCTCTCTTGCGTCCCCCTCCCACCGTAGCAGGGATCAGGGGATGCCGAGGCCGGGGAATGTCCACGTTCCCAAAACATGTCCACCGCTCAAGATGGACGCCGGGCAGCCGGCGTATCGGAGGTACAGCGCCGATCTTTGGGCGGCCGCAGGAGCCAAGCGCTCTCCTCAGCCGCCACCAACCTGCTCTTTCTATCAAGAAAGGGAGGACAGCAACTTTGAGGAATGCAGCCAGACCCCCACGGGAGTCGGTGCGTGCGACGCCCGCACTGGCACTTTTTAGGGTGCTGCCAAAGTGCCCAGAGACCCTCCCTGAGCCCCCGTCCTCGGTGGAGGTCAGGCCCCCTCCTTACTTGTTTGTCGCTGAGCGCTGCGATCCGGGGTTGCCTTTCGTGGAGCTGCTTCTTGAGGTCGCCGTTCTATGGAGACACAGAGGAGCGGGCTCAGCCTGGCCGCCCATAGGAAGTGGGGGCAGGTGAGCCCCGACCCCCGTGTGCCCACCACCCAATGCCAGACGGGCCAGGCCAGCCGCAGCGCGCCCCAAGTTTCCGGGGCCGTGTCCCACACACGAACGACCGTGCAATGTCGTGCGGAGCAGCTTACCTGTGGCTGCCGCCTCATTGGGGCAGCTCCCGGGGCGGGGCGGGGGCCGAGGCCACCCGGCGGCGCGCCCCGAGCCGTGCAAGTTTGCAGGCCGGGGTGCGGGTGCGAGTGAGTGTGAGAGTGTGTGCCGGGGGAGGGGGGACGAACAAAGAGCCAAGTAAACACGGCGAGTCCGTGTCGAGCAAAGCTCATAAATATTCAAGTCGCGTCCTAATCTCCCCAACACACACACACACACACACACACACACACACACACACACACACACACACACACACACGAGCACGCCGCAATACCGCTCGGGCACCGGCCGGAACGGCGCCGCTCGCCTGAGTCACAATCGCCAAAACTACTTTTGCTAACAGTGTGGGTAGGTGCTGGGTTGGGCCCGGCGCAGGAGACTGGAGCGGGCCTGTCCATGTAGCCTATTCCCAGGACAGCTCTAGAAGAGTCCCCTTTCCCGGTGCCCAAGTTGTGCAAACCCGGAGGCGACAGAGAAGACGCCGGGCTGGGGTCCCACACGTCCTAAACCTGAAAACAGTGCAGGATCACCCAGAAGCAAGAGGGAGATCTAAAGGACATGGCCCCGAGACAAGCTCCTAGAGGGGGCCTGCTCCCCGGACCCCTGTGACCAAGAGTTAGATACAGAACTCTGGTCCCCCCAGCCTCTACTCCCCAGGCCACTACTCCTCCTCCAGTCCAGGTCCCCGGACCACCTACCTGGTGGCGCGCGAGTTCCACCGCGAGCGCCTCGGACCGGCTTTGCAGCTCCATCGCCGCAACTTGGGCAGCACTTTGCGCTCACTTTGGCCGGAGCTCGCGGGAAGTTCTGCTGCTCGACCGGGACCAGACTGGGAGTGCTCGGATTCAACGTCCCGGCACTGGGGGACACTAGTCCCCTCCTGCAGTGCCGACAGGAAAGGGGACTGACGCGGGGAAAGAAAGGCGAGCTGGCGCCCAACTCTTCCGGCTGCCGCTAAGTTGCGCCGGGTGCCCGGGCTGCCTGCGCCGCCCGGCGCATGGCCCCCCGGCGCCGGGAGCCCCGCGCAGCCCCCCAGCGCGCGCCCTGCCGCCGCCCGCTCCAGCTGACCGCTGGCAGGGACTATATTTCCTCCGGCGCGCGCGCCTGGATCTCGCTGGGGCCGCGGCAAAGTTGTGCCTCGGCACGATGCTAATTCGGCAGTGCCCGGATGGAGCGGGCCGGGGCGGCAGGGGGCGGTGCCGGGAACCCGCCGCCCGGCCAGCCCCGCCCCGCTCGCGCGTGCGCAATGCGTGCGGCCCGGCGAAGGAGCTCGGGGAACAAAAGTGGCGACTGAGCGGAGCGCAAAGTCGTGGCTCCCAAAGGGGGGACCCCGCGTGATTTCCTCGGTGAGCAGCCAGGAGCACGGTAAACCGGGAATGCTCTCACGGTTCCACTCCGAGGGTGACACTTCCCGCCGCAAGCTGAGATGTCATCCCCCTGCTTCTCGCACCGCCTTCCTCCGCTTCCCCTCCTCGCCTCGCTCTGGTTTCGTTTAAATCACCCGGTCCTCTCCCCTCAGCGCTGCGACTCGGGAGACTAAAAAGTCCTGTCATGGGAGTCACAGCGCCTGATGGCCGCCGTGGTGTTTAAACACTGTGAAAACCGATCTCTTGACTATTCCTTTAATGATTTTTTTACACTCACAATTAAACTCTCAACAGATGTCACTGACTTTTTTTTTTCCAGACAGTTGTTAAAAATCGTAAACACACTGGGTCAGTGTGACATAAAACAATCACAACTACAGCTACGGAGATGGCGTTTCAGAACTCCCAGTCCCAGAGCTGAGGTCAACGTCTCGGAGTCGAGATTACGGCTGCGGAGTTTCCTGTCCTCATCAATTATTGTCGGAGGCTTTGTGCCCTGCTGAGCACTAGCACACTCGTGTGTTGCAAAGAGAAAGGGGGCCTCCGTGTCAGAGTAAATGAAATTGATAGTGACTCATAACTCTTTCCATGGGTCACCAGGAAGGAAGGAAAAAAAGGAAGGGAGGGAGGAATACCAGTACTCTACAAATTTCCTTTACCCCCAAGAAGAAATCTCTCTCACTCACTCACACATGCACACACACCAGAACACCAGTGTTGTTAGGGACACTTCTGCTTTAGACCCAGTTCAAAACAATATGCCCCACGCCTTCATTTTTTTTTTTTTCTTCTTTTCTTTTGCAGTTAGCAGTACTGGGAATCTAGCCCGGGTACTCAAGCGTGCCAGGCAAGCCTCTGTCGCTGAGCCACACTCCCAGTTCTGCTCATGACTTTCACTGGGTAGGACAGAAGCCTGGTCAAAGACTGGTGTTTGGAGGGCCAGGGAGGGTATATTCTAGCCAAGAGACTCCCTCCTGCGGTTCCTATAAATGTCATTAGCTTTCAATGAAAACCCACAGTTATCTTACTGACCACCCTATGGTTATCTCGTTGGCCAGGTGGTCCTTACAGCAGTCTTTAGCTAGCACAGACTCTAGCAGATGCTCACTGAAGAGGTGCAGCTCGGGTGGCGATGGTCCAGAATGGTTTGTAGTTTTGCTCACTGTGACTGATTCAGGTTTCAGTAATGATCAACATACCACCATCTTCCTGTGTCAGCAGCACAGGCCATGGCATGGGAGCTCTCTGAAAGTACAGGAAAGGCAAAGCAAACAGCCAAAGACCAAACACAAAGCCTGGCCTATGCTAGCAAGCATCCTACCGCTCAGTTATATGCCTAGCCACCTGCTTTTGGAACTTGTGATCCTCATGCCTCAGCTTCCTGACCAGCTGGGAGGCGTTCTCATAAGCAAACACGGAGAGAATCCTGAGCTCCTGGAGGGTTCTGCCTTTGCCTGAACCATGTTCCCTCTAGAATGCTTTTTCTTTCATTCCACCTTTCCCAAATTTTCTCCAAGATTCACTTCAAATGCCCTTTCTGGGACACCATCCCCTAATTTTCACATGAAAACTCCTGATCACCCCTCTGGGGGGTCTACCTAGCAGGGCTTACTCATAGGGAGTACTGGGGGTTGAAGCCAGAGTCTACCCTGAAGAGCACCAAGCAAGTTTCTCTACACCTCCTAAACCCACTTCTGTGCAAGATGAAAATGTACCACAGATACTAGGCACAGATACTGCAGACTCCTTGGCTACTTGCCCACTCCTCACCACCTTGACATGTTCGGGAGACATGCTGCATTACTGCCCATTGGTAGCTCTATTTGTCTCCAGCCTGGCCTTGGTGGCAAGCCTGCCAGAGAGGAGCAGCATTAGCTACTTTTCAGTCACTGTGATAAAACACCATGACAAGCTGGGCATTACCTAGTGTCAAAAGTGGGATATGAACCCATGCCTCCATTCAGAGACCAGAAAGATAACGCATGGTAAATATGAATCTGTGAAATGCTAGGCTGATGGATGTTTATTCTGGGAGAAATCACTTACACCAGAAACAGATGACTGCTGCAGGTTACCATCCCAAGGATGCCTCCGGGTGCTCCCTGTCTCCAACCAGGAAATAAGAGAGCCAGCTGGGGTCAAGGACCCCAGATCAAGGCCCCTCAAGCCACACCCACACCTGTCCCCACACCCCTAAGAGTGTGGTCAATGCAATAGGTGCTGGCAGGGTGGATATCTCACTACACCCCTTTAATCCCAGCACTTGGGTTGTAGAGTCAACTAGATCTCTGTGAGTTCGAGGCCATCTTGGTCTACAAAGTTCCAGGACAGCTAGGACTGTTATATAGAGAAACCCTGTCTCAGGAAAACAACATCAAAACAAGAAACAAAACAAACAAACAAACTAAAACACCTTTACAAAGGTAAATTCTAGAACTGTGACTGTATTGGGACTTACTTTTCCAGAGGGATAAGAGCCTCATGGCAGAGGAGAGGCAACAGAAACAGCTGGGGGCTTACATTTCCAACCACAAGCAGGAAGCAGAGAGAATGGCCTGGGACTGTTCAGTTGACACTGTCTGTCACCAGTTACACTCTTCCTCCAGTCAGGTCTTACTCCTAAACCTACCCTTCAGCACCACCAACTTGGAATCACATAGTCAAAATCTGAGCCTATAGGGGACATTCTCACTCAAACCACCACAGGAGTGTGGAGGCATCAGAACCCAGGTTCATTGTATGGATATAGAAGGGACAGTTGCTTGTAGATGAGGTGCTACCCCCCAGGCACACATCTCGGGCTTCCAGTGCTCATTCCAGGGCTTGAGTAGCACAGGCTCTGCATACAGCCTTTCAAGCTTCTAGCATTTCCACTGAACATGTACCAAGCTGAGCCCCATCCTCTCCTCTTCTTCATTTCCACCTTCAATTTCATCTTTGTCATCTTCTTTGGGGGGACAGTTTCTGTTAGCATGGAACTTGCTATGTAACAGAAGATAACCTTGACCTCCAATAGTTTTCAACGGTCCTAACACTTTGTCCCTTTAATACAGTTCCTCATGTTGTGGTGACCCCAATCATAAAATTATTTTTGTTGCTACTTCATCCCTGTGATTTTGCTACTGTTGTGAACTGTAATGTAAACATCTGTGTTTGCCCATGGTCTTGGGTGACCCCTGAGAAAGGGTCATTTGATACATACACACCCCTCCCACCAAAGGGGTTGATATCCACAAGTTGAGAATCACTGGATTTGAGGAATGTTCCACCTTGCCTGATTCAAGTGGTACTGGAGGTTGAACCCAGGGCTTTGTGCCAGACAAGTACTCCACCAACCGAGCTGTATCTCAGCCCTGCAGTGTTCATTCCACCATCTAAGACTCACGGTTTGGATGAACAGATTACATGTGCAATTTCATATGTTTACATAAAAGCCAACTTTTATGCTGACCATGAACCAGATTCAGCTACCCATGAACGTGGTTAATCCTTGCTATCTTCCTCATTTACAGATGGGCAAACTGAGACCTCACTCACAGTCACATCTGTATGTGGCAGAGCTTGGTTCAGCCCCATCCTTGGAAGTACACCTGAGCAAAGTCAGGTTGATGCATTATCCTGCTGCTGTAGAAGCAACCAGAGATGGAGCTTGACCTGTGTGCCCTGGTGAGTCTCATTTCCTGTGGCAGGGTGAGGATGAGGGAACTGAGGCCTAGAGCTCACAATGAGGGCCTTGCCCTGTGTAGCAGGATGGTGGCAGAATGAATATTCAAACCGTGGCTGCTGCTTCCAGCACACCATGCTGCTGAGGGAATGAGGAAAAAGGTGGCACTGAGCGACCCTCCAGAGCCTGTGACCTACACTTCCTATCCTAAAGAGTGACTGCCAAGGGAACACAGGCAGAGAGATGAAGGCCAGAACCAGGGAGGTGGTGACCAAGTATGGGACTACAATTTGGAGAGGGCATTTAAGGAAAGTATTACTGAGGATGTGGTAGAGTATGTTACATGATGGAAGGCTTGGCACAGGCCCGGAAATGATAATGCCCCGTTCCATTTACAGAAGGAGCAACTAAGGTCATCCAGCCACGAGTTAGGCTACATCTACCTGAATCCAGATTAGATACCCAAGCACATTTTCTCCGAATTCAAGTGGCTCATGAGCAAAGAAAATAACCCCCTCAGGGAGGGGGTGCTTTCCTGAACCCAGTATAGGGGAAGTGGCAACAGGTCAGAGGCCAGGGGAGCTTGGCTGGTGTAGGAATTTGGGGGCTTCCTGATGTGAGGTGTGACTACTACCACTTCACACAAGCACCCTTCTCTCAAAGATGGCTGCTTCTCAGCTTCCTTGGGGCAGGAAGAGAGCCACTGGGGAGGGGCCTTCATACCTCTGCATAACTGACCACCTCAAGGCACAGTGGCTGGTATGGGAGATCTGGCAGCTTGCTGGAGGTTCCTTGCTTCGTTCCAAAAGTCTGGGTTTCCTCCTGGGTCCAAAACAGTGTAGGCTGATGAGATGAGGGAGAAAACAGCTAAGGGGCCCAAGGTGAGGTACAGCCTTCACTCCCCAGGGTCCCTCAGTAAGAGCCATGAAACAGAAAAACCCCACCCTGTGCCACCTGAGGATGCTTGGGGTTCTATTATTAGCAAACCACCCTAATTAGTACTTTCACACCTACGTCATCATAGACTCCAAGTCAGCTGCTCAACTCACTTTTGCGAATGAGTCAATGCGTGGCATGTAGACGTGGGCTGCCCTTTAAAAGGAAAGGGACATTTGCGGGAACAGGCTGAGTCCTCACTCTCTCTCATCTTTGCACCTTGAAGCCAGCAGAACAGGAAAAATGGAGACGGTTTGGGTTTTCCTTCCCACATTTGCCAATGTTTTTTTTCCACTTAAAAAAAGTGACTCTGTGTGTGTGTGTGTGTGTGTGTGTGTGTGTGTGTGTGTGTGTGTGTGTGTGTGTGTGTTTCACATGCATATGCAGCATGTTCGTGGATATCAGTCCTCCAGAGACAGAATTCAGGTTTTCAGGCTTCACTGGCTTGACCTTTATACCACCCACCAAGCCATCCCAACAGCCTTTAACTTCTGGCCAATAGTAAACCTAACCCTGGACCCCTTTTGCAGAGAAACAGTGAGAATCTTTTCCTCTGGTCCAGCCTTTAGCAGCTGGCAGTCTGCCCCTCATGGAGTCGTCACCGTGGTCCTTAGGAAGTCACTGGGAAATCCAGGTGGCAAACTGGTTTTTGTTATGGTATCAGTCTCTGGGTCTCCCTGCATCTTCTGGAGTATCCCCAGTCTGATGAGGACAGACAGTTGTCAACCTCCACCTCATAGGACACTGTCCAAGGATAAAGAGAGACCGAGGAACATCAGCTGGCCTCCCCCGCCATCATTTCATGACCATCACACCTATCTAGACAGAGAAAAAAGAACACCATTGACATTCTGCATCTAGAGAAACTGAGGCTTGGGGTAGATGGTAACTCATCTGTTGTCACTTTGCTGGTGAGTGTCAGCAAGGACTTAGCCTCAGTGATGTTGGCTTGAACTGGGACAACTGATTTTCAACTGATGATGTAAGACCAGAACCACCTAACACACTGAAGACACAGGGCACAGGGAGCTTGGTGGCTGTACTGGCTGGTTTTATGTCAACTTGACACAAGCTAGTGTCGTCAGAGAGGAAGGAGCCTCAGCTGAGGATATGTTTCCATGAGCTCTAGCTGTAAGGCATTTTCTCAGTTGGTGATCAAAGTAGGTAAGCACAGCCCATAGTGGGTGGTGCCATCCCTGGGCTGGTGGTTCTGGGTTCTATAAGAAAGCAGGCTGAGCAAGCCAGGGGAAGCAAGCCAGTAAGCAACTGCCCTCCATGGCCTCTGACTCAGCTCCTGCCTCCAGATTCCTGCCCTGTGAGTTCCTGTTCTGACTTCCTCCAATAATGGACAGTGATCTGGAAGTGTAAGCCAAATAAACTCTTTCCTCCCCAGATTGCTTTTTTTTTTTTTTTTTTTTTTTTTTTTTGGTTATGGTGTTTCATTGAAACATTAGAAACCCTAAGTAAGACAGTGGGGTGAAATAAGTGTGCAGATAGCCTGTGACACAGTATGCCTAGACATGGAGGAGCATGGTGGCTTAGCCTGCATTTAAGACAGATGTTAGCACTGAGCTAGGAAGGAGGTCTAGGAAGAGTCTAGGAAGGAGGTAACCCAGCTAGGCAATAACCCCAAACTAAGAGGTGACTACAGCTTAGAGGTGGCCCCAAGAAATAGCCAAAGAGTGTTGGAAGTATGTGAAGAAGACAGAATTGTATTGCAATGCTTTGTAGACCATGAAGGGCCAGGTCTCTATGCAAGGTAGACAGGAAGGGAGTGGGACCAGCCTTCCTTTGTGCTATCCTGCCTCCTTTCCTGCACTGAGTTCTGTGAATCCACTGAAAAGTGATATTCTGTCAAGCATGCTGTGTATAGCTGTAGATCCACTTAAGAAGGTTGAAGTAGGAGGATTCCTGCAAGTTCAAGGCCAGCTTGAGCTACATTTTGAGACCTTGTCTCAAAACAAAAAGCAGAAATGGAAGTCACACACCCTCAGCGAATTTCAGAACATCACTTGATTCTGAAAAAAAGTCATTCAGATGAACAAGTTAAAACCAACTATTCCCAGATCAGGGTGGGTCCTGGTCCCATAGGACATGGACAGAGATACAGGGAAAACATTATATGATAACAGCCAAATGCAAAAGCAAGAGAATAAAACCAGGTCTGGCTTCCTGCTTCTTCCTGTCTTCCCTTCTTCCTCTCTATGCATACAGATCCAAGCTAAAGAACATTCATCATTCACTTATTGGGTACCCACCACACATCAAGCAACACTGAAAATACTTATCACCACCATCACCTACCTCATATAACCATTATCATCATCTTTAACTCATCACCATTGCCATCATAACCAACAGCATCAGTGACATCACCATGGTTACCATCATCACAATCATTACTATCACCATCAGTACCATAATCATCATCACTATCACCACCAGCACTACCATCATCACCATTTCTGTCTAACACTTGCTGAATTAGAATAGATTAGATGTCACACATCACGTGTGGGGTCCCCCTTTTCCTCAAGGTCCATTGGCTATCAGTCCATGAGGACAAAGGGTCAAAAACAATGACAGAGAGCTTCGTACAACCTGTGAACATGGTGGAAATACCCTTCCAGGAGACAGCTTCAATGAGGCAGCTCAACTTTATTCCAAAATATAGAGGTTGTATAGAGGGGATGGCAGGTGAGGAATCACATAATTTGCATTAAATGGCATGCTCCTATCATATAGCTGGATGGTCCTATCATGGTCCTATCAAAATATATAGAGCATGTTGCCTACTTACAATATGGACAGCCAGGGAAGAGCATTTGCAGGGAACTGTGACAGGAGTCACACTAGAGATAAGTCATGCATCCGGGCCTAGAGACATTCTCCAAATAAGGTCAGGTAGAAAACAGGAAGCCATCCACCAGTGAGAAGGAGTCCTCCATGTTGCCAAACTCAGAGAGAGAGCTGCCAGGCCATGGTAAACTGCAACCTCTAACCAGAAGTGCATCCCAATAATCATGTACCACATTGTCTTGTTTTCATCTTTCATAAAACCCACTATAATGGGTATCTTAGCTGTGGTTTTTACCACGTTAATAAAATACCATGACCAAAAGCAACTCTGGGGCAGGAGGAGGGTTTATTTGACTTACACTTCCACATCACTGTTCATCATCAAAGGAAGCCAGGACAGGAATTCAAGCATGGCAGGAACCTGGAGGCAGGAGCTGATACAGAGGCCATGTAGAAGTACTAGTTACTGGCTTGCTCCCCATGGGTTGTTCGGCCTGATTTCATGAAGAGCACAGGATGATCAGCCAGGGTGGGACTACCCACAATGGGCTGGGCCCTCCCACATCAATCACTAATTTAAAAAATGTTCAACAGGCCAGGTGGTGGTGGCACATATCTTTAATCCCAGCACTCGGGAGGCAGAGGCAGGCATATCTCTGTGAGTCTGAGGCCAGCCTGGTCTACAGAGAGAATTCCAGGACAGCTTTCAAAGCCACAGAGAAACCCTGTCTGTAAAAAGAAAAAAATGTTCAACAGGCTTGCCTTCAGCTCAGTCTTATTGAGGCATTGCTCAAATTGAGGCTCCCTCCTCTCAGATGACTACAGCTTGTATTAAGTTGACATAAAACTAGCTAGCACAATAGATATTATTAACCCCTCATATGCATGACAACAATGGATGCTGGCTGATGTATCTAGGAGAACTCAGCCAGTAAACAGTGTTTCCCCTTTCTGAGTGTAACTTGGACCCAAACCTGGTGCTCAACTCCCCATGACCAAACTGAGTAGGGTTGGCAAAGATGTCGGCCAGCACTGGCCAAAGGCTGCCTGCTGAGGCTTGGGAACAATATGCCAGGCTGAGTGACTGGAACTGGGGCTTGTTTTATCTCCCTCTAGAGAGGACATGTGTAAAAATCTTCCAGCCACTATGTGCCAGTCACTGATGAGAATAGCAGTTAAGGAGTTATGAGTTATTAATGTAAATTGTAATAACAAAATGAAGATTATTGTTGTAATTATCAGAGGTGCCATCAATGAATGCTAATTGCAATAATTAGTTCTGATCTATTGGGGGATGAGGGAATGGCTCAGAGTGGTACATCAGGAAGGTGTGTGGTTGCTGAGTGTTCTAGTTCCCTTTCTGTTGCTGTGACTAACACTCTGACCAAATGCAACTTGGGGAGGGAAGGGTTAATTTGGCTTACACTTCCAGGTCATAGTCCATGACTGTGGGAAACTGGGGCAGGAACTCATGCAGAAGCCACAGAGGAGCACTGCTTGGTGGCTTGCTCACTCAGCTAGCGTTCCTAAACATCCAGGCCCATTTGCCTAGGGATGGTGCTGCCTAAGGTGTACTGGGCCCTCCCATGTCCATCATCAGTCAGCCAATCTTCCACAAACAGTTCTTCAACTGAGGTTCCCTCTTCCCAGGTGACACTAAGTTGTGTTAAGCTGACAACTGAAAACTAACCAGATTAAGACACTAAAAGGAAATGGGGAGTTGAGAGTTTAAAATACCTGCCCAAGTCCTGATCAGAAAAAAATTGTAAAACACTGCCTTCCCAGGAATATGTTTCCTGAGGCAGCTGCTGGTAGATCAGCAACTCCTAAAGCTACAAAATGTCCTGGGCCTTAGGTAAACATGAGCTAGACAAGCTGTTGCTGGCACAACATGATTATCCAATTACGTTCAATACCTTGATTAAATAAATGAAAGGCAGGAACTCTGGAGCACAGTTCAGGATGACACAGTAAATACCTTGGCAATGTAACCACTTACTATTGGGCAGCATCATGGCTGCCCATAGCATACACTGCTGGGCTTCCTTATGACCAGAAATGCAATTGTTGACACATGCCTCATGTTAAAACAACATGACGACAAACTACAGTGTCACTAGCAGATAGGATTTTCTAGGCTCCAGGGACTTTCACAGAATCGGCAATCCACAATTGCCTGCAGCATGGTTATGTATTCCTTGGGTGCCTCTTGGCTCAGGTAGGAATTCAACTTTGGACTAAGTAAACCTGCTAAAGATCTGCAGGCTGTGTGAGATGGAGGTTCATCATGACCCTTCTAATCTGGACTGTGCTCTAGGAAAGATTCAGGTGGTGAAAGGCAAAGTCAGGTGCCTCCTTACCTGAAAGGTGTGGTCACAGCTCAGAGTGATGAGACCCAACAAGAGTCCAGGAGTAATGTTTGAGCAAGTGCAGTGCTTGATTGCTAAGTGATTAGCCCACTTCCCTATGAGCCTCCCTGAAACCACTAATTACTTTGGGTTTTAGGATCAGCCCCAAATCAAACACTTTCTTTTACAAGTTTTAATTGGTCATGGTGTTTGTTGTGTCAATAGAAAAATAGCTAATACAGCTACAGATACACACACACAATAAATTAATAAAAACATAATAAATAAATTTAAAAAAGAATAAGGGTTGAAGTATTGGAGGAAGACACCCAACACACATACACACACATACAGAGGGAGGAATGGACGTGGGGGACTCTTATAGATGGAATTATATGCTTTTTTGTTTGGTTGGTTATTTTTTGTTTTTGAGACAGGGTTTCTCTGTAAAGCCTTAGCTGTCCTAGAACTTGATCTGTAGACCAGGCTGGCATTGAACTCACAGATCCACCTGCCTTGCCTCCCAAGTGCTGGGATTAAATGTGTGTGCCATAACCACCCAGCTGGAATTGTATCCTTTAAGATGAACATGAGACCTGGAGGGCTGTCCCCAGGGAAACTCAGACAAGAAAAGGCAAACACCGAGGAAGACACAGGTCTGTTGGATTCATCATATGTCGACCCAGAAGTTGAGGGAAAAGTGGTATTTATAGGACTGAGTGATAAACTGGTTTTTATACCAGAGGAAAACACACAGATAAGAATGAGCACCTCTGAAGCAGGCCTGCTTATGGTGCTCCAAAAAAAAACCACCAGGGAGCAAAGAGACTCAAATCTCCTCCTAGGAAAACTGGCTCGCCCACACAAAGCAGCCATCATGGAGGTCCTCTTGCTTCACACAGATGAGATCTGTGCTGGTAAGGTCATTTAAATAAAGCCATACTCCCTGGCTGTGGTGGTACACACCTTTAGTCTCAGCACTCAGGAGGCAGAGGCAGGTGAATCTCTGTGAGTTCAAGGCCAGCCTAGCCTACACAGGGAGTTTCAGGCCAGCAAGGACTACATAGAGAGACCCAGTCTTAACAAGGAAGCAAAGAAGCTGTGCTTTTTCCAAATCTAAGGTGATTTTTTTTGTTTCTTGACTATTACTATTTGGGTTTTGTTGCTGACCTCAGAACCATGTGCATGCTAGAAAAACTTTACCACTGAACATCCCTAGCCTCTTTACTACGTATTTGGTGACAGAGTCTTTGCTAAGTCACCCAGACTAATCATGCAAGCACTCTGTAGCCCAGGCTGGTCTTGAACCTGTGATCCTCCTGCCTCAAACTCCTGAGTAGCTGGGACTTCAGATTTGTACCAGCAGACCTGGCTTTGAGGGGGTATTCTATTGGAACATTTAATGAAGGAAACTCAGGGGTAAGGGAGGGGACAATGGTGAACAGGGAAGGAGTAAAGATGGCTGGCACAGTACTGCATGTAAAGACAGGTGGGGTATGGGAGGTGAAGGGGCCTCCTCACTATGGGTGTTGAGATATGCAGCAGACATGTGGAATCTTCAGCGGCCTGCCCTCTGGCCCTCAGGTGAACCTCTGCCCTCTGCCCTCTGCCCTCTGCCCTCTGCCCTGTGCCCTCTGCCCTTCACTTCTGCCCTGTGGGAGGAGCAGCTCCCTTTCTTGCTTCACCAGCAACTGGGCTCTGAACGCCACCGGGGTTTTCTTCCCTGTGAGATCAACCCAGGAACATGGCAGAGGAGGTGGGACAGAAGGATGTAGAACCGAGTCTGGGACTCAAATCTGAGCTCTAAGATGTCCTGACAGCCTATGCATGTTCTGTACTTGTGTCCTTGTGATAGAAATGGCTGACAACAGTGGCCGTGTGACAGAGCTGCAGGAAGGGATCAGAGAACTGTTTGCTTCTTCTCTGCTTGAAGTGGTGTCTGTTCCCAAAGAAGAACCAGGCCGCCTTTGCTGTGACTGTCACCCCCATCTACCTTTAGGGGGATTTCAACAAGAAGAAAAGAGACAGCAGGACCAAGTGGTCCTTCCTCCCCACTCCAGTTCCTGCACGGGACAATGTTCTCCCTAAACTTTTACTGTATCTGAGTATCAGGGCTCCCCTTGTGTTGTTTTGTTTGATGTTTTCAAATAGAGCCATATTATATAGCCCAGACTGGCTTTGAACTTGTCATCCTCGTGTCTTGGCTTCCTGAGCACTGTTTATGGCTGTGTACCAACATGTCTAGCTGTTGTGTGACCGTGCACACATGTGACTGTAGGTATGTGTCCAGGCCCATCCGATGAGCTATCAAAATCCAGCTCTTTGCCATCCCAGGCCCAGAGCCCGGGTTCCTTGCTGGGTGTTCACCCCAGGTAGCCCCTGGGCCTCTCACCACCAATAGGCACTTGAGATCCTCAGTGTTGGTTTAGAGGATATTCTGTATAGCAGGGTCAAACCATGGGTACCTGTGCCAAATGGCATAGCCCAGGAGTGCCACCATGGTCCTGCAGTGAGAAGCAAGCATGTTATCAAGGAGCAGGGCATACCCAGGGTATTGCCCACATCTGTCTACCATCATCCTGTGTGTTCTTCTGCCAAACCAGGTTCTCACGTGTGTGCTCCTGAGTCTCTGTCTCAAGACCCATGTCTCACAGGGGAAAACACTGTGACAACTGCAGAGACAGGCTCTGTGTGTCCTCTCAGTGAGGATAGTCCCCAGGGAAATAGCAGATTTCTGCTGGGTCAGGCAACTACATGGGAGACAGTGTGTGTGTGTGTGTGTGTGTGTGTGTGTGTGTGTGTGTGTGTGGTGTCAAACTGCAGCTCACTGGACGTGAGCTGTAAGAGGTATGTGGGTTCGTTTCTGTCAACTTGACACAAGCTACACTCAACAGAGAAGAAGGAACCTCCATGAAGGGAATGCCTTGATCAGACTGGCCTGTGGGCATGTTTGTGGGGACATTTTCTGACCGATGATTGATGAGGCAGGCCAGCCTTCCATGGGCAGTGCCACTTGGCAGGTGGCCCTGGATGGTTTAAGAAAGCTTGCTCAGGTTGAGCAAGCTGAGGGGAGCATGCCAGTGAGCACTCCTCCATTCAGCACTGCTCCAGAGTCTCTGCATCGTTTCCTGCCCCCACATTTCTCCCTTGAGTCCCTACCTTGGCTTGCCTTAGTGATGGGCTATAACTTGGAAGCCAAATCAACCCTTTCCTCCCCAGGCTGCCTTTGATCATGGTGTTTATTTCAGCAGCAGAGACCAAACTAGAACATTGAGGAGTCCTGGGCTTTGGAGCCTCTCTGAGCTGAGGACTCCAAATGTTGACAGGACGGGACTGGAGGTGCCAGGGCAACTGGGGTGATGCAATAAGCCCAGGGAAGAGCATAGCAGCTGCTGCTAGGTGGTCAACCTGCAGCCATGCTGGCCCTCCATGGCTGCCTCCAGAAACACGTCTCTGTCTTCAGAGAGGCAGCAGGGTGCAAACGTTGACATATCCTGGGTCACAGTCATACTGGCCCTGTTCAACATTCCAGGGGGGGCAAAGCCCATCATCACCCAATCCTTCAGCTCCGCCCCTGAAAAAGCAACAGCCATGAGCACTGTTCCCAGCCAGCTCATTCAGAGCAGGGTCAGCACTAAGTGTGGCAGTGACTGAAGGCTCCCTGTTCCTTTGGTCAGAGACAGCTAAGGGGCTTCGAAATGTGTGTGTGTGTGTGTGTGTGTGTGTGTGTGTGTGTGTGTGTGTGTGTGTGTATGAGGTGTGCATGTGGTGTGTGCATGATGTATGTGTGTGTCTGTGGTGGGGGCTCTGGGACACAATCCTCCAGTTCAGGAATTCCAGGACTCTGCCTTTTGGCCTGTGGCCCAGGTATAACAGCAGGTTCCTCAGCCCACCTTACCACCCCACTCGTAAAAGCATTTTTAAATACCACACTTTGTGCTCTAAAGACACTGACGTATTTAAGCAGAAGCCATGAATCACAGTAGAGTTCTATAAATAGAGCCTTGTTGTTGACAGACCAGACCTACACCCCAATCTCACTGCCAGATCCTGGCTCCAGCACCTGTTGCCTTCTGCACTGGTCCCTCATCTGCTTGGCATACCTGGACTCCTGTCCCCAAGGGCTTGGATGAGCAGTGCCCACAAAGGAGCCACAAACATCATAGCTGACACCAGAATGTACATTGTGAGGTCCAGGTTCGGTGAGAGGACCCTGACCACAAAATAAATAAATAAATAATGAATACTAGAGGAAGACAAAAAATGAAGAACAGTCAGGAAAGATGCTTGAAGATGACCTTTGGCCTGCATGTGCATGCATACACAAACCTCCAGGTGTGTCTGCTTAATACAGGATAGTCTTGTTTCCTGTTTTCCTGCTTTACCTTATGTCTTTATAGGCTGGATTTGTCCACCCCAGGAGTTCCATGTGAACAGATCATGGAACCATCTGGCTTCCAGGCAACATGATTTGTGGGACATTTGTCTATATCCTGAATATATTTAGACCTTTGCTTAGTTGCTTCAAGACATGGCTGCTTGGACCTAAGGTTCTAGACACCTGTGGCTCTGTGACTTACAGAAATCAGTGTGTACGCACCTACACACTGTTCTCACTGCTAACAGGGGACCTCTGTCTGGAGGGATCCCGGGCCTTCAAAACCCAGTGCACCCACTGAACTCAACCCTGCAGAGGACTAGTGTACACGAACAATGTAGTCACTACTGGAGGGATACTTTCCCTGGACAGTCATTTCTGTTCACCCCAGTAGAGGATGCAGTGGCACAGCAAAGAGACAGTTCTGTCCAAACCCAGCATGGTGAAGAAAGGACATTATTTATACAAGCATTAGTGAGGAGGTTTTTACAGGAGCCTGGTGACATGTGCAGCTGTAGTGCCCCAAGACTCATCTCAGTGTGGGACTCACAGAGCCACATCCCTGGAGCTCCCTGCCCAGCACACAGGTAGCTACACCACTGGAGACAGCCCTTGCCAGCCAGTTCTTCCCTATTTCAGGGAGGGGTTGACAAGCTCAGTGAGCTTCCTCAGTCATGTACATTTCTTGTGTTTCAGAAACCCTCCTCTCCCTCCAGGAGGAGCTGTTTCAACCAGGAGGGATAATCTTCTACCAGCAGATGGATACCAAAGCCAGATGAGTTTCTGTAGGCTATGAGGAGGTAGTAATTTCTTGCTTCCCATTCATTGGACAAGACCCCAGACATAGATAGGTCAGAAAAGTGTCATGGCTAGAGTCACTGGAGAAGAGGAAGCCTTGATTGAGAAAATGTATCCACAACATAAGACTGTAGGCAAGCCTGCAGGGTATTTTCTTAAGTAGTGATTGATGGGGGAGGGCCCAGCCCATTGTGGATGGTGCCATCCCTGGGCTTGGTGGTCCTAGGTTTCATAAGAAGGCAGGTTGAGCAAGCCATGTGGAGCAAGCCAGTAAGCAGCACCCCTCCATGAACTCTGCATCAGTTTCTGCTGCCAGGTTCCTGTCCTGTTTGAGTTCCTGCTCTGACTTCCTCCAGTGAAGAAGAGTGACATGCCAAAGAGTAAGCCAAATAAATTCTACTTCCCCAGTTTGCCTTGGTCATAGTGTTTCATCAGAGAATAGTAACCATAAACTATGACAGAAAGTCAGCTGACACTCTCCAGTTAACGATAAACAAAATTTATCACCTTGAAATGCAACAGCCTGGCTGCCATGGGTCTCGCCTCCATCAACAAGGAATAGAAGTGTAGGGAATTTCAAGTAGCATGATGTAGCCTACCTACTAACTGATGTGTCACTGAGGTGATAGCAGGGGTTGTCATCCTAGCCTAGAGGAACTGGTTAGGCTTCTGCCATGGAAACCCATACTGGTGTAACCCACTTGTTGGCAGGTGTTATATAGCAAATTTCCTCCTAGATAACACTGTCCATCTTGGAGGGAAACTCCTTAAGATACAGAATGTTTTAAGGGAAGGTGAAACATTCATCCTCCTTGAGCTCAGGAAATAACTCAAAAGCTTCAGGAAGTCCCTAAAACGGATCAGATTCACTAGGTCACTCCCTCCTCAAGCTCACATTAGCAGTAAGGACTGCTGAGAGGGCTCAGACAGCTGAGCTTCCTAGTAGAGGCTCAGGCCAATTCCAGGTACTCCACAACCTGTTGAGCCTCCTAGTGGTTGTGCAGTGTGCTCCAAGTTTCCATCTTTGGTGAGGCATCGCCATGCTGAGGTGGGCTTTGGCACAGTTAAATGCCTTTGAGTCATTTCTGTTCCCGTAAGTAGCCCCTAAAAAACTCACTGACTCACCAAGTGGAACTTTGGTGAGTAGACCCTTGTTCATGTCTCCCAGGAACAGTGTCACATAACAGTGGGCAAGCAAGCACAGTCCCAAGCCACATCACTTCCAAGGGAAGCCTTGTCTCCCACCATAGACAAACAGCTGCTGCTTCATTTTGCTCATAGGCTGCATCACCCAGGCCAATGTTTCTCTTTCTTGGAAAGTTTGGTAGGTGGGCGGTGACATTTTCAGCTGCTATTTTCATGCATCATTCTTAGTCACCGTGGGCAGCTGGAAGCCAGCAGAAAGCCCTCCTATCATCCAGGGCTGGCTCCTCCCCACTCTTCTACCTTCAGGAGAAAGTGACAGGCCCCAGTGCAGAGCCCCACTAAGACAGAACCATGACATCTTCCAGATGAAAGAAAGGTAAACGTAGGCTTTGTGACTGGGGCTGAATCCTGAGTGACCCCTGGCCCTTTTGAAGATCTGATATCATCTAGAAGATCTGATATTACATAGAACATCTGATATCATATAGAAGATCTGATATCATCTATGTCTCTGAACCACCTAGAATAGTCTTAAGATTAGAAATAGCAAGAATGAGGTCTTATTCAAAATAGATCCTCAGAGACCATGTCCTAAGGTCTGTGTCCACAACTAATAATGGCCCCTCAGGCCCTAATCCATACACCTGGACATGATTTGATAACCCTGAATTTCTCACATGTAGCACATTAAAAGCAATAAATCTCAGGGCTGGAGAGATGCCTCAGTGGTTAAGAGTGTTTCCTGCTCTTCCAGGGGACCTGAGTTCAGTTTCCAACACCCACACTGGGCAATTCATAACCACCTGTAACTCTCTTTCTCTGAGGGATCTGATGGCCATTTCTGGACCCTGAGGGCAACTGCACTGATATGTGCATGTTTATACATAGACATACATACATGGATACAGAAATAAAAATAATAAAAATAAATATTTAAAAGCAACAAATCCCTAACATTTTCATTGGCATGTCTGCTGTACTAATTATTTAAGAAATTTCATGGTGGAGTGCTGATGAACCCAGAGGTGTTTGACCCCCAGAATCTTCCATTTGGCTAGCTGGCCATCAAAACAGAATTCATATGGTGGTTTTCTACTTCACTTGGCACTGAGCAAACCAAACATTTCTATAAACACTGTTTCCATTTCAGGAACTGTCACAGTTACTTTCCTATTGCTGAGATTAAGAGAGAAAGAAAGAAAGAAAGAAAGAAAGAAAGAAAGAAAGAAAGAAAGAAAGGAAGGAAGAATAGTACCATCAAAATATAAAGGAAAGCATTACTTAGGCTTATGGTTTCAGAGGGTCAGAGTCCCTGATGGAGGAGCAATTGCTCTCATCTTGATTCATAAGCACAAGGCAGAGAGAGCACACTGGGAATAACAGACCTCATCCACAAGGCCACACCTCCTAGTCCTTCCCAAACAGCTCCACCAGCTGGGGATCAAATCATCAAATACATGGGTATATGGGAACACTGGATATGTCAGTAGTTCTCAACCTGTGGGTCACCACCTCCTTGTGGGCCATGTAGCAGATATCCTGCATATCAGATATTTGCATTATGATTCATAACAGTAGCAAAATTACAGTTATGAAATAGCAATGAAATAATTTTATAGTTGGAGGTCACCATGACATGAGAAACTATGTTAAAGGGTCACAGGGTTAGGAAGGTTAAGAACCACTGAGATAGACTGTGAAGATAGTATGAGAACAGAAGGATGGACCAAAGGGACACTGGGGAGGAGGATGGAGTACGAGGGCACCATGGGGACAGGAAGATGGGCCATAGAGACACTGTAGGAGGAAGGAGTTTTCATAAGAAACGAGGCCTAACCAGCTGGCAGGTGACTGAGCAGGCAACTAAGTGTGGTGTCCTGGCTCTCCTGAGAGGCAACAGGAAGCAACCTGGAGTTGGTCCACCAGGCATGCAGTGGAAAAGGTGTTTGTGGAGAGGGTGGCAGAGCTCCGGGCCCCTGGGGATTTTCTTACTTTAGTCATAAGTCTGATTATATCCCCCCTGGACTTCTTCCATTGTTCCCAATGTCCCTCCCCTGTGTAATGTCCTCGTCTTCCCATATATCTTAAACTTGTGACATTGTTTTACTTAGTTCCAGCTACCTGGATGTGACTTGCACACACCTTTAATCCCACCACTTGGGAGACAGAGGCGACTGGGTTTCTTGAGTTCCAGGCAAGCCTATCTAAATAGAGTTCCAGGGCAGCCGGGACTCCATACTGAAACCCTGTGTCAACCAAACCAAACAACTGTGGCTGGAGGTTCTTTACACAGCTGCTTCAACCCAGAATAAACACATGAATGCTATATTAATTATAAACTGTTGGCTGATGGCCAGGGCTTCTTACTGGCTATCTCTCTCTCTCAGTTATTAACCCATAACTACTAATCTATGTATGTCTACATGGCCTTGTCTTACCAGGGAACACCTGTCACGTTCTATCTTCCTGGTCCCTACATGGCATCCCTTCTTCTCTCTTCTCTCCCCATCATTCTCCTAGTCTCCTAGCCCCACACATCTTCCTGCCTCTACTGGCCAATCAGTGTTTTATTCATCAATCAATAAAAGAAACATATATACAGGACATCCTCCATCACACCAACAACAAAAGAAACAAACAAACGCCCCACTTGATCACAGTTGACCACAGCACCCAACAGTGGCTCAATTTGTTTTGACTCACATGAGTGAGTCTCAGCCATCCTCATGTACCCTTCCACTGAGGACAGAGCCAGTGCATCTGCCCCAGGAACCACTGGGCTGTCTGTTGAAGGCATAGCCAGAGGCAGGAGCAGCCTAGCCCCAGGATCCCCTCTTTCCACATTCTCCATCCCCTTCTCTGCCTTGGTCATCCCTAGAGCTCTTCTCTGGTCCTCTGGAACATGACTCAAGTCAATTCAAACCGCAAGCAGGGAATGAGGTCAGTCTGAAACAGAATCCCATCCCTTGACCTCAAGGATCACACTTCTCCAGGGCAAAGATGGTAGAGTTCAAGAGAGAGCTCACAGGAGGCACCTAGAACTCAAGAACCGGCATTTCTCTGAACATACAGGGTTCCTTCCCATCACTAAGGATACAGGGTGCCCACCAGGGTACAGGTGTTGATTTGGTAATACTCCCCTCAAGGCCCGATAACAGTGGAAGCGTTTGGTCGGGCTCTGCCAGGCACCGGCACTCCAATTTGTTCAGTTGTGCAGTGTTGCTACAGTGGGACAGCGTTTGCCAAGCCTAGCAGTCCCCAGTAAGAACAAGGACAAGGTGCATACACACAGAGCTTGTCTGGAGTTGGCTTTCGTCTGTGCCTGTGTTGTTTGAACCCGTGTCACCTCTGCTGCTTTTACGATGGGTCTCACTTTGAACCTAGGTTACATCAATGCTGCTGCTTTAGGTTGAGAACTATTCAAAATGAGAGTTTCGAGGCCGGCAACATGTCTTAGTAAATAAGCCACTTGTTTTCAAGTCAGAGGACCCGAGTTTAATTAATGGAACCTACGTGGTGAAAGGAGAGAAATGACTCCCACAGGTTGTTTTCTGACCTCTGCATGCCTCCGACAATAAAAAATAGAATTATGTTTTTAGATTGATTTATGTGTTTCAACTGCATTTATGTCTGTGTACAATGTGTGTGCCTGTTTCCTGAAGAGGTCAGAAGAAGGCACTGGATGCCCTGGAATTGGGGTTACCTCTGGCTGTGAGGCATCACGTGGCTCATATATATATTTATATATATATATATATTCATATATATTATTCATATATATTCATAAATATATATTTATATATATTCATATATATACATGAGGCACCAGTAGGCAGAGGCTTCAGAGCTTTTTATGACAATGTAGTTGTCCATAGCATCTCCACTCCTGTGGGCCACCCCTAAGAACTTTTCCAGTTGAACTTGGGTGAGCCATTCTTTGGACTAATGTTCCTGTCCCTGTTTGGGGGCACAGGTTATCTTTGCAGGTCATAGTGAGGAGATTGCTCACAGTTACAGTTGCAAGAAAGGATGGAGATCAAAGAACCTCAGGGGTCAGTTCCAAATCAGGCTTTCCACAAGGGCACTGGGTGACTCTGGTCAAGTCTTAGCCTTTCTGAGCCTAGGAGGGAATGACGAGGTTGCATGAGATAGGTGAAATGATACTTGTGGAATACACTCTCCTGCCTGGTACATAGTCTGCTGAGGCAGAACTGAGGGAATTAGTGACAGAGTGATGTTGTTTTAAAGACTTCAGATGGCACAGTACTCTTTCTCTTCTACAGCTGCCACACAGAAAGTGGAAGTCATTAGTCACACTGGCACCAAACACCCTTTCCAGCCATGGCACACCAGAAGCAGGTAGCACAGAGGAGGTGTAAGGAGCTTGAGGCTGAAACAGAGCTGCAAGCTGGGTTGGGGATTGTGAGACATATACACACAGACACATACACATATACATACATATATACACACAGACACACACATATATACACATATGTACATACACATATACACACAGAGACAAACATACATATTTACACATATATACACACACACATATATATATATATACACAATATACATACACACACACATGCATATACACACACAAACACACACATATCAGAAGCTCAGGGACTCAGCTGGGCACAGTAATGCTGAGAACTTCCCAGGAGGGTGATCACCCTCAGTTCTAAGAATCAACCCACACGCCCACACGCCCCTGGATCTCCCTCCGGAGTTCTCCTCCTTTTGGATTTCTGCTCATTTATTGATTTATTCAAAATTTACTTTAACAATGTATATGCTGGAGTATTTTGCCAACATGTATACATGCACATCACATGTATGGCTGCTGACTGGGGAGGTCAAGAGAGGGTGGTGGTTCCCTTGGCACTATCGTTATGGTTGGTTGGGAGCAGCCTTGTGAGTGCTGGGGACTGAATCTGGGTCCTCTGTAACAGCAACAGGTGCTTTCAACTACTGAGCCATCACTCCTGCCCCTGTTTGATTTTTCTGAGGCAGGGTCTTGCTGGGTAGCCCATGGTGGCCTGAGACTCAATTATAGAGCCCACTCTGGCCTCAAACTTGTGATAATTCCCCTTATTCAGCATCCCGAGTGCTAGGATTTTAGACATGAGCCACCATGCCCTACTCTTGTCTCTGTAATTCTTTTGAGATGTGTGTGTGTGTGGGTGTGTGTATGTGAGTGTGTATGTGTGTGTATGTGTGAGTGTGTGTATGTGTGAGTATATATGTGTGTGTGTGTGTTTGTGTGTATTGTGTGTATGTGTATGACTGTGTGTATTGTGTGTGTGTATGTGTGTGTGTGTTGTATGCTTGTGTATATGCAGATGCACATGTGTGTGCACCTGTGTACACATCTGGATGGAGGCCAGTTATTATTTCTCCTGAAAGCACCATCCCCTTTTATTGTTGTTTCTTTTCTCTGTTTGTTTGTGAAATAGGGTCTGTCACTGGCTTGGAACTCACTGAGTAGGCCAGGCAGACTGTGCAGTGAACCCTAGAGATCTGTCTGTCTCTCCCTTTCCGGTGCTGAGACTACAACACTTGCAAAGCACAGCACTTTACTATCTGAGCCAGCCCATAGCACTGCCTCTGTAATCCTTAACTGTAGGCCAGGGAAGGTCCTGTATTTGCTCACCTCCATCTGGGTTGTCATAAGCAACCTTTTCTCCACCTTTGTCTTTGCACAGGGGTACTGCTGCCCCTCCCATTGAGGACAGTCTGTTTGCTACTCTTCCCTCCCTTGGACATGGACAAGGCCACCTGACTGCAGAAGTGACAGTGTTAGCTCCAAACAGTAGCAAGCTCTGCCACTCCTGTGGAAATAAACTGATGCATATCATATTCGGTCTAAGGCTCCGAGAAGTTATGGGGCCTATTTAAAGTTACACAGCAGGGGAGCAGGAATGAGATGTTCCAGTTGTTCCAGCACAAATTGGAGGTATGAAGGGCAGGAAAAGATGATCAAAGCTATGTGCACTGCAGTTGCTCAGAGACACCCAGGGAGCCCAGCCAAGATGGAAAAGACACCCAGTAGGGCCTCTGAGGCCCAAGGAATTGGGATGTTGCTATGAGCCACTGAGGTGTGGGGATGACTTTGGTGATAGCTGATGGAGCATGCATTTAGCTAGCCGGAGCCTCATTGTGGTCCTCTTTCCAAAGATGGCCAGTGCCGTCCTGCACCAGAACACAAGCAGGCAGAGGAGCTGATGTTAGAATAGTGCCTAGGCCCTGTTGTTGAACATGGAATGTGCATTTTTCTGGGGATCATGGGCTATTTCAGCTAAGGAAGATTTTTTTCAGAACAGGGATCAGGAGAAGAGGGCTGTGGCTAAGAAAACATCCTGGAGGCTGCTGATCCAGTCTCAGCAGCGCTAATGCCTTTTCATGGAGGCAAGCCCTATGGGAGAGGAGGATGGGAAAGAGGAAAGAGCTGGGGCTGTCACTAGGCTGAAACAAGGCTGGTCAGAGAGCACATGAGGGAACAGGAAGGTCAGGATTCAGCACTGGAACAGTTAAGGATGGAAACTTCATCCTCTATGGCAGGAACAGCCTGGACACCAAGGGTGGGAACAACATCTCCAGGCTCTGCCTGTAGCTCCCCTGCCCAACTGTGATGACCAAAATGTCTCTAATGTTGCCTGATGTGCCTGGGGACAGAATGACTGTCCTCTCCAACTCCCCACTATAAATGGATGTTTCCTGTTCTGACAGCTGGGTCCCAAATAAACACACAGAGGCTTTTATATGAATATAAATGCTCTGCCAATAGCTCAGGCTTATTATTAACTAGCTCTTGCATTTAAATTAACCAATTTCTGTTAATCTGTGTATTGCCGCATGGCTTTGCCTGTCCTCTAGCATCTTGTTTCCCAGAGGGCTTTCTGGTGTCTCCTTGACTCTGTCTCCCTCCCCACCCCCACCCCCACCACCACTCCCACCCGCACCCCCAACCCCTGCCCAGTCCCCATCCAGCATCTTCAGTTTGGCTTTTCTGTCTAGTCTTATTCTGCCTTACTATATGCCAGTCAGCTTTTTAAATTAACCAATTAGAGTAATATATACTTACAGGCACAGGAGGATTATTGCATAGGCCCTAGGGAGAAGACAGAAGTGCGGATGGGGCTTGTCTTGGTTACTTCTCTCATTGCTGTGTCAAAAACTGACAAAAACAACATAAGGAAGAAAAGGTTTCTTGTGGCTCACAGTTTGGGTGTGCAGTCCATTCTGATGGGGAAGGCATGGCAGCTGCTGGTCACGGTGCTTCCACAGTCAGAAAGCAGAGAGATTAATGCAAATACAATCAGTTCATTTCTTCCTTTTCATTCAGCCAGACACCTCAACCCCCGAGTGGGCACTGACCATTGTTAAGATGAGTCTTCCCACTTCAATTAACAGTCCAGAAACTCCATCATAGGCATGCCTAGAGGTGTGTCTTCTAGGTGCGTCTAAGTCCTGTCAAGTTGACAGTCAAGATTAACCAAGGCTGGGTGTAGTGGCATGTACCTTTAATCCCAGCACTTGGCAGGTAGAGGCAGGTGGATCTCAGAGTCTGAGGCCAGCCTAGTCTACATAGTGAGCTCTGGGCCAGCCCAGGCTACATAGAAAGCCTTGTGTCAATAAAACACACACACACACACACACACACACACACACACACACACACACACACACACAGAGAGAGAGAGAGAGAGAGAGAGAGAGAGAGAGAGAGAGAGAGAGAGATTAACCATCAGAGTTCTTTTGCCATAAAAAGACTTGCAAATGTGAGAGTTCTAGGAGACAGAATGGAAGAAGAAAGGCTAGAGATGCAGCTTGAGCTAGAGTGCATGTGCAGTATGCACAAGGCCCTAGATCCGACCCCAGTACCACACACACACACACACACACACACACACACACACACACACGCACACACGCACACACACACGTACCACACACACACACACGTACCACACACACACACACACACACACACACCAAAAACAATGGATGGAAGTGAGGCACAAGGAGCAGCCAGCCCAGTTTCGAAGGCAGCACTTCCCACTTGCCAGACCTCACTGAGCAAATTACACTCGGGATGATAGGGCTTGCAGAGGAGGATGGCAGCTTTCTCAGGGCTGGTGAGGTTTGTCTGGATGGTTGAAGACAAAGAGGGGCCCCTGTAAAGTTAAGAGGGGCCAGCCCGAGGTTTCCACCTCCAGCAGTTAGAAGGAGTCAACTTCAAAGCTGAGTGCTGGGATTCTCTTAGAGAATGAGATGCAGCTGAGAGGCTTCAGACTCACAATAAAGGCTGAGGTGAGCAGGAGGTTCAGTTCTTGGCAATTACAGTCGTGTGTTCCTTGACAAAGGGGACTGGTTCTGAGAAACTCACAGTCTCGCAATTGGTATCGCAGATGGTACTTGCACAAACTAAGGGCGCTCCTGTGTCACTGGTGACGGAGTCTATGAGCCCTCCATCACATGTGATCAAATGTTACACTGGGCATGACTGTGAGTGAGTGAAAAGGACAAGAATCTGGGATGTTCTCCCATCTGGATGAGTCGCTAGTCCTCACAAGACTCCTCACACTCAGTCCACGGACACAGACAAGCCGCAGGCTGGCCTGGGGCCAAACTAAGAACCCATGAATGGCTCAGCCACGAGGGTGTAAGGTTAAAGTTCCAAAAGACTTCTAGTCCTGTACTTTTTTGCACTATTTTCTCTACCTACTGACAACTGTCTAGACGTCTTTGTTATCTGTGACCGCAGTGTTGTCTAAGAACATCTATAAAAACATAGTTAAGATCTCCCTGACCTGTGTGGCTCAGAGGCAGCGCCCTGGCCTAACATGTGTGAAACTTTATGACACTCTGAGTTTGATCCCCAAGTATTGAAATGTGAATTTTGTTAATAATTTCTTCATGTGTACATGTGGATACAAAGACTAAGGGTCAACTTGGGGGTTGTTCCTCAAACCATTTACCTTGGTTTTGTTTGTTTGTTGTTTGTTTAAGACAAGATCTCTTGCTGAACCTGGAGCTCACCAAATACGCGAGGTTGACTGGCCAGTGAGCCAAGATCTGTCCTTCTCTACTTCCCCAGCACCAGGATTAAAAGCTTACACCACCAGCCTGTTGTGATGGTTGGTTCTGTCAACCTGACACAACATAGAATTGCTGGGGAAGAAGTCTCCATAAAGAACTATCTAGATCAGCTTGGCCTGTGGTCATGTCTTGATTATTTTAATTAATATGAAGAGGCCCAAAGGTTGTGGGTGGGTTGTGCAATGATGGATTGTAACCTGAAACTGTGAGCCAAGCAAATCCATTCTCCTCAGGCAACAGAAATGAGACAAAAACACCTGGGCTCAATCCCAGCCCCTATCCTGTGAAGTGAGCACCACTTACTGAGATATCTCGTTGATTCTTGTCTAGGATGCATGTTGAACAGATAGTATTGGGTACGTAAAGAATTAAATATAAGCCTAACCTCAAAATGAATTTCCTTCTTTAGTACTGCTACCACACAATTTAAAATTATCTGCATGGCCATCTCACCCTTCACCAATTCCTTCACTGACATTTACATTACACGTGGAGTCTGAGTGGATAACCCTCATTCTCATTATACTACTGATTTCTATTTCAATTGTGCTAGAGTCAAAGAATATATTCAATATGATATCACATTTTATAGAGCTTTGCTTTAGAATAAATGAAAATCTCATTGAGACTCACTTTGTGGACCAGTATATTGTCTACTTAAAGAAATACTCCTTTCTTTTTTTAAAAGCATTGCTTTATTTTATATTTATGAGTGCCTATATGTAAGTCTGTGCACCCTGTGCCTGCAGTACCTGTGTGGACCAGGTGAGGGCGTCAGTTTCCCAGGAACTGAGTTACTATGTGGGTGTTGAAAGTTGAACCTGGACTTTCTAGAAGAATAGCCTGTGTTCTTAATCACTGAACCATCATATCTCCAGCTCCCTATATTTTCTTCCTTTTTTTGTGGTGGTTGTTTGTTTTTGAGACAGGGTTTCTCTGTGTAGCCGTGGTTGTCCTGGAATTCAATGTGTAGACCAGGGAGGCTTTGAACTCAAAGATCTTCTTGCCTCTGCCTCCTGAGTGCTGGGATTAAAGACTTGTGGGTGAAAGGCCATCTTCCAGGGCGTATGATGTCATAAAAGTGTCCTGGAACTGAAGGTTTCTGAGATCTTGAACTGTTCTCACCTCTCAGAGGAGCAACAGACAAGCAGCTTGGGGCTCAAAATGGTTGCTGTGGGCTCTTCATCTAACGACACTGGCTACACTCCTAACCCTCCTGTGGTGTGGTCCTCCTAGTAAGAGCCTGCCATTCACAGAGTCAGATGGTGCCTCTCACAGACGTGTGCTGTCCTTTGTTCTCCACCAGAAAGCCATGCACAGTGTCCTTCTGTAGCAGTGAAACTGTCTTCCTGAGAGGGGATGGCCTAACACTCCAGACCTGCCTCTATGGAGGCAGTAGGGATGACTGGAGAGAGAGCATCGGGTGGGTGGGGAGTTACAGAGTTAGATAGAGCTGAGGCGAACTCTGGAGAGACCTCCACACAGTGAGTTTTATTCCCTGGGCTCCAGTGCCCATACCTGTGAAACTGAAGCTAAGCATATTGAGGGTATGAAACCACAGGGCTCATGCATGGGATCACAGACAAAATACAGAATGGCCAGTAAGTTCTAATCACAGGAAACAACAAATGGGTTGGTCTGTGTGTGTCTCCAATATCCCAGGGAATACATATATGCAAAAACATATTCACTGGGTATAAGATATTCAAATTTAACTAAACATCCTATGTATCTCTGTGTGTATGTGTGTAGTCAGGTGTGTGTTTGTGTGTGTGTGTGTGTGTGTGTGTGTGTGTGTGTGTGTGTGTGTGTGCTCATATGCACGCAGGTACATGCATATCTGTGTGTGCATTTAGATGCCAGAGGACAATCTCTGGTGTACATCCCTCATGATAGCATCCATTTTGACCTTTGAAACTGGGCTTTTCACTAGCCTGGAGCTCACTGATGTAGCTAGGCTAGAAGGTCAACAGTCCCCAAAGTCGTTCCTGTCTCTGCCTCCTTGGTGCTGAGATTACAAGCATGAGCCACTACACCTGGCTTTTTCACATGGGTTGTGAAGACTGAACTCAAACCCTCATGCTTGTAAGACAAGCACTTTACTGATGAGGCCCTCTCCCCAGTCCTTCCTGGGTCTTTTCTAATGAGTCTACCAGCCATATTGAATAGGACCTAACATGGCCTCCTAAAAGTTCCCATCTCTCCGTACAGTCATGCTGGAGGTAAGAGCATCAATGTGCATTTTTTAAAAGGTTTATTTTTATTTTTTATGTGTATGTATATCATCTTTGTGTGTAGGTGCATGTGAATGTAGGTACTCAAGATGGCCAGAAGAGGGCATCACATTCAGAGCCCTTGGAGGTGGAGTTACAGGAGTTTGTGAGCCATCTGGTGTGGGTGCTGGGAACTGACCTTGGTTCCTTCCTCTGAAGAATAGCAAGTGCTCTTCACTGCTGAGCCATCTCTCCAGCCCCTTCAACACACATTTTATAGAGACACAAATTCCATCAAAAACACATAAAATGGCAATGTTTCATGTAATATATATGTTGCTATCTTTTTTTTTTTTTTTTATGAAAGACGCTAGCTGGACTTGGTGTCCCATACCTATAACTCCCATACTTTGGAGATGGGGCAGGAAGACTGCCTTGAGTTCAAGGCCAGTTTGGGTTATATATTGAGTTCCAGCCTGACCAGGACTACAAAGCAAAATCCTATCTCACAAACAGACAGAGGGGCTGGAGTGATGGCTGGGCAGTTTATAGTGCTTGTTTTACTTCCAAAGGACCAAGTTTTGATTCCCAGAACCTACACTGTAGCTCACAACCATCTCCAGCTTCAGTTCCAGGGGACCAGACACCTTATTCTTGCCTCCACAGGCACCAGGCATGCAGGCAAAACACCCGTACATATAAAATAAAAATAAACATAAACAAAACCCACAGAAAGCACATTATCTGCTTATAAAGTCCCCATCTAAGACGTTCCATTGAAAAATGGGGTTGACTGGGAAGGAGCTATCAACCCACTGTGGTGAACGCAGCGTGTTTGCCAGCTGCTGGACGGCGGCCAACATTATCTCCTCTCACTGTAACTGGATTAGCTCCATTAAAAGTGTTTTTAAAAATTAATCATAGAAGTCTATTTGTACCCAGGGCACTGCAGTCTCATGGGCACAGGATTCTCATATGTTAATATAATCAGTGCCTATTAGATTCCGTGACACTAAGAGGAACAAATGGCTTTAGATTTTCCCTTTAGATCTCCACACACTTTCTTCCAGGTACTTTACTGCCTTGCAAAGCCTTCCTTCATACTAACCTACAGACCTCCATGGAAAGACAGACTTCTAATTTTTCTACTTATCATGTAGAGTGGTGGACATGTTTCTCCCAGACATGCCACTAAGGCAGCCTCATTGTACCAGGTAAAGACACAGCCTGTAGCCAAGGAAATACCTGCGGAGCTAAAGCAACTCCCTCCCGTGGGCTCACCACACCATGCTAGGCAGATATGGAGAGAAAGGGAATCTGTCCCTGCCCCTCAGACATCCCATCTGGGGATGGAGACAGCTCAGAGGTGAACACTTCAACTTGGAAGGACACCTTGTTTGCCCATCATGGAGATAGTAAGAAGGGAGATGCACTGGGCAGTGATGGCAGACACCTTTAATCCCAGCACTTAGAAGGCAGAGGCAGGTGGATCTCTGTGATCTACAAAGTGAGTTCCAGGACAGCCAGAGCTGTTACACAGAGAAACCCTGACTTGAAAAAAAGGAGGGGAGGAGATTCACCCAACTATGAGGAAGACACATGTCCACAAGAGAACACACACACACACACACACACACACACACACACACACACACACACACACACACAAATAACTGTTGTTCTAAGAAATTTAAATTATAAGGAAAAATGTAAAAGTTAATCCCACGAGTAAGTATTATTGAAGGTGAGGCTGGTGACAAGATGCTCTACTTCAGACACTGCCCTTGGGACAGTTAGTCTTGATTCTCAGTTTGACTGGATTGAAAGATTAGTAAAGCAGAGCTCTGGCTGTGTCTGGGAGGGCATTTCTGATCGAATCCCTGGCTTAATCCACCAGTGGGTAAATAAAACCTAAATGGACCATGGGGAGGCGATGGAAGTAGGACTCTGGATAGGGTGGGGTACCTGAGGAGGGATAACTCAACTCTAGCCTCTTCCTGCTGCTACTCTTTGCTCCCTGGCTGCCAGAAGCCCTGCTTCTCCACACATTCTCACCTCCACAGAGTCTGCCTCACCTCACAGACAAAGCAACAGAACCAAGCGGCCATTCCCTGAAAGCTCTGGAGAGGGGGCCACAATGAACCCTGCCTCCTATTAAATTGCTTTTCTTGAGTATTTGCCACTTACCACTATCCCTAACACAGGGGATCGGTTCACATCTAGAAACCTGGGAGTGAGAAAAGGATGCCTCCCCCAAATACCAGCACACATGTTACTACAGTGGTATTCCTACTGGCCCCAGACTGGAAATAACCCAAGAGTCCATCCACAGGCAGATGAGTAAGGAAAAAACGGTGTCTGTACACTGGAATGATGGATGAATGGATGGAATGATTGACACACGAGGTCCTGATGATGAGGGAAATAATCCACACCCAGAGTCCAGCTAGTGTGATTTAATTCATCTGCAATTCTAGAAGTCATCAGCACATGGGGCCGGCAGAAAGCAGCCTGGAGATGAGGGACTGAGGGGAGTGAACGGGAGGGACCAAAAGGGGCTGTGGAAGCCAGGAAGCTGAGGTGTTTTGCTGCAGCATGGAGTAGGTTGGAAAGCTGAGACACCTGTCAAAGCTTACCAGGTTGAATAATGTAAATGGGTGTCATGTGCTACACATGTCACACTTCAGTAAAGTAATCCTAATATCACATGAGCCATATGCAGTGGCACATACCTCTAATTCCAGCATGAAGTTATGGCAGGGAGGCCTAGAGTTTGAGGACCGCCTTTTCTACACAGCAAGTTGCTGTCTTAGGCAAACAAATAGAAATTTAAAATGGAAGGGCGAAAGGAAGAAAAATAAAAACAATTTTTTTCAGGTGGAATGTGTGTGTGTATGTTGGGGGGGGTGCTCAAATGTTTACATGTGCACATGTTCCTGTCCATAAAGGCTGGAGTTACATGCTGGGTGTCTTACCCAATCACTCTCCATCCTATGTGCTGAATTAGGCTCTCTCATGGGAAACCAGAGCTTGCTGATTTGGCTAGTCTAGCCAGGCATCCTGTCTCCACTTCCCAAGTGCTGGGATTCCAGGTGGCTCACCACACCTGCCCAGAATTTGTGTGGGTTCTGGGGACCTGAACTCTCATTGTCATGCTTGCCTGGCAAGTACTTTACCTACTGAGCCATCTGCTTAATCCAAAGCAATAGTTTTTTAAAAACCAACTTAATTGAGGTGCAAATAATATATTAAAAAAAACTGCATATTTAGTATCTCTAATTGGATGTTTTTATGAAGAAAGAATTCCCTGAGGATGGGCCTGACAGATGGCGGGCGAGGGGTCTCTTCCAAAGTGGGGATCAGGAGAGTCTGTGGGAGACTTAGTGTTCTATATGAGGGGGGCTTGCTCTGTTAGGATGGAGGTGGGGGCTCCCCCTGGGAAGATCAGTGAGTTTAGGATAGAGCATCTTGCACCCTGTACTGTGACAAGTTAGAGACTGAATATTTGTGTCACCCCTAATACCCTTGTTGAGACTCTAATCCCCAGTGTCATCTCACTTGGAGGTAGGGTCCTTTCAGGAATATTTTTGATTAAGTGAGGTCATAAGGGTGGAGACATTGTAAAAAAGGGATAGTGTCCTAGTGTCCTCACCAAAAAAAAAAAAAAAAAAAAAAAAAAAAAAGAAAAAGAAAAAAAAAAAAAGAAAGAAAAAGAAAGAAAAGAAAAAATTCTGAAGTACTTGAGAGGACAGAAGGTTGCAGTCTGCAAGCCAAGAAGAGAGACCGCCTAGGAGCCCAATCCTGTGACACCCCGACCTTTGATTTTACATGTTGACAACAAATGAAGGGGTTTGCAGCAACCTCCCCAGTGTTGACACGCCCAGAATCATTTCTGCTCTTGCCCAGACTGCAGAAGTTTGCCTAGTAAAGGCATTTAAAATCCAAGAGCATTGTCAAGTGGGAAGGTCACATCACATGACCCAAGACAGGACACCTAAAAGTCACCTCACCCCACCTGGCCTGAGCATCCTTCCCTAGCCCAGAAGAGAAGGGAGCTTCCTCTAGGAGGCCAAATCCAAACTGCTCTCCAGCGCCATCTAGTGAGCCGGAGGCATGCAGTTCAGGGCTTTGGGCTTGGCAATGGGTTGGAGGTGGCAGAGACAAAGTCCTCAAGACTTCACAGACAGAACGAGACAGACTATAGGGCTGGAATTAGCATGAATATTGAGCGTTTCACTGAGAAAGAAAAGGGCAAGCCTGTGTGCATAGCAACACTAGTCACAACGGCTAAAAGATACAGTCTAGCTTAGACAAACTCCTGTTAGATGATGGATGAAAATCTGTGGCTGTCCATACATGGGAACAATACTTGGCCTTAAACATCCCATATGGATCTTGAATCCAGGCACACAGGGAAAATATTGTGTAATTTCACTTGTATAAAATATGCAGATCTGGGGATATTGCTTAGTGGTAGAATATTTACCTAGCATGGTGAGGCCCTGGGCCACTCCCTAGCACTATAAGACCAAAAAAAAAAAAAAAAAAAATGATGGGGGGGTGTTTTTTGTTTTTTGTTTTTTTGTTTTGTTTTTTGTTTTGTTTTGTTTTCCTGATAATCATTGAAACTTGCCATGGAGAAAGAAACAGGAACTGGTGATTCTAGCAAGAGGGAGAAGAGGTAGGGCCAGGGAAGAGGGCTATTATTTAAATAAGGAGCGGGTTTCAGACACAGTGACATTTGGCATGGGACCCTGGCATCAGAGGCCCTACTGCTGAGGCTGCTGAGAATCCCCAAGCTGAGCCCCACATCTAGAACGCAGCCCTGCCACTGCACCCCACCAAGAGATGATGTAGCCTGGGGCAGCCCTCACCAGAGCCCAGACCACACCTTTTCCACTTGCAGTCTCCATAACCGTGGGATAAACAAACCCCTCTTCTCTGTAAGTTAGCCTGCCTCAGGTGCTTCATTATAGTCATGGAAACCTACTGACCCCACATGTAATCCAGAGACCAAGAACAATCACAAAGCCCCAAGTCTCCTCGGGATAGTAACACGAAGCCCAGCTCATCTGTTAAGAAGGTTATGAACCCTGACCCCTGACACACTGACCTAGACAGCACTGAAGATCTAGAGTGTCTGAACTCAAGTCTTGAAGTTCATTTTCCACTTAAAATAATAAAAGAGGTATTCTTGGGGAAATTGCTGGTGAAGGAAAAACATTTTGTGCAAAAAAAAAAAAAAAAAAAAAAAAAAAGAAAAGAAAGAAAGAAAGAAATGTTTTTGTCATAGGAGAGAGCCAGAAAACTTCTGAATGGCTACTAAGATCATGGCAAAAGGACTCGGGAAATAACACAATTTTCTTACTGCCTAAGAGTGTCTGATTTGACCTTTGACAAAAAGGAAGCATGGCAGTGGATTGAGACCCACAGAATGTGATTAAGCTCATGAGCTCACTGTGACAATTAAAGGAAAGTGTGTGATCATCTCTGGGACACATGAAAGGGGACTCACTTGTTACCTTGACAAAAAGTAGGTGAGGGAAAAAACAGGGCATTCCCCACACCGACCTTACCACCAGCTCGCTAAGCAGGATAAAGGAAGAAACCTCTTTGTTAAGTATTTTAATTTTTATGTTTAATTATGTTATGTGCACATGTGTGCAGGTGCCAGAAGAAGGTATTAGGTCCTCTGGAGCTGGAATTACCAGTGGTTGTAAATCATGCAGTGTGCATGCTGGGAACCAAACTCTGTCCCTCTGCAAGAGTGGCACATGCTCTTAGCCACTGAGCCGTCTTCCCTGTCCCCAGGTCTCTATCTCTTGATAGAAGGAGGGTGCTCACCAAAAGAATGACCAAAATATCACCATATGTAACACTCAATGACCCATAGATCTTGGTGTCAGTACCTGCCACTGTCACCAGACATTATGAACCCTCCAACAATAACAGGTATGGTGCCTAACACTTGTAATCCCAGCACCGGGAAATTGAGGCAAGGAGATCATGTATCCCAGGGAAACCTGGGCTACACAGAAAGATTTTATCCCATAGCAGTGAAATGACTCTTGCCACCAACCTTGGTGACCTGAGTTCAATCCCCAGGGCCCACGTGGTGGAAGAGGAGAACCAACCTCCCACAAGTTGTCCTCTGACCTCCATGCATGTACTGTGTGACCCCCCCTTAGTAAAATAAAATGTAACACTTTTGAGCATTCCAACTTTCAAAAATCAATGGTTTTGTGCCAAGAGCCCTGTCAGAGGTGCTGGAGGGAACTTAGAGCCATGGTGAGGACTTGGGGAAGAGAAGATAGGTATTCAGAAGAATCCTTGAGAAGCCCCAGATAGGCTAGTGGCCCCAGGTCCCTGTAAAAGGGGAAGAATACAATAGAAAGGAAACTTGTAGATTAAAATGTCATTTCTACCTAGGCAAGAGTTAACTGTATGTCTTTGCTTGCTTTGGTGATAAGATGATTGAAAAATTCAATTCTTTTCCTGAAACGAATGGGCCTCACGGGTTGCTTCTATGTAACTGCAAGCCTGGCACCAGAGAGGACATCGGGAAGGAGAGAAGACTTCTCTTGCCGTCCATATTCAAAGGTCCCTGGCCTCTTGGTCCCATGCACTTGAGCAGAACATGGTGGTAGGAGTATGTGAAGGAGGCCATTCACCTCATGGCAGACAGGAAGTAGAACAGAGCAGCAATAGGAAGGGGCCGGGGCAAGATACAGTACCCACACACATAGCCCTATGACCCATCTTCTCTAACCAGTTCCACTACCTTCCAGTAGTCTATTCAAAAATGTTTATTTATCTCTTTGTTTTGCTTCGTTTTATTTCAAGACAGGGTAGCCTTGGGACCTGCTCCAGAACTTGCTCTGTAGACCAGGCTGCCCTCCAACTCACAAAGATCCACCTGCCTCTGTCTCCCGAGTGCTGGGATTAAAGGCGTGCCCCACCACTGCCAGGCTTATTTATCTTTTATTGAGGCAGGATCTCAGTCTCACCATGACCACACTCAAACAGGGTAGCCTGAGACCCCAGGAGGCTGACCCCAAACTCACAAGCAACAATCCTGCCCCAGCCCTCTAGGGGATCACTAGGTTTATAGGTATGAATCAGCACACCTGGCCTTATTTTTATTTTTAATTGTGTGTCTATGTGGGTGCCTGTGTGTATGTGCATGTGGGTGCAGGTACCTGCAGAAGCCAGAAGAGAGCACTGGATTCCCCCAGAGCTTGAATTTCAGGCAGTGCAGGGTGCTAGTAATTGAACTTGGTGCTCTGCAAGATCAGTGTGCACTATTACCTGTTGAGCCATCTCTCCAGTCTAGTCAACTTTTGACTCCATCAGTACATTAATTCATGCAGTAGGCCGGAGCCCCATGAACTAATCGTCTCTTCAACCCCCATCCCAACACACCAGGGTGCGTCTAATATCCTGAACATCCCTCAAGTTAATCAAGTTGACCATCAAGATTAACCAAGAAGTATGTTCAGGATTCATACTGGCCTTGGAGAGTGCAGATGCTGGAGGTTCATGGACCCATCTAGACTCCTTGGTCTGTTGTAGGCAATTGACCAGTATGCTGAGGTTAAGAATTCTGTTACTCACTTAGGAAACTCCTGCCTGTCCCTATGCTAGGATGGGGATGCCATAGCGGTTCAAGCCTCTCACCAAGAACCCACTATGTGCCAGACTCTGTATATGAACTGTCTCCTGCAGCCCAACAAAAGGCAGGGGTCAAGGCCTCACCTCACCCTTCCTACTTCCTGTGACACGAAGAATGAGTTACCAGGGTCCTGCTCCCAGTCAGACACTTCAGAGCACTCTGTGTCCTCCTGGATGTCATATATTCTAAATCAGTTAGTGGTCTATCACTGTGATCAAATGCAGGGACCAAGTGAACTTACCAAAGAGTTTATTTGTCTTCTGAGTCCAAAGGATTCTAGTCCATCTTGGCAAGGAAGCAATGACAGCAATAGCAGACACAGTGCAAGCAGAAAGGAGAGGGAGAGAGAGACAGAGAGAGGGAGAGCAAAAGGGACAGAGAGAGGGAGAGGGAGAGAGAAGGAGGGAGAGCAAGAGAGAGAGGGGGAGAAAGAGGGAGGGAGAGAGGGAGAGAGGGGGGGACAGACAGAGGGAGGGAGAGAGAGAGATGTGAGAGAGAGAGAGAGAGAGAGAGAGAGAGAGAGAGAGAGAGAGAGAGAGAGAGAACTGGAAATGGCATGTAGCCTTCGAAACCTCAAAGCCCACCCTCAGTGACATCCTTTCTCCGTCTTGACCACACCTATTAAACAGCACCACTAACTGGGGTAGCCTGGGCCCTGGTCCAAGCCAGTGTACCTGAACCAAGTTTCTAATGCCCTTCAAGAAATCTGGATGATAGCCCCAGCCAGCTGACTCAGGACCAGGCTCTGCTTTAGTCCTGCTTTAGTCAGCTTTCATTCTAGGCTCTGGGAGAACCAGCCCTTGCAACTTCCCAGTCCAAAGCTTCCTCAACACACCCTTCCAGATATTCTCCCGCCTTGGAAATATGTCTCTATCTTCTTTCTCTTGACCAGGTATCTATATATATGGCACTCCACCAGAAATATAGATGTGGCCACAATGATTCCCATTAAGAATAAAAGAAGGGCTTGTCACTGTGAAAAAAAAAATCAGTTTGCAATCTGCTTGGTGCAGTCAGTGCCAGGTGTCCAGTGTGAATCGAGCACTTACTCTAAATATGCAGGGGACAAAGGATGACTCCTAGCTTTGAGAAGTTACCAGAATTGGGAGCTGACAGAATTGGGAGTATTCCCAGCTAGGATACAAGTCCAAAGCCAGTTGCTTTGACCCCTGAAGGGTCCCCTGGTCTGTTGGGTAGGTGGCTGGACTCTCAAGGCCTGTGATAGGGGTCTGGAACCTTGTTCTACTTCTGAGTAGGCTCATAGACAGGGCGAGTCACTTACTGCCTCCTGCCTCAGTTTCCTCATTTGCAGAATGGAGCTGACATTAGCTAGCTTCCCTGGGCACCCTGTTGAACTACATGTTGGATTTAACATGAGGGATTTAGAAAGGATTTCACAGCAGGTAGTTCATGGCCCACAGCCTGCACCCAGTGCATGTTGACTGTCATCACTATCAACAACAAAGTTGACAGTGACAGCATTGCCACTGTCACTGGTAACAATGAAGGACAGGGAGAAGTATTGTTCACCAAGCAGCACTGTCGTGCTAACCTCTGACTGTGTGCTGGGTGGCATTCACAGTGCAGTGCACACTGACCTGGCCTGCTGGTCCGTGGGGCATTGCAAAGGGTTTGCTGAGAGTGGGGTCTGGATGCCAGCCACACAGAAGGCTGTTGGCAGAGATGTGAAAGAGGATTTGGTGATATTTACAAGCCCATTATGTGCAGAAGTGGTTAAGGGCTGGTGTTCCAGTAAACGTCCTGCCAATTTTCATCCTGCTGGGTTTTGTGCAAGACTGAACCCTCCCCTTCTCACCTCCATTCCCTCCCTTCCCAAGTCCTGGCTAGACTGTCAAAGTCTTAATGACTCTGAAGAGCTATTTTGGGCTACCAGGTGAAAAAGATGATTTTCTTTACAAAGTGGTATTCGTGATTTTCACTAACTGACAGTGATTGAAGCAAGAGTCATTTAAGTCACTGTGTGTGTGTTAAGCTTCTCTACATGATTGTAGGCAGACCACTCTGCCCCCATGGAGTACATACTGAGCACTTTTAAACATAGGCTAAGTACAGAGTGGAGCCATTGCCCAGGGCCTACTAATTTCTGTCTGGGTGATGTGGGATTCAGACACCATCTTCCCTCATTCCGTGACAACTCAGAAAAAGAGACACCAGAGGGTGGCCAGCCCAGGAGCTGTGCACCCTGCCTTTCCTGCTGCACCATATGAGCAGACAGGGCCAATAAAGCTGGGTATTAGTGGAGCCTATCCTGGCCCTCAATGCTTTTGGTGCAGCCATAGGGTTATGGCATTCTAGAAAAGTGGTTAGGATTACAGTGGATGACAGTATTTCAGATCCACCTGGCTCCTTACTCTGTCATCTTCTATCCAGTATGGGAGTCCCCAGGGTCATCAGCACAGAGCTGAACCCAGCCCAGAGGCTAGCTTGGCCTGTCTTGAGGCAGACACACAAGTTTCCCAATCATGACCACTGGGACATTGACTCAAGCAGTTAGTTATAAAGCTATGCAGGCAGTGTGAGCCAAGCCAGGTATGAAGGGAGAAAAACGCCAGCTGGTGAGAGGCAGGGTGCATGCCTGCTAGAGAGCATCTGCAGGATGCTCCTCTTTTTTTTTTTTTTTTTTTTTTTTTTTTCATTTCTTGGGTTTTCTGCAACAAGCATGCAAAAACAAAACACAAATAAATAAGAAAATAACAACAACAAAACCAACAACAAAAAAATCCACCAGATCTTAAGCAGCACATTCTGAGGCTGCACCAACCTCCTATTCCAGTAAAAAGACTCAGATCCAGGCACATCATAAGCTGCTCATATCAAGATGAAGACTTGTGTTGAGCATGGTGGCACACACCTTTAATCCCAGCACTCAGGAGGCAGAGGTGGGGGGGGGGAATCTCTGAGTTTGAGAGTTGCCTGGTCTACAGAGGGAATTCCAAGCCAGCCAGAGTGGAGCCACATGGGGACATAACAGGGTTTTTACCTTTTTTTAAAAAATGTATTTATTTAGTGATAATTTTCGGGAGTTGATTCTCTTTTTCCACTATGTGGGTCCCAGGAATCAATCTCAGGACATCATCCATCTTGGCTGCAAGCACCAAACCCCAGATATTTTATTAAAAAGTACAGGGTGGGACTTCATGGGGAGGGGAAGAGTCTGCTCGCCTTACAGTCTTACAAACACAAATTCTATCCTAGGAATTAGTGTTTAAAAAAAAAAAGTCAGGTGTTATGGCTAGGAGTCAGTGCTAGGAGGTGGTGCCAGCACATCCCTGGGGCTCTGTGGACAGACAACCTCAACTGCTTGGTGAATCCCATGTCAGCAAGGCCCAATCCACTGTCAGCAAAGAACACTTGAGAGTGTTCTCTGACTTCCACATAGACTCGAACCCTCACACATACTTGCACCCCATGCACAAACACGCACATACAAAAATGTATGGGAGAAAAGACACAGTTGATGATCTGAGAGTTCTTGGGTTCCTTTCTCATGAGTAGGGTCTTAAGCCACTTACTGACCCTGAATCCCATAAATCCTTACCTTCAAGCAAAAGCTGACCCAGCCTCCAGCAATCTATGCCTTCCGTTTCCTCCCTGCCCAGGTCCCTTCTCTTTCCATTGACCACCAGCACTTGTCCCATTTCCCACTCTGTGCAATTCTGCTGGGATGTCCCTATTTCTCCCAGGTCTGGGTGGGCTCAGTAGCAGCTAAGCTAGAGTAAGGACAAAAAGCCTGAAGGGGGTGGTGCTAAAGATTATTCATAAAGGGACGGCTACTTTTGTGGGTACCTGGGGAGAGCCTGTCTGAGGATAAAGCCAGTAGGTGAAAACTGAGCAGAGAGATAGAAAGGAGGCCATCCTAGGGCTGTCACCAAAGCCTGAGCCCTGAGCTCACCCTGGTTGACCGTTTGCAAGCTTTTCAGACCTCCCTTTCTGCCTGATGGGCATGTGACAAACACAGGGTGCCATAGGAGAGGGCTCAGACAAGTGGCTTGCAATCCCAGAGTCCACTTGGAACTAAATATTTGAGTCAATACTTTAAAATCTGGATTTCATCTAAAATACTTCTCATGGGAATAATACAGACAAACTGGTGACAGGAAGTCTGTGCCCTTCACAGTTCAGTCAGGGACCTGCAAGGAAACAACCTCCTCAACTTCCTATTTCTGTCCCCACTAAGGCTAGATGTGTTGACACCTGTGCCAGTCCGCTGGCATTCAGCTTGACATTTCAGTCCATCTTCTGAAGCATTCACCTTACGAAGTTTGAAAGCCAGTGCTGAGATGAAGACATGAGAGCAGCTTCTGCTCTGCACACGGAATCGCATCCTTGCATTCACAAGGGCTGTGCTCTCCCGACCTCCCCTCTTCACTCAGCTACACCTCTCAATGCCATTGCTTTGGGGCTCAAGCTTCCAATACATGAATTTGGGGGCACATCCACCCCAGAGCAACATGCACACAATAGCAACCTACACCATAACACTCCCCCACATATATACACATACATGTGCCTATACACATACACATGCACTCACATACACACAGACCCAAACATACCAGATACACACACACATATGTATATATATATATATATATATACATATATATATATACACACACATGCACATGTACACAGACATACTCGTACACATGCCTACACATATACACACAGAAACAAACATACAGACACATATACACATGCCTACACACAGACACATGCACACACACAAACATATACACATATACAGCATACATATGCATACAAGACACACATACACATATACACACATACATCCACCCTGCTTAGTTTTACCTGAAGACCTCTTATGAATCTGAACTATGGAGTTTAACAAATTTTTTTTTTTTTTTGCTAGACAAGGTTTCTCTGTGGAGTCCTGCATATCCTGAAACTCTCTCTGTAGACCAGGCTGGCCTCAAATTCAGAGATCTGCCTTCCTCTACCTCCTGAGTTCTGGGATAAAAGGCACATGCCGCCACCACCTGACATGGATTTTAACAAATTTCTAAATCTTTTTTTCCCATGAGGCTCTCTAACATTCGATGACTGCTAAGTTGTCCTGCCACTCTGGTCTGCAATTCTTAATGTCCTGTTACAGAGTTGGCTGCCCTGGGAAGGGCATAGCTTTGCTGAGAATCTCTGAAGGTGCAAACTGAGGAGGATGCCACCAGTCAGTCCCCTACAGCCAGCCCCTTTATCCGTCTCTCCGGTGGAGACTGTCGCTTAGGTTTCCTTCACTGTGAACTGTGTAAAAATGTAGCCCTTGTTACGGCACCAAGTCCACAGATCCCAGAACAACGGGGGCTGACCAAACACAAACCAAAGGCAGTGCCTCCAAACTTGGATGGCAGGGTCTGCCTCTGCCTCGATACCCTCGGGCAGCTGCTGGGAAGCTGTGTCACCCAGGGAAGAGAAGAGGGCAATGAGGTCCTGGTCTCTTTGCTTCAAAGGCCACCAGGTACTCCACTGACAAACCCCTTCCTCGTGGCCTTCACCTCTACCAGCCCCAGGGAACCGAACTGGCAACACACCTAGCTTTCCTCAGCAGTGATTAGAGCAGACCTACTCTCTGGGGGAAGGTGATGAGGAGGGGAAAGACAGACTAAATATCTCAGGCTCGTCCCAGGAGATGTAATTAGTCTATCTCAGCAATCGCTCATTTTTAACTCTGTCATAATTTTCGTCAGCAGGTTAAGCTGCTGAGAGAGAAGTAGCAGCTATTAATTAGTATGCAGATTCATCAGCAATAAGAAACAGGAAGAAATTGGTTTGGGAGTAAAAGGTATTCCAAGCTACCTTCCCACCCCAGGGTGATGGGTCTGGTGTCCTCTCAAGCCCAGTGACAACAAGACGCAGTCACTGGTCACAGAGTAGTGAAGGGTCAGCCTCCTGAGCTACAGAATTGCCAGCTTGGCCACAAGTTGTGAGACTTATTATTCAGGGAGACGCCCTGTCCCATGCAGGTCCAACCTTGGGCTGTTTCCTTCTATCATTATTAAATACATACTGCTATTTAACTTGTCATTTAAATTTTTCTTTAAAAATGTATTGTGTGTGTGTGTGTGTGTGTGTGTGTAGAGAGAGAGAGAGAGAGATCAGCATTGGTTACAAGTACCTTTATCCACTAAGCCATATCTCCAAACCTAAACAGTATCCTTGATGAGAATGTAAACTTTAAAGTAAAATCCACAGCCACCCCAACCAAGCCCAAAACCGATTTTTTTTTTCCTTTTGGTTTTTTAAGAGGGGGTTTCTCTGTGTAGCCTTAGCTGTCCTGGAACTCACTCTGTAGACTAGGCTGGCTTTAGAGATCCACTTGCCTCTTCTTCCCAAGTGCTGTGATTAAAGACACCCATGCACCCCCATTCACCCCCACTGACGCCGGGCTCTGAATTCCTATTTCAATGTTAACTTAAGCAAACAGACACTTCCTGGCCAGTGAGTGGGAAGCTGCTTGTGACAAGTCTCAGATCAGAAGCAGGCTGTGGGATAAAGAGGAACCAGAGGATGGCGGTCCCTCCTTGGAGACAACCTCAGGGCACAGGGGCTCTGGAACCCTCAGGGGCTTTCCGAGTGCAATGGGAGGTTAAGGGACCTGTCTTGGATGTCTGGTTCTTCGCTGATCTACTTAGACTCTCCTGAAACTTTTTGCCTCCTGATGCTCAACAAGTCCTTCCTGATCAGTTTGAGCCATGGGGTCACATGGGGTCAGCTGGGGGAAAGATGCTGGTCTTCCCCACCAGCCAGTGTCTTGGGGAATTCAGGTATTCAGTATACCATGAGCAAGACACAGAGTTCGCTCCTGTGTGGAGGGGGCAAGGGTGGGGGAGGACTGAAGGGTGGAAAGGAGAACAGACAGGCAGAGAATAAAGGTCAAACCCTGCTGACTGAAGCTTAGGATAGGGATGGCAACAGCTTTAGCTAACAAGTAATTACAGAAGAATAGGGAACAATGGGAGGGAGGGCAGAGATAGGTGGATTCCAGACATTCGCTGGCTAGTCAGTCAAGCCAAAAGGACATGCTTTGCTTTAAAATAAGGTGAAGAGGCCAGACTTTGTCGCCCAGAGTCACAGCGGTTTCCTGCTTCAAACAGTGCTTGAACGGAACCGATGCTGGACCCCTCCGACCCCAGCCGCCTGCTCCGGGACAGAACCCTTTGCAACCTCGTTGCTCAGCCGCTCCAGAGTCACCACCGTGCCCGCCTGCTGCCATGACCACCACTACCCTGACCACCATGTGTCCTTCGCAAGTGCTCCAGAACTACCACCAGGACTCGGAGGCTGCCATGAACTGCCAAATCAACCTGGAACTGTACGCTGCCTACGTTTACCTGTCTATGTCTTGCTACTTCAGAGCTACAATGATGTAGCTCTGAAGAACTTTGCCAAATACTTCCTCCACCAATCTCATTGAGAGGGAACACGCTAAGAAACTGATAAAGCTGCAGAACCAACGAGGCGGCCGAATCTTCCCGCAGGATATCAAAGAAACAGACCATGATGATTGGGAGAGCAGGCTGAACGCAATGGAGTGTGCACTGCACTTGGAAAAGAGTGTGAATCAGTCACTACTGGAACTGCACAAACTGGCTACTGACAAAAATGACCCCCACTTGTCTGACTTCATTGAGACACATTACCTGAATGAGCAGGTGAAGTCCATCAGAGAACTGGGTGACCACGTGACCAACTTGTGCAAGATGGGAGCCCCCGAATCTGGCATGGCAGAATATCTCTTTGACAAGCACACCCTGGGCCACAGTGAGAGCTAAGCTGACTTCCCCAAAGCCACCAGTGCTTTGAGGCAGTGCTTGGGTGTTGGGCTGCCATTACCTTTTCTATAAGTCGCACCAAAGCATCTGCTTAAGTTCTTTAATGTGTGCGATTTCTTCAAATAAAGATTTTTGGTACCCAGAAAAATAAAATAAAATAAGGAGAAGAATGATGAAATAAGACACTTTAATGTTGACCTCTGGCCACATGTACACACACACACACACACACACACACACACACACACACACACACCCTGCATGCCCACGTGAAGGCAAAAACATGAAAAGGCAGTGGGGAAATTCATAAAAGCCAAAAACTGTACTGGAGGCTTCCAAGGCCCAGAAAAAGAGGGGCCACCTGCTATTGTCTAATGAGTAATGATTTCTGTTAGAAATCAACAGGAAGTTCTGGAAATGGATAGTGATGAAGGTAGCATGGCACCATGGATGTATTTAACCTTGAACACTTAAATATGGCATCAGGACAGGGCTGATAGCTCATTCTACAAGGCCAGTGTCACTCTGAAACCAAAACCAGACAAAGGCCACACAAGAAAACTACCCCTCTGTATCTCTTCTGATTGCTGTGCAGAAATCCTCAGCAAAATGCTAGCAGACTGTCCAGAAACCTATAGGGAGGCATTCACACCGTGACCAAATGGATTTGTCCTGGAATCCACAAGGATTCTTATCCTGGGAATGGAAATTTGGCTTAGCATCCAAAAATCAATTATGATTCGCCACAGTAATAGGATAAAGGACAAACCCCACAAGATCATCACAGCAAGAAAAGGCACTTGGCAACTCTAAATGCCTTTCACTATAACACTCAGCAAACCAGAGATGGGAGGGAATGTCCTCAACTAGAGAGAGATGATCCGTGAAAGCTGGTTACACTTCATAACAGGAGGCTGAACTCCTCCCTCTCAGGTCAGAAACAAGACAAGAGTGTCTGCCCATACCACTTACACTCAGCATGTCCAGCCACAGTGATAAGAGACACGGGGCACCTGGATGACACAGAGAACCTGAGCCCGTGTAGAGAAAATGCTAGGAGACTGACAATGACATAGGAGCAGTGAGCAGATTCAGCAGGGTTCCAGGCACCGAGGTCAGGACCAAGTTCAACAGCATTTCTCCAGTGAGGCCGTGAAACTGGGATAAAGGAGAGGATTCTGGTGATGGCAGCTTCAGTAAGAACACAATGTTCATAAGAATTAAAGATCAAAGCCATGTTTGGTGATGAATTCCTTTATTCCCAGTATTTGGGAGGCAGAGGGAGGTGGATCTTCGAATCTGAGGCCAGCCTGGTCTACATAGAAAATTCCAGACCAGCCAGAAACTACTTAATAAAACTCTGTCTCAAAAAGAAAGAAACAAAGGAACAAGGAAATATTGTGGTTTAATAAGGATCAGGATGAACAAATAGGCCGAATAGATGTTTATTCGGGGAGAAATAACTCACAACATAGACAGATGGACACCAGCAGGTTGCACCGGATGCTCTCCTCTCCCTGTCCTGCCAGCAAGAGCGTTCCCCAGCCCCTCCTCAGACCTAGTTCCATGGGTCACTTCTGCCCCAGCTCCACCCCCCAATGGGCGTGGTCTGTGCCACAGAAGCAGACAAAGTGAATATCCCACTACAATTCCCCTTTTAATCTAAAGAAAAGATTTAGGCTTGATTCAAAACTATATACAAAACAGTGAATAACAAGTGTGCTCTAAGAAAAGGAAAATCGAGAACAAAACGACCTACATATCTAGTCCTGGGGTGAAGGCATAACGGAGTTTACAATAGAGTTGTCCTAAGTTGGAAAACTTAAGTCTAGTACCTAATATATCTAACTAGGAAGAGAGAATAATAGTTGTGATAGTTTAATCTACAACCTCATCAAGACCTGAGAAGGAAAATAACGATACTAGGGTAGACAGAAAGTGCGGATGGGCAATTTCCAAAAGGTGCAGGGAGGACAGAAACAGCAGGCTACCTGGACAGTCACCCAAGGTCTCACAGCAACATTGGTACAGTCAGTTTTGGCTAAGGCCAAGAGTACTTGACAGACCACAACAAAAGCAGGGAGGTAGAAAGGCTGTCTTACCCTGACTTGGTAAGGTTCAGCAGTCTTCTATGTTTGTCTTCTGCAAGCACATAGGACCACATGTCCAAATCAGTGGTCAAGGTGGGGGCAGTTCCTTGCCCAAGAGGCCATTAGCCGAAGTGAGGATGAACTCCAGAAAGAGCAACAACAGTTTCCAACATACTTTCGGGAAAGTGCATGGTGCTGTCAGGAGCAACAGTGTCTCATGTCAATGGAGTACTAATATTAAAACATTTAAATGCCATGTTCTGAAGGTCTATGAAGTGATTGAAGATTATGCATCTATGTCTGACTAATCTCATAGGTAAAGGGAACATGGGTAAGGATAATCTGTAATACTCAGGAACTTAGCTTAAAAAAAAAACTGATTAAAACTTCCTTGAGTAAAGCAGGGATAAATACCTAAACAATATAACTATGTACACACACACACATATATACACATGTAAATTCCTAAAGTAGAGGTAGAGTAGAAATGTCTAGACAAGAGGTAGGACTCTAAAGGGCAGCATGATAAATATCCCAAATTGTATCAATATACAAAATGTCTTGAACACAAGCAAAAGTATACATACATAGAATATGGCAAGAATAATGTGCATAAAACATCATAAATGGAAAGATTTCACACAATATGACAAAATATAATAAACAATTCTTCCAGGAAGGGAATATAAGCTTAATTTTACATAGGTTACCACAGATAAGAATATATAACAATATAATCTGTAACACTAATATCTCACTCTTACTAAATAATTCACAAGAAGATAAGCTAATCTACCTATATCCATTCTAAACCATACCTTTCCCAATCATACCCTATTCCTGTCTAAAAGAGATAACCGAGTCTAAGTATCACCTTCCATACCCAAACCCAAGTAACTAAAACCAACCCTATGAAGATGAATATTATCCCTAAATTCCAAGAGTGGGGAAAGGGAGCATTTGGTATCCTAATATTACTTCCTGCTGAAATGGGATGATGATTGTTCCATAGGATCCTGTAGGAAGAAAATTTTAAGCAACCAAATTTTTCAACAGAGCTGGCTGTGACATATGTAGTCAGTCATTGTGTGTCAGAAAATGTTTGACTGGAGTTCTATTTGAAACTCTGGCCAGGGTGTAATAAGAAGGTGCACCATTACAGCTAGCTAGTCAGGAGTTGTCTCGAGCAAAGCAGTCTCAAACCAGTTTTAGGGTGAAATTTGCAGTCCAGATGTATCATGTTGAGTCAAGTGGAAATGTCCAATTGGGGCCCCATCTTCTTTCCAGAGTGTTCAAAGATTGCTGTTAGGAACTGTTATTATTCCTTGTGGAAAACTTAAATATCAATATCAAAGCAAAAATTTTAAGTTTTACGGTATGCATTAGGGAAAGGCAACAATAAGCATTAAAATGTACATGAGAAAATTAGGATTTTAGAGAGAAAATTGCATATAAGCGAATGAGTCCCTAGATTTTGTTTTCTTCTGCCTTACACCAATTGGCTTTTTGATATAAGTCAGAAACTGTGAATTTAATCTTAAAAACATGCTTGAATTTAGAGAAGGAAAGCCAAATCCAACTCCAAAGACAGCATTGGTTTACATGAATCAGGACTACAGGAATACTAGATAGTAAAGAGAAATAGATTTCAGTATAGAAACAATTTACTAGACTTAAATATTTTTACCATAAATCAGATTCCTCTTCATTAAGTGATTCTTTCTGGAGAGCTGTCTTCTCTTCTGTAGGTACCCACATGTTCATTGTCTCTTGGCTGTTTGAAGATAGGTGTTCTCTGTTTTCCTGTAAGGACAAGAACAGAACACTTCCCCTACCTTTGAGAGATCTCTGCACATCTTATGGGACCTAATTTGTTGGATGACCTGTCATTTCTCTTCATTAAGATGTTTCTCTTGTTCAACTCAGATCTTGATTAACTTAGATGGTATCCATGACTTTTTTCTCCTGTAGATACAAATGTGAAGCCCCTACCCCAACATAACACATATCCTGGTTTCCATTCTGAGGTCAATACATCCTTGAAGTACACTGGCTGATTTAGTTCAGAAGTTTTTTTTCTATTGTCCAGTGTCTTTCTACAGCTGTTTTTCCTTTTTCATAAGCATTAAGAAAGTTTAATGTTAATAAAGCATTATGTAATCTGTGTTTGGCTGTCTTGGTTCCTCCTGCCTGTTTATGGAGCATTTCCTTTAAAGTACAATTGGATCTCTCAACTATTTATTGTCCTGTAGGATTGTTTGGTATACCAGTTATGTGTTTTATGTTATAATACTCAAAAAACTGTGAAAGACACCTGAAGACAAGTGCCTGAAATTCTACCCTGTCCTTCTTCAGGAAAGCCAAATCCTCTGGGAAGTCTGGACTTCTAGGAAGATGCTCAGTTAGGCACTTCTGTATTGCTTTAGGCACACAAACAGGTACTCGTCAAATGAATCACAGAGGTTCTGTGCTCCAGGATGCTTATTTCCTCAAACTCCCTCTCCTGTAGCCAGTCTCCCTGTAACAGTGAATAAGCATTTAGCTTCATCTGGGACTGGCTTTCAGTTGGGGCTCAGTGGAACTCATCTTTAGCAGGAGATATTCTCTGATAAACCCACTGGGGGTTACTTCAGGAATGCTCTGTTTCTAAGTTTTGATGGAACTCCTCTACCTTTGGTTCACATGTCAAAAAACTTCCTTGTTTAGAATACCAGGTTATAATTTCCGGTTACATACATAGTAGACTTTAAAAAAGATCTGTTATTTTATGTGTATGACTGCATATATACACGTGCACCACACACGTGCAATGCCTGTGGAGGCCAGAAAAGTGCATTGGGTCCTCCTGGAACTTTGGTTACCATTGGATGTGAGCCCTGCAGAATCCAATCAAGAAATCCAGGCAGTGCTGTGCTGGTAAATGTTTAGCAAGTGGCTCTCACAATAAAGTCCTAGTTTCCTCAGTGGTATAGCACTTCTATGTCATTTGCAACATTCTAAATTCAAAAGTCTTGAACATAATTAGCAGAAAGACATTAAAGAAGGAGCAGTTTGAGCATAGCTTGAGTCCTGGAGGAACCATGACATGTGCTCAGTCTGGCAATGGAGTTACTGTGAGCCATTCAGTCCTACTTTCCTCAATGCTTCTCTCCCTCAGGGATGGAGGTCATAGGACTTGCAGTTCATCATATAAAAGCTCCTTAAAACCAATTGTTCAGGGCTGGAGAGATGCTCAGAGGTTAACATTGGCTGCTCTTGCAGAAACTCCAAGTCCAGCTCCCAACACTCACATGGTGGCTCACAACCATCTTGTAATTCCAGTCCCAGGAGATCCAGTGCTCTCTTCTAACCTGTGGGCACCAAGCATGCACATGGTGTACATATATACATGTAGGCAAACGTGCATACACAAAAATCTAAAAATAAATTAAACACTATCATGGCACTCACTTCTTCTCAGCACGTGAGAGGTAGAATTGGAAGGATCAATGTAAGGTCCCTCTCTACTATATACTGTGTTTGAGGCCAGCCTGGGCTACATGAGACCTATCTCAAAAAAAAAATTTCTCTATTCCATTAATGTGTCCATTATGTCTTGAGTTCCCTCCCATTTTTCCAGTACACCCCAGTATTTGCTGTCTGGAATACTCTCTTCTGTTCTCTGTTGTAATACTATCCATTAGGATGTATACACTTTCTCTGGTTTTCTTCACCTCCAAAGGAGAATTTGTACTTGTCTACTTTGAATTGAAATATATGAATGCATCCAAAAAGTATAAAGTCTTAGTTTGCAATGTTTGCCAATTACTGTGGTATAAACACTCCTGTGGTTACCAATTCAAACCGGGAGCGTGATATGATTAAGTGAAGAGTGGAAGAGAGAGGTGCATAGCCAGTTTTATCATGTGCTCACACTCTAGTCTTAGGGGGGGATGGGATTAGGATGTGACTTGTAACCATATAAGCTTAATCCCATTTGGTCCTGTTCGAAGGAATGCTGAGCAGACTGAAGGAATGGTGACCACAGAAAACAGAAGAGGAAAGAATAAAGAGCTGAACTGGCAGTGCCCATCTGGGCAACTGTCCAGGAAGAGGATGCCCCACCTGGGGACACAAGCTACACCACCATGGTGGCTACATGAGAAAAGGAGCTCTACTGGTACAGTTGAAGTCCTTGCTCACCAGGCAACTTTCTGATTAGAATTGCTTCCTCTTGAAGTCACTGGTGTCCAGGGGAGAAGCCAGGCTCTGTGAACCACCAGTTCACTGAACAGTTTGTCTCTTGTTAACCTTTAACTACTAACTGGCATTCCCAAACATGCTCTCATTCACTCTTTACTCATGTTGTGATTGCATTTGTGGCAGGGCACTCCATGGTTCTCCAGTATCTCAAGACTGTGTAGGCTCTAGGCAGCTCCTCCCTCTGCCTCCAGGCTGGGTACAGATCAGCTAATACCTAGAGGGGGAGCAAAGGCTACACCCTGGCTGTCTGGTCAGCCTGCAGTGCCTCCAAACAGGTGTTTTTCGTGTCTCATCACCTTTTGTGACTGTTCTAATGAGGTGGGTCTGATACAAGGTGCCTCTGGAAATACCCTTCCCTGCACCTAAGGTTTTTGGGCATGTCACAGTCTAGTTAAAAGACAGTCCTGTACAGTTTTCTTAAACTGCTTCTGCAAAGCCAGCCACACAACTTTCATTCCTCCCCCTGCAAAAGGGAGGGAAAGAAAAATGCAATATTGTACAGAGGCTGCTTCAAGCCATGGGATGTTTTCTATTAATAGGCACAAAGAGCAGGAGAGGTCGAGGGAGCCTAGCAGTGGGACCTACTTTCAAAGTCAAAGTCCAGACAAGGGGTGATCTCTGCTCTCCTAACTTTTAACTGCTTAAAATTGGACTCTGCGCTGTGTCGATGTTGCCACCTGCCATAGGTCATGGTGCTTGCTGGGAGCCAGAGGGCACATTAATTAGCTTTAATGCTATGCATCTGGGTGACTTTAACATGCAGGCACCAGAGTAGGAAGACAGACTGACAGCTAGGGATTGGAAGCACAGCCAAGAAACAGCTTTAGAGAAGACTGTCACTGGATTAGCAGAAGAGAACAGCCTTGCAAGTGCCCTCCCCACCAGCTCCGCTGATGTGGAAAACTCTCTATATGAAGGTCTACATGGTCCTGGGGGGAATACAAAGATAGGAAGACATCCTAATTCTGGAGACCCTTAAGAGACAAGTGTATAAGAACCCATCTGTAAACTTCCTTGCACACTGGGCAATCAAGCATCCCTCTTCTTAAAATCCTGGATCCTGACAAAGGCGATATGCAACAGCAGATGAACACCCCCACCCCACCCCTATGAAAGGGTTATGGAATCACATTCATCCATCTCAATTAGAGTAATAGTTTACACTTTGGCTTTAAAGTTTTCCTTTCTTTTTGAGAAAAGATTTTGTGTGTCCCAGTTTGGCCTCAAACTCACTGTGTAGCTAAAGGATGACCTTGACTCTCTCATTCTCCTGCTTCTACTTCCCAAGTGGTGGTGTCATTGCAGGCATTTACCACCCGTCTGATTTATGCGATGCTATGGGGTCAAACTCAGGATCTTATGCTTGGCAGCAAGCACTCTACCAACTGAGCCCCAACCCTCGCCTGGCTTTGAAACCCTTCAACTGCCTTTTATACTTTAATGAGGGTGGTGTGAAAATGCCAGGAGACATTGACCTCCTCTCTCCATGACAATTCCCTCTGTGACCCTGCGGCCCACTGTTTGTGGGATTCCTTCATCTTCACTGTGTTCCATACAGCACATATAAGAAGACCTTTCCTCATTCAAATAAGTGCCCTTGCTACAGAAGGAAAGTGCTGAGTGAAGGCTGCCTGCATTTTCCCAGCAGGAAGATGCAGGGCATGCCAGTGGCTCCTGGGACACCTTCTATACCGATGGCATCCCTTGTTACATATAGACCAAAGGAAGCAGACATGAAGATAACAGTGTGCTGTTGCCACTGCCACCCTTCACTCACATCGGTCTCCAATTGCTTTTCTATAATTTTAAAAATGAACCCCCGCACACACCATGTGTATGTGTGTGCATGTGCCACAGTGAACCTCTGGAGGTCAAAGGACAAGTTGCTGGAGTCAGTTCTGTCCTGCTACCATATGAGGCTGAACTCAGGTCATCATGATTGGCATCGAGTGCTCATCTCACTGTCCCATCCCTACACACTCATTTTTTGAGACAGGGCCTCTCATTGAATCTGGGGCATGTTTGGCTATACAGGACTGATCAGTAAGCTGCAGGGACCAGCCTGCCTTTCACTAGCTCTAGGGCTACAGACATGTCCAGCTTCTCCGTGAGCACTGGGAATTAGAACTCAGGTCCTCACACAATGACAGAGCCATCTCCCTGGCCATCTTAGATGCTTCAAGAACTCTTTTACCGAATTTGATCTTTAACCATGTCATACATGTATAAAGTGCATCCTAATTACTCATCCTTCCCCACCATAATTCCACCCCTCCAGTCCTCCTTTCTACAAGGTCTTCCCATAGGCATGTCTTTCAAAATCTAGCTAACCAGGATCACTATGGGCTTAGGATAGCTGGGTGAGTGCTTCAGTGAGTATAGCTGAGTCATAACTACCCTACCCCCAGAATCCATCAGTAGCCAATAGTTCAGCAGGAAGGCCCGTGAGCCCCACCTCAATCCATAATTGACTGTTGAGAGGCCCAGTCTTATGCAAGTCCATAGTAGGCAGCCACAGTGCCTCTGAAGTCATGCTCAGCAGACGGCATTTCACTGCCCTCTCCTTGTTCTCCAGCTCTTAAATTCTTTCGGTCCCCCTCTCCACAATGAGGCTTGAGTCTTAGAAGGTGTGGTATAAATGTCCTGGTTAGGCCTGAGGACTTAACCATCACACCTTCTCAGCATCTTGAGTAGTCATGTGGCTCTGCAATCACCATCATTCATTGCAAAAAGAGGCTTTTCTTGGACTGGGAATAGCATGAGTCTGTGGTATAAACATAAGCATCTAGAAGACAGCCTGACACCATGGCAATTTTGCTAGACAACCCTAGGGCCTAAGACCTCCTCAGCTATTGGGTTTGGTCTGGGTTTACAACACGAGGCATGTGCTTGAGGAGTGTGACTCAAATTAAGATTGGAGGTACCCACAGGCAGTGGTGATGCACACCTTTAATCTCAGCACTCAGAAGGCTGAGAGGCAGGTGGATCTCTGTGCGTTCAAAGCCAACCTGGTCTACAGAGTGAGTTCCAGGACACCCAGGGGTATTACACAAAGAAACTCTGTCTCAAATCTCTCCCCAAAAGTAGAGCTACCCCCATAACATATTGCACCAGTGGGCCATCTTGCTGGAAACTTGGTACTGTGGTTTGTAGGGCTCACCTCTGGGTAAAGTGATTGATGCTTTTTCTACCTCCCACCCCACCCACAAAAGCCTGTGTAGCTCCTTCTGGTACTGTGAAAGCTAGCTAGCAGTGTAATATGCTTTTATCTAAATAAAACTAAAGTCATTTCTGAATATCCAGACAGAGATTTCTGAACTAGCAAAAAAAAAAAAAAAAAAAAGCATATAAGAAAAAATTACAGGAGACCTCACACTATACCCCAACCTGCTCTTTATTTCCCCTCCCCACATCCAGCAAGATGGCCCATGGTGATGCCTACAATCTGCCCTGTTAGAACCCTCTACATTGAGTTTGTTATTTCCTTAGCCTAAAATGTCATGGTTCCACCAAAGAAACTCATGAATGCAACAAAGTTTGTCCTACATATTCATTCACTGATTTATTCATAGTTTAGGCAGGCTCAGCAATTATTTAGACAGAGAATAGTAGCATAGAGGAATGTGACAGCAGAGATGATGAGAAAGTGATGGCATTTTATTAGTCAGGGTTTACAGAAACAGAACCAACACCAGTGCTGGCAGCCATGTATGGTCTACTAGGCAGGGTTCCAGAAAGCAAGGGATGAAAATGAGACAGCACTATTTTCTATTAACACTAGTGACTAGCAAAATTGTTGCTGGCCTAGAAAGTTTTGTTCCAAAGGTAAGATGCTTGGATGCTTCTACTAGGAAACTGGACAATTCCATTGAACCAGCAGCTAAGAGTGCTCAGCCATTTTAGGTCCCGCATGCCTCTGAATGAACAGGCAAAGGGAACTGATGTGCTTCTGGGCAACAGCTGCTCTTTATCAAAGGGAAAACTGACGGTGAGGAAGGGTGTCTAGGTACAGGCAATCACTCAGCACACTCCCCAGGATCACCATGCCATGTTGACTAACTCCAGTGGGGTGAGCCAAAAACAATCCACCCAAGGCAGAACAATGAGGCCCAGACCCTTTAGGAATGGAGGCCCAGGCCACCTCAGCAGGCAAAGACCCATAAGGCAGCTGTAACAAATAGTGACAGATATGTAACATTCTAGACTCAAGGACCGTGGCTGTCAGGAGCACTTCTTTTCTTTAGATAGATATTTTAAAGGACTGACTCATGAGGTTAGGAAACTGCAAGTCAAGCCTACAGGGTAGGATAGCAGGCTGGAGACAAGGGAGTAACTGATGTTGCAGGTGGCAGAATTCCTCCTTCAAAGGAGGTCAGGTGTTTGTTGTTTTGGGAGGTAAAGGGACTTCAACTGATTGGGTGAAACTAAGTGTCAGCTTTTCTAAGCCTATTGATTTCAATGTTAAATATCACTTCAGCAAACCAAATCCAAGTACACATCAGGAAAGTCATCCATCATGGCCAAGTAGGATTCATCCCAGAGATGTAGGGATGGTTCTACATACGAAAACCCATCAGTGTAATCCACCATATAAACAAACTGAAAGAAAAAAACCCCACATAAACATCTCATTAGATGCTGAAAAAGCATTTGACAAAATTAAACACCCCTTCATGATAAAGGTCTTAGAGAGAATAGGGATACAAAGAACATATATAAACACAATAAAGGCAACACACAGCCAGCATCAAACTAAATGGAGAGAAACTCAAAGCAATCCCACTGAGATCAGGAACAAGACAAGGCTGTCCACTCTCTCCATATCTATCCAATATAGCACTTGAAGTTCTAGCTGTTGTGCCTGTTGTGCCTAGACTCTGAACTCCCCAAAACCACCACGAGACCAGATCTGATGCAAAAGCAAAGAGTCTTTATAATTAACAAGTTAACTATATTAACGTAGGCCCTCTGTCCACCTGACACAGTGAGTGGAACAAGAGGGACCCCAAGCAGCAATGGGGCAGGGCATATATTGGGGTAGAGAGCAAGGGGGAGTGCCTGGGGGGGGTGTCCGCTAGTTGCATAGCAAGTCTCAGGATTAGTGCACCTCCAGGTTTGGGCAACCTGTCCTGAGTTAATTGATCAGCTGCAGCTGCAGAAAGGTTGCTATGCCTAGAGGTCCTCCCAGGGCAGTTGTTACGCCATGCATTACACTATTATCAGTAAAGCACATCCAGAGCCTGACAGCTAACTTCTCATTGGTTCCTTGCCACAGGGAGGGTATCTGGCATCCTAGTGATTAGGGCAAGGTTGGGCAAGGTTGGGGGCTCAGCACATGTTGCTAAGTCAGTGACCTATGTCTTGCTGGATATTTTCTGCAGTCTGTCATGGCTGCCAAAGCAGGGGGATGGGTGAGGGTCTGGGCTCTTCACTAGCTAGAGCAATAAGACAACAAAAGGAGATCAAGGGGATACAATGGAATTCCATTCCATTGGAATGGAAGAAACCAAATTGTTGCTATTTGCTGATATGACAGTTTACATAAGTGACCCAAAAGCTTCTACCAGAGAACTCCTACAACTGATAAACACCTTCAGTAATGTAGCAGGATACAACATTAACTAAAAAAAAAAAATCAGTAGCCCTCCTATATACAGATGATATATGGGCTGAGAAAGAAATCACAGAAACATCACCCTTTACAATAGCTACAAATAACATAAAAATATCTTGGGGTAACTCTAACCAAACAAGTGAAAGACCTGTATGACAAGAATTTTATGTCTTTAAAGAAAGAAATTAAAGAAAATATCAGAAAATGGAAAGATATCCTATGCTCTTGGATAGGTAGGATCAACATAGTAAAAATGACAGTCCTACCAAAAGTAATCTACAGATTCAATGCAATCTCCATCAAAATCCTGACACAATTCTTCACAGACCTTGAAAGAACAATACTCAATTTCATATGGAAAAACAAACAAACAAGCAAGCAAACACACAAACCCAGGATAGCCTAAACAACCCTGTACAATAAAGGATCATCTGGGAACATCACCATCCCTGACTTTAAGCTCTATAGAGCTATATTGATGAAAACAGCTTGGTATTGGTATAAAAACAGACAGGCGGACCAATGGAATCTAATGAAAGACACTGCTATCAACCCACACACCTATGAACATCTAATTTTTAACAAAGAAGCTAAAAATATAAAATGGAAAAAATAAAACATTCAACAAATGGTGCTGGTATAACTGCCTGTCAACATGAGGAAGAATGCAATTAGATCCATATCTATCACCATGCACAAAACTCAAGTCCAAATGGATTAAAGACCTCAATATAAATCCATCCACACTGAATCTCACAGAAGAGAAAGTGGGCATGGGCACGGGAGACCCCTTCCTAAATAGAACACAAGTAACACAGACACTGAGAATAACAATTAAAAAATGGGACCTCATGAAACTGAGGAGCTTCTGTGAAGCAAGAACAAGGTCAACAAGACATAATGGCTCCCTATAGAATGGGAAAAGATCTTTACCAACAGAGGGCTGATCTCCAATATATGCAAAAAACTCAGGAAGCTAATCACTAAAAAACCAAATAACCCAATTAAAAAGTGGGGTACAGAACTAAATAGAGAATTCTCAATAGAGGAATCTAAAATGGCTGGAAGGCAGTTAAGAAATTGCTCAACATTCTTAGCCATCAGGGAAATGCAAATCAAAACAACTCTGAGATACCATCTTACACCTGTCAGAATGGCTAAAATCGGAAACACCAATGGCAATTTATGCTGGAGAGGATGTGGAGAAAGGGGAACACTCCCCCATTGCTGATGGGAATACAAACTTATACAGATACTTTGGAAATGAGTATAGTGGTTTCTCAGGAAAATGGGAATCAGTCTACTTCAAGATCCAGCAATTCCACTCTTAGGCATATATCCAAAGGATACACACTCATACAACAAGGTTATCTGTTCAACTACGTTCATAGCAGCATTATTTTTAATACTCAGAACCTGGAAGCAACCTAGATGCCCCTCAACAGAAGAATTCGTAAAGAAAATGTGGTACATTTTACACAATGGAGCACTACTCAGCAGTAAAAAAAAAAGCAATGACATCTTGAAATTCACAGGCAAATGGATGGATCTAGAAGAAACCATCCTGGGGTAGGTAACCTAGACACAGGAAGAAAAACCTGGTATGTACTCATAAGTGGATATTAGACATAGAGCAAAGAATCACTAGCCTACAATCCACAATCCCAGAGAAGCTAGAAAGCAAGGAGGACCCTAAGAGAGACATACATGGACTCCCTGAGAATGGGAAGGGGACAAGATCTCCTGAGTAAACTGGGAGCACAGGGGGTGGGGTAGGAGAAAGAGGAGGGGAGGAGAGAGGGGAGGAGAACATGAGGGATCGGGAAGGTCAAGTTGGGGAAAGAACAGGGGAGAACAAGGAAAGGTATATCTTAATAGAGGGAACCATTATGGGCTTAATGAGAAACCTGACACTAAGGAAATCTCCAGGAATCTGTAAGAATGACCCCAAACTAAGAATCTAAGCAACAGAAGAGAGGCTACCTTAAATGCCCCTCCCATATAATGGGATTAATGACTACCTTAAATGCATCCTAGAGTCTTCATCCAGTAGCTGATGGAAACAAAAGCATAGATTCACAACTAAGCACTGAGCTGAACTCCTGGAATCCAGTTGTAGAGAGGGAGGAGTGATGAGCAAAAAGGTCAAGACCATTCTGAGGAAAACCACAGAAACAGCTGACCTGAGCAAACAGGAATTTATAGACCCCAGATTGACAGCTGGGGAGTGAGTATAAGGCTGAACAGGTCCCCTGAACAGGGGTGTCAATGGGGAAGGGAGAGGGGGTAGTCTATTGGGCCTCTGGCAGTGGAATTAGTATTTATCCCTAGTACATAAATGGGCTTTGGGAACCCATTCCCTATAGAGGGATACTCTCTCAGCCTAGATATATGGGGGAGGGCCTACATCCTTCCCTGAATGATGTGACAGACTTTGATGATCCCCCATGGGAGGCCTCACCTTCTCTGAGGAGTGGATGGGGGTGGGATAGGGGAGATGATGAAGGGAATGGAATGGGATGATGGGAAATGGGAGGACAGGAGGAAGAGGGAACTAATATTGGTATGTAAAATAAGATTGTTATTAATTTAAATAAAAATTAATTTAAAAAATAAAATGCTTATATGCAGATTTATAAACATTTAAAAAAAGAATTCAAGAAACTAGACATCAAACTACCAAATAATCTAATTTAAAAATGGGGTACAGATCTAAACAGAGAACTATCAACAGAACAATCTCAAATGGCAGAAACACACTTAAGGAAATGCTCAACATCCTTAGTCATCTGGGAAATGCAAATCAAAACCACTATAAGATTCCGTCTTATACCGATCTGAATGGCTAATATTAAAAACATCAATGATAGCTTATGCTGGAGAGGATGTGGAGAAAGGGGAACACTCTTTCATTGCTGGTGGGAGGGCAAACTTGTACAGCTGCTGTAGAAGTCAGTATAGCAATTTCTCAGAAGATTAGGGATCAACCTACTACTTCAAGACCCTGCAATACCACTGTTGGGCATATACCCGAAGGAGTCACATTCACACCACAAGGACATCTATCTGCTCAACTATATTCATAACAGCATTATTTGTAATAGACAGATCTTGGAAACAACCTAGATGCCCCTTAACTGAAGAATGGATAAAAAACAATGGGGTACATTTACACAATGGCGTACTACTCAGCAGTAAGAAACAATGACATTCTAAAATTCACAGGCCAATGGACAGAACTAGAAAAAAACATCCTGAGTGAGCTAACCCAGAACCAGAAAGACAAATATAGTATGTACTCACTCATAAGTGGATACCAGACATAAAGCAAAAGATACCCAGCCTACAATCCATAACCCCAGGGAAGCTAGAACTCTCTTGCAGAAACAGACAGAATCAGATGCAGAAATAAATCTACAACTATCCACTGGGCCAAGCTCCTACAGCACAATCAAAGTAAGGAAGGAGTGATAATATGAACAAAGGAGTCAAGACCAAGATGGGGAAATCATCTGACCCAGAATCAGCTTACCAAGCTAGTGAGAGATCACTGACTCTGGTCTGACAAATGGGGAACCTGCATAAGACTGAACTAGACTCCCTTAATATAGGTTACAATGGTGCGGCTGGGACAATATATGAGGCCACTGGCAGTGGGCCCCAGATTTAACTCTAATTCACAAACTGACTTAACGGAGCCCATTCTATATGGAGAGATACCTTGCTCAGCCTAGACACAGGGTATGTGGGGTGGAGAGGCACCTTAGTCCTGCTTCAACAAGATAATTGGACAGACTTAGTAGACTTTCTAAGGGAGGCCTTACATATGGTAGGGGAGAGAGGGGTTTGGGATAAGAGGAAGGAGGTGGAACTGGGATTGGAATGTAAAAAATAAATTAATAAAAACATGTTTAAATTGCCAGGTGTTGGTGGAGCACACCTTTAATCCCAGCACTCAGGAGGCAGAGGCAGGCAGATTTCTGTGAGTTCGAGGCCAGCTTGGTCTACAAAGCTACACAGAGAAACCCTGTCTTGAACGCCCTCCCCCCAAACCCCCACCTCAAAAAAAAAAAAAAAAAAAAAAAAGAGAGAGAGAGAGAGAGAGAAGAAAAGAAGAAATGTGGAATGGCTCTCATGTTCCTGGAGCACCCAGACTTCTCCCAAGATCTCTCCTAGGGGAGTGCCTTTGCCTCAGCATGGGCTCTGGTTTTCAATCCCTTCTACCTTCTCAAGAAGTGACCTTCAGTGTCTTACTTTTATCTTTAATCTCTCCTTTCAGGACTGTCAATCTTCTGACATTGTGACACATTGTCATCTACAAAGTTCACACCCCAAAGTCAAGTATTGTGGGACAAACAACATGGCTCAGAAGTTAATACCTCCAGGGGCTGGGGAAGTTAATTCCCTCCATTTAAGGAGTTTGCATAAATAGGAGACTCAGTCAAGGAAGTAGGGAAAGACTCCTTTGTCAAGTTTGCCCACTCATTAGGAACTGAGTGTGTGCCCCAGAGCTAGGCACTATACAAAGCAAATCCAGTCGAGCTGACCCTTGGACATATGTGCATAATCTTACAGCTCCCTAGACAAGAAGTTCTCAGCCTGTGGGTCGTGACCCCTCCACAGAGGCTACCTAAGACCATAGGAAAACAAAGATATTTACATTATAATCCATAATAGTAGCAAAATTACAGTTATGAAGTAGCAACAGAATAAAGCTTTTGCTCTTCTAAGTCCTTTCACCTGGGCACTCTCACATTTAGGGTGGGCTGTCCCCCATTAAGACAGTCAGGACATCCCCCAGATGTGCTTACAGATGAGTGTGATGGCAGATAAGCCTTCACTGAGGCTTTCTCTCCAGGGATCCTGCATTCCCATGTTTACAAACACATCACTGAGAACCATATCTTTCACCTCTAGTCCCTGGTCTCATGTTTATTTCATAATGTAGTCCAGTTCTTTTTAAGCCCAATGATTGAAAGCACTTTTTGTTCTTTCAGAGGACCTGAGTTCCATGCCCAGCACCCACATGGCAGTTCACAACCATCTGTAGCTCCAGTTCCAGAGGATCTGACACCTCCTTCTGGCCTCCAAGGATACTAGGCACATATGTGGTAGAGGTATACAGACATACATGCAGACAAAAAAAAAAAAAAAAAAAAAAAATACTTAAATCAAAAATAAAGTATTTTAAATATAATAATATTGAGAGATGAGATCAGTCTATAAGTCAAGTTTCCAGGGCTCTGGCATACTTGTCTGGCTTCTGAGGGCACTGCACTCACATGGTACACAGAAATGATCTCACACACACATATAAAATAAGTATTTCTTAAAGCCCCCAAAGCCTTTACAAATCCCAATAATTTAAAAGTCCCAAAACTCTTTAAAAGTGAGGTACAGCTAGGCAGTGCTGGTGAAGACTTTAATCCCAGCACTTGGGAGGCAAAGGCAGGAGGATCTCTGTGAGTTCAAGGCCAGCCTGCTCTACAGAATGAGTTACAGGACAGCCAAGGCCACACAGAGAAACTGTCTCAAAAATAAAAAAAAAAAAAATGTGTGCTACTATAAAATCAAAACCAAGTGATACACTCAGGGCCATAGCAGATAGACAATCACACTAGAGCAAAAAATTAAAATCCAGCTGAGAAAACACAAAATATTGTAGTTCCAATGATCAGTATCTGCAGCCTGGAATGTAAGATTCTGGTCTCCAAAGGAGAGAGGTAGCAAAATCTCTAGAGGAGTGATTAGTCACTTAATGTCCCATAACTTAAATAGGATCATATAGATTATGAAACATAACCACTAATGTTATCTCAATAGATATTACATAAACACAATATATGCACAGACATGTTCCTAACAAAATGGGACAAAAATGTTCATGTCAGTTACAAACCTCTTTTCTGTAGTTACCGAGGTCATATGGCCTCAGCAATTTATAACTACCTTCCTCTACTACCCATTCTGTATTTCCTCTACCCTCTGCAAGCACTTTAATGGGTCTTTGTTCTTTACCTAGGATTAGCGAGAGTCATATCTACATCCCTGAAGGATCTGGGCCATTTGTCATCCTGCCCGGGTCGGGTTGTAGTTTCCCATTGACTTTAATCACAGGACATGGAACACAAAGAGATGTCCTGAAGGAGTGATGCACTCCAGATACACGCTACCTTCTGCTCTGAAGCAGCTAGGAGCACAGAACATAGCTGCCAACCAGATTAGAGGATCCCAGGTCCCCTTTCTTCCATGTAGTGTACACAGCATCTACAACCATAGGACAGTGCAAGCATACTTAAGCTGCCACCACAGACCCAGCAAACATGTGAGACACTGCAATGTTTCTCTGATTTTTACTAGTGGTGGTGCCTTCATGTACAGATTACTAAAGGATCATTAAACCAGATTTATAGGGAATAGAAAATTTTGATTACTAGCTCACCAGGGACATCAAAGACAAGGAAGTATTGTTTTTAAAAGCTGGGATCAGAACAAGTCAATATGCCATTCCCATTCCAGCTTCCTTCAACTGGGAAATGTGTATCCTGCTGTTCTTAATGTGCCAAGTGTGCTCTTAGACCCAGAATGCTCTTTTTTGGATGAAGTTGGTGGCAAAAACAGACTAGATTTGGGCAAGGAAATTGTGTATGTGTGATAGTTAATGTCAGCAAGACAAACCTCTGGGCATACCTTTAAGCAATTTCTAGTCTAGGTTAAGGTGAGAAGACCCACTCTAATGAGGGCAGCACCTGTATTAGTTACTTTTCTGTCGCTGTGATAAAGCACCCTGGACAAAACAACTTCTAGAAGCTGGAGAAATGGGTTAGCACTTAAGAATCCTTACTGCTCTTACAGGGGGCCAGCTTCCATATGGTGGCTCACAACCACCAGCAATTCCAGTTCAAGAGGACCTAATACTCTCATCTAAAGTCTATATGTTGTGCACATGTGTACAATTCAAACACACATATACACACAATTTTATTTATTTTTCATAATTTTATTTTTTTTAAAGGAAGAGTTTATTTTGGTCTATTGTTCCAGAGGAATGGCAGGGAAGCCTGTCAGTAAGAGGGCTAAGGTTAAAGGTGTGTGCCATCATGCCCAGTTTAAGAGGTTTGTTTCTGAGGCAGGGTCTCACTATGTAAACTACACTAGCCTGGTACTCAGGGCCATCCCGCTTCAGCCTCCCGAGTATTGGATACAATACATGCTATCATATACAAGAGAATTTAGGCCTTTAGTGGAATGTTCAGCGGTTTTTGTCCAATAAAAACAGATCATTGGAGGCTTTTTTTTTTCTCATGATACCTGTGGCTTCCTGTCTGGCCATGTGATCTCTCTCTTACACACACTCCCACCATTGTGACACCATTCATCATGCCTTTAACAGCATCAAGCAGGTGACTACACTATGTTCTTGAACCTCCTTAACTATATATCTGCAGGTATGGGCACAGAGTCTGTGTTATCTCTCTTTTTTAATTTTAGATTTATTTTGGGGTGTGAAGGTTTTGAATCCCCAGTGCTATAGGGTATCCACCAGAGAAGATCTCTCAGACATGGGTTTAAGCCAATAGAAAGTGTTTATTTTATTCTAATAGAATAGTTTTATTCTAATAGAATTTATTCTATTAGAATAGTTCTATTCTAATAAATTTATTCTAATAGAATAGTTTATTCTATTAGCTGACCATTGACTACACCAGGTGTTCAGAATCCCACGTATCCCCAAGCCTTGCTCAGGGAGAGCTTTTAAGCACAAAAACCATATTCTGGGTTGATGTACTTCAATTAGGCAGGAACTGAACTCAAGTCCCCTGAAAGAACATGTACTTTCAAACACTGAATCATCTCTCCAGCCTGCTCAAGTCTCTTCTATGAAGTGGTACAGTATTCACATAGTATTTTACTTACACGTTTATCTGTTGAAGAAAAGGATCTCACTTGATAGTTTAACATGGCCTTAAACTTGCAATTCTGTCCCAGTTTCCAGATTTCAACAGCTGGCCTTCAGTGTTTACAAAAACTTCTAAGACTACCAATAACCCAGAATAATGCAGGCAGGATTCACACTGACATCTAACTCCTATGAATTTGCCTTTTAACTAGTATTCATCAATACTGAGTAGTAGAATTACAGGTGTGGGCTATTACCTCCAATTTACTCATGGTTTTTGTTTGGTAGTACTGGGGCTTGAACCTAGGGCCTCATAGGTGCTTTACCTCTGAGCTAAATCCCCAGCCCTTTTTTGGTTAATTTTGTTGTATTTTTGAGACAGGGTTTTACTGTGTTGGTCTGGCTGACCTGGAACTATGTAGATCAGGCTAGCCTGGAACGCAGAGACCTGCCTACCTCTTAGTCTTTAAATGCTGGGTTAAATGCTGCACCATTATGCCCAGCTCTGGTATCAGAGGTTTTTTTTTTGTTTGTTTGTTTCTCAGGCTGGCCTCTTGCCTAGGCCTTCCAGTAACTGGACTGTAGCTGGAAGTCAACATGACCAGACCTTAAATTATCTCTGGAGGAGTATTTGTAGTAGCGAACACAATGTTAATGACATTGTTGAAATGTGTGGGAATGACAAGTAAAATATACTGCACATATTCAATACAGTTTTCCCAGAATATACTTAATTTGCAGTTAGTTGAATCCAGAACCCGTGTATTAAGTGAAATCACTTTTTTCTTTCTCTCTGGTAGCTTTGGGATTGGATCTAGGGTTTCCCATATCCAAACACTCTTCCACTGTGCCAGCTAGTCTTCTTATGCAGTTCTTGTCAAAGGGCTAATGGATGAAATAGACTTGATTTCTCCTTGGAACCCTTTTTCTCCTCTCCTAAAAGTTAGAAGCTATAGAAATGCTTATTTTTCTACTTGGTTAACGATGGGTCTACTGACCATAGTATCAGAAGAATTCGACCTCCCGGACTCCCTTTGGACGACTGAACCCGTCACTCCACGTGAGTGCGGTAGTCAGCTAAATGCACACAAACGGGACTCCTAATCAAGGACGCAGGTGTTCGTCTCGCAGCTGAAGAATCCCTCCGGGGTTTCACCTCCCGTGGGCCCCAACTGGTCCTGCAGCTTTGGGGAAATCGATTTCACCTCCACAGCCCCCTACGAGGAAATCAGAGGAAGTCTATCACGTAACAATGGGGGACAGGAGACCTTTGAGAGTCTGTCCCTCGGGGCTCTTCAGCCCCAAGCCACAACTTTCAGCTTTCAAGCCCGCAGGCTGAGACCCCGCAGGACCACCCGCGAGAGAAGCACGTGGCACACGTCCCATGTTCCCCCAGATCCACTGCCTGCCTCCTCAGTCGCCCAGCACACCATCAGAGAGATCACCAGAGTCACCGGCTGGCCAGACAATCGTCCCGCCCGCGCCTCAGCAGCGATTGGCGCGCAAATCGCCTCAAACCCGGGTGGCGGCTGACACGTGACCAACGTGCTTATCCCGCGCTGCCAGTGCCGCCGGCTCAACCTCCACAGCCCGCGGTCCGTACGCCCATGCGCAGAACTCACGCTCCGCCCAGCGACCGTTTCCAAGGGGGGGGGGGCGTGTCCGCGAGCCACGTGACACCGGCGGCCTTTAGGACGCGGTGCTGGCGGCTGGGGCTCCAACGCGCTTGCGCAGTAGTTGGACGCGGGCGTTTTTTTTCTCCTTTTTTTTTTTCTTCCTCGAATTGGTTCTGAGGAGGTATTTCGAGTTACAAGATGGCGGCCCGGAGCGCTCTCTTCAGCGTTTAGTAGCGGCTTCAGGCTGAGTGAATGTGCCTTCCCCTCGGTGTCGGACTCAAAGACGCACAGCTCCCGAGGCCTGCTAATCACGAAGTCCTTGGAGGCGCACAGCGCAACGGAAGCTCCCAGCGGCCGCGACCGCCGCCTCGGACCTGTTCGCGGCGCCCGGGACCTAGAGCGATTTGCGGCGGCCGCCCGGCAGGTGAGGATCCGGCGGGCCGGGCGGGCCGGGAGGGCGGGGCGCCGGCGGCCTTTGGCGACGCGGCCGGCTGTTTGTGAAGCCCGGCCGGGCCTGCCCTGCGAACCGCGGCTGGCCCGAGGAGGGCTCGGCGGGGCTCGGGCCTCGGCCCCGGCGGAGACAGGCGGCGGTGGCGGCAGGGCTGCCCGGGCCTTCATTCCTCCTACATCGTTCCCCTGGCTGGCCCGGTTGCACTCACAGTTTCCCAGGCTGTTGGTCCCCCGGGTTCGTCAAGAGCCGGTTTTGAGGTTTGGACTTTCCGGGGCGTTTCAGTGACCTCGATCTGCTCCTCGCTATTGAGGATAGCCGAAGCGGTTTTTCGTGTGAAGTTCATCTCTTAAGAGCAGGACTGTACCCCGTGTGCTCACACTCACTGCAGGAAGCGTTCGTTCACGAATACTGCGTTTCTCATAACTACAGCACTTCATATCTAGAAGGCATTTTATAACTTGGTGCCATTTTACCCGCAAACGCAGACATTTGGCAAACTCTTCCGGGCTGCTGGTGTAACTTGATTTGTTACGGCGATTAGAGTCCCCCGGTAACCTGTTGGTAGAGGGCTCGCCTAGCAAGTACAGAACCCCCGAGTTCTGTCCCCAGCACTACACAAGGGAAAAATAAAAGCCTAAATAAATAACAACAATAATAGCTGGCAAATAAGTCTTTAGCGCCAGGCCTTGAACCGAGTACTTTACAGAGATGTGTTTCCGAAAAAGGAAATGTGGAATAAATAGGTATTTGATACCTTTGTTTTTAAAGGCGAGGTTTTGCTGTCTATCTTATCATTCTGCCTCAGCCTCTCTATCGCCATCACCCTGGTTGGTGAAATGTGTTTTAAAACTTGAGCTTATCGTTCGAGTTACTTTGTTTTCCCACACTACAACTTTTGAGTTTGGGTGTAAAAATTGTATTTTGTTTTTAACAGAATTTGTTTATTTAAAATATGCAAAACACTTCCTCTGTTCTAGGAACTATTCTAAGCTATGCCTTTTTATTGTAACTTAGCTTTTATAGCACGCTTTCCATCCCCCAGGTAAGGAAGCATTCGCCAAGCTCACTTGCCCCTCATCTCTCAGCTTGTCCTGGATGCTAGCTAGTACTAGCATCTTGTAGTATTTTCTCAAATATGTAATGCCTCAGATCACCGATTCAGCAGCAGTTTTCTATGAGTCAAGAAGGTTTGGGACATTTGGAGTCATCAATAAACCAAATAAATTCTCCCCTTATGGTTTATCTGACTGAATAAATATGAAATGACATCAGCTTCATTAATTTGTTTTATTATGGCAGTTATTCTTTAGTTTCAAGTATGATTTAGATGTTAAAGTTTTACTTAGTATTTTATTTGTGTTTCTTACCATCCCTTTTGTCTACATAAGTGACTATAACCGGTCCGCTGCCTCCTCTTATGCCCTCTGGTGTTGATGTTAGGTAATGATTAGAAAAATTTCCCGATGAATCCAGAGACCTTACTCGGGAAGAGTTCTACAAAGAATGCTATTTCTAATAAGGTCAACTTTGCAATGTTTGTGGGAAGGAGTTAAAAGAGAGAGCTCCCAGTTACTGGTGTTAGAGTTCATACTGTATATTTTAGAATTTTTGATTTTAAAATTATTCTTTAACCAGAAAAAAAAAGCACCTGGAAGAGAAATGTAAGTTTGGGATATAGTAAAAGTTGGAGCCCCTCCTTCACATCAGCGTGTGGAGGGCTTCTGGTAGGTACTGGGAATCAAAAACTTGTCTTCTGCTATAGCAGAAGCCTTATCTGCTTATAGCCTTATAGCACTCCCTTATCTGCCAAGCCATCTCTAGGCCTGGGGATACGTTTGAAGCATCCATAGTAATAAGATTTTGAATTGGTAAGAATGTCTTAGCTTTTTGTAATATCTAATTCAGGGGAATTATATGTTAATTGAGACATTTCTATCAATTGTAGCCTTAAGGAAAGGACTCATGTTGCAAAAGTATTTCCAGTACATTATTAAAATTCTTATCCAAGAATAAACTTGTGTGTCATCTTTAAATTTTAAATATTGGGGCTGGAGAGATGGCTTAGCAGTTTAGAGCAGTAGCTGCTCTTCTAAAGGATCAGGGTTCAATTCCCAGCACCCACATGGCTGCTCACAACTGTCTGGAACTGCAGTTCTAAGGGACCTGACACCTATGGCAAAACACCAGAGCACATAAAATAAATGTTTGAAAATGTTTTGTTTATGGCAAAAATATTTCTATTGGCGTAAGGACTTTACTGTATGTACAATATGCTTTGTAAATATTGCAGATTTTGAAAGATCAATAGATGTTTCATTTAATCTTTCTGAATGGAGTTGGCTTTCTGTTTAGAAAGGGTGCCAGCGTTCCTCAGGTATCTGTGCCTGCCTCTTCAAATAGTAATTGAATATGTGCCACTGGAGTCCTCCAGCCTATTGTAAAGCTCTCACTGAAGCAGTTTCACTGGCATCAGGAGTATGCTCACCAGATCCTATGCTGGACTAGATTTTTAAAGTACTTGTAGTAAAAATTTTTAATTAAAAAAAAAAAATTAACTTTGCTGAACTCCATATTTTCCTTAATTTCCCACTGTATTTCCTTCCCTTTGAGCAAAGCCCTGTAAGTAAACCTCATTTGTTTAAACCTGTTAACTGCCTTTTCTTTGCTTTCTCTATATTGTGATTTTATTACAAAATAAATGAAGACTGCAACCAAAAAAGCTATTTGTAAGAGCTATCTTCATGCAGAAAAGCAAACATTTTGTTTCTGTTTTCTGTAATCTAGGTTCACAAAAATGGCCAAAAGAATTGCCGAGAAGGAATTGACAGATAGGAATTGGGATCAAGAAGACGAAGCTGAAGAGGTACAAAGCAATTCCCTTCGTGGTTTCTTGCTGTCTGCATTAAAGTTCATGCTGCGTTCTTCATGAAGAATACAGTAGACTTTAAACCTTTAAAAAATACACAGAGCAAGAGAGCAGATGCTTTCTTGTGAGCTGTGTACATTTACTGTAGAAGCTTGTTCTTCATATGTGAATAGCTTTTCAACTAGTGAGTGTTCTTGATGAGTGTGTAGACACACCTTCCTGCATGCTTCAAACATTTGCAGCATCCTCTATTATGGTTTGATTGTTTTTGTCATCACTAGAAGGCAATTTGAGGGAGCTGGACATGGAATTAGCAGGCTATAGTTCTCTGTACAGTTGCCCTCACTCCAGTGCTTCCTATACCCCACTCTTTGCTGTTTTGACGCTAGACCTGTGCCTCAGCAATTGCACTGATTGGAATAGGATTTACATCGGTGTTGTAGTTTCTTTGCCAGAAAAATTAAGTTGTCTCCTGAGGGGAAATGTTTGCATTTCTATGTCTCTTGAGCAAATTGATACTCCTAGGCCAGTTCACTAAGAAAATCTGTAGCAAAGCTAACTCTAGGTCTATAGCACATAGCTAGGTGGTAAGGAAAGAAGGCATCAGGGAATAAAAAGTGTTTTGCAGTTTTATTTGTAGGCTGCTGTCTTTCTTTTTGGTACTGATCTGTATGCTGATATGTTTAGGGAAGCCAAACCATTGGTATATTAATGTTTTCATAGGGCATTTAACTGACTTGGTCTTTAATTGAGCCTTTGGTCGTGGATTTTCCCCCCTTGCCTTTAGCATAGTCCTTGGGTAGGAACAAGCTCTAGACTGCCATATAATTGTTTGCTCTGACACTAATGTGTCCAGGAGTGAAAGAACTCAGACAGGTTCTACTGAAATGAGTATGGAAAATCATACATTAATTGGACAAGTATAGCCAAATGGTCCTTGTTCTGGGTTAATATAGATGAGTTCTGGGTTAATATACCTGTAGATGGGAGTAGTTTTGTTTTTGAGATGGTATCAATTTGTAGTTCAGGCTGGCCTTAAACTGTCAGTCTTGCTCAAGCCCCAGCCTTCTGTGTATAGGGGCTATCAGTATAGGGGCTATCAGTTGGATCTGGCATACCTGTCTGGATGAGAATATTTAGTTCTAGCCTTACAGAGAATAGATGAAATATAACCAAAGCCCTTCAGCACATTTATCTCACTGTTGAAGAACACTGGATGACTGGGGTTATTTGGAACAAGGTATCTGGCCTTTTAGACAAGGTGAGCAGAACCAAGACTTGTCCAGAACAGTGAGTGAAGGCTACAGCTTAGGGGTAGAGCTTAAGCATCACCTGTGCAGGATCCTATTCTACAAAAGAAAAATGTGTATGCTATCGATAACAATTTTATTTTGTTTGGAAATGTTTTTCCAGATAGAGTTTCTCTGTATAACAGTTCTGGCTGTATTGGAACTCATTCTGTAGACCAGGCTAGCCTCGAACTCACAGAGATGTGCCTGCCTCTGCCTTCCGAGTGCTGGGATTAAAGGGGTGCACCACTACCGCTTTCAACTTAACGTTTTTTGAGAATTGTGGGAGTAAGGTTCAGACTGGGCTTTACTATCGACCAGTCATAAGCTTTTGGAAGTTAGCTCTTCTGTCTTGATGACAGTACATTTTACTGTAACTATTAGTGATTTTGTCTTAGACTATATGTCTAAGATATTTGAGGAAGCCAGCCATGCCAGTTAGTGCACCAAAGATTCAGTGTTGTTCATCTTTGCAGAAATCACATTCCTATTTCTGGGTTGGAACTTGAAGCCTGGATTTGTAGATTCTGGAGAGATTTATGATGCATGAATGCAATTGGAATCTACAGAAATCTGTTGATAATAGATGTGAGCTATTAATGTGTTAACAGTCAACTCTTTGAAGCTCATCAAATACCAGATAAATAACTCGTGTCTGTTCTAGCATGTATACTTAGCTTTAATCTTTTGGTCTTACCTTTCTGCTCTCTGATTTGTCCATTCTTGCAGGTGGGAACATTCTCAGTGGCCAGTGAGGAAGTCTTGAAGAATAGAGCCATAAAGAAGGCAAAGCGTAGGAACGTTGGATTTGAAGTGAGTGCTGCTTCATACTAACCACATTCATACAGCAAATGCTTTCCCAGTGTATTGTGTGTGTGTGTGTGTGTGTGTGTGTGTGTGTGTGTGTGTGTGTGTGTGTGTGTGTTGCTTGTCTGCCTGCTGTGTCACACATAGAGGCCAGGACAATTGCATGAGTCCGTTCTCTTCAGCATCTGGTTCCTGGGAATCAAGTTCAGGTCATCAGACTGCTGAACCATTTCACTGGTCTACAAATTAAAAAAAAAAAAGTATTCAATTTATATGAGTATGGGTGTGTGTGCACCATAGGTGTGCGGGTGCCCAGAGAGATCAGAAGGTTTTAGATCCTCTGGTGTTATAGGTGGTTGTAAGCTCTGGACATGGGTGCTAGGAACTGAACTCATGTCATCTGGAAGAGCAGAAAGTGCTCTTAACTGTTAAGCTGTCTCTCCAGCCCCCACAAATGACTTTTAAAGTGTTTCTTGGTGTAGATCTTGGAAGTTAGAAAACAATAATGAGGCCCGTCCTGTTCTTAGTTGAGACGATAAGATAGGTAATGACAAAGTTGAGTGGCAGCATGAAGAGGAAAAATTAGTATCTGTACAAAAATATGTAGGGTGGAATCTGGGAGTTGAAGAAAGAAAGAGTCCTCTCACCACAACAGAAGCATTTCATGTGCTGATATGTTTCATAATATGGTAGTATGTGTGTGTGTGTATTTTTTTTTTCCTGTGCTCAGAATGGTAACTTGAGTTGTAACTCTGTAACTAAGGTCACATGTCTAGTGTTCAGGGATCACTATAGCACTCTAACCCCCTTGTAAATCCTCAAATAGGTTCTAGACCTGAGAGCATGACTTTAGTGACTTAGAATCTATGGTCACAAGGAAGAAGCTGTCTTGAGGTCAACCTTTCTGGTCACTTGAGAATAAATTACATGTGTGTGCATGTGGAGGCCAAAAGTTAACATCAGGTGTCCTACCACCTTTCTTCTTCTTCATCATCATCATTCCATGGCAGCAGGTTGTAGTGGTAGTACAGGTGTGTGTGTGTGCAGTACACATGTAGACACCAGAAGTAGCCGTTGGGTGTTTTACCTCATGACTCTCCCCATTTCATATTGAGGTATAGTCTCACTTGAACCCAGACATTGCTGATTTGACTAGGCTAGTCAGCTAAGCTAGTTTGTTATGTGGATTCCCTGGGTCTGCCTCCCACTCACTGGGATTATGGGCAGGCCGCCTAGTTAGCACTTAATGGGTGCTAGGAACTGAACTCCAGTCCCCAGTGTTTGTGTGGTGCATGCTCTACCTGCTAAGTCATCTCCCAACCTCTGTCTTACTGGGTTGAGACAGTCACTCAGTAAGCCTATAGCTCACCATTAGCTAGGCTAGCTGGCCAGTGAACTCATTGCAGTTCTGTACTGCCTCTCAGTGATAGGAATACAGGCACTCATTGCCATGCCCAACTTTTTTTTTAATTGGTTTATTTTTTTATATTCCAATTCCACTCCTTCCCTCCCACTCTCCCCTCCCAACTCCTTCCCCACACTCCCATCTGCTTCTCAGGGTAAGGCCTCCACTAGGAAGTCTACTAAGTCTGTCCCATTACCTTGTTGAGGCAGGACCAAGGCACCTCACCACCCTCCACACCCCTGTGTTTAGGCTGAGCAAGGTATCTCTTCATATAGAATGGGCTCCACTAAGTCAGTTTGTGCATTAGAGGTTAGATATGGGGCCCACTGCCAGTGGCCTCATATATTGTCCCAGCAGTACCATTGTCACCTATATTAAGAGAGTCAAGTTCAGTCTTATGCAAGTTCCCCATTTGTCAGACCAGAATCAGTTATGTCTCAGTAGCTCTGGTTATCTGATTCTGTGGGTTCCCCCATCATGGTTTTATTATTGCTCCTCCTTCAGTTTGAGTGTACTCCAGGAGCTTGGCCCAGTGGTTGTGGATTTCTGCATCTGCTTCCATCTGTTTCTGAAAGAGGGGTCTAGCTTCTCCGGGGTTGTGGACTGTAGGCTAAGTACCTTTTGCTTTGTGTCTGGTATCCACTTATGAATGAGTACATACATATTTGTCTTTCTGGTTCTGGGTATCTCACTCAGGATGTTTTTTTTTTTTTTCTAGTTATGTCCATTTGCCTGCAAATTTTAGGATACCATTGTTTTTTTACTGCTGAGTAGTACTCCATTGTGTAAATATATTACATTTTCTTTATCCATTCTTCATTTGAGGGATATCTGGGTTGTTTCCAAGATCTGGCTATTATTGCTGCTGTGAATATAGTTGAGCAAATGTCCTTGCATCCTTTGGGTATATGCCCCAAAGTGGTAATGCATGTTTTTTAGGTAGGTTGATTCCCCAATTTTCTGAGAAATTGCCATACTGACTTCCACAGCAGCTGTACAAGTTTGCACTCCCACCAGCAATGGAGAAGTGTTCTCCTTTCTCCATATCCTCTTTAGCATATACTGTCATTGGTGTTTTTGATCTTAGCCATCCTGACAGGTACAAGATGGATCTCCGAGTGCACTGACTAGTGTAAAGGTCATACCCAAGTCTGTCTCTTAGAAAAGAGATATGTGGTATGTATCATGTCAAGGATTGAGCGGCATAGCTCAGAATATAGGGAAGCCAAGACAGGCTGCGACAGGAGGGATCTAGCTGTTCAGTGAACAAAGGCCAGAGACAAAGTAGCATATCTGCTACTTGGCCCAGGGCAGCACTGCCCAACACAGAATTGTAAACATATTAAACATGAGATTTCATGTGTGATAGGGTAGGCTAACTTAGTTATGAGGTATTGGGTGAAGTTTGTGGATGACAGTATTCATGTTGGCAATGTGAAAAGGTCTGGCAGGTCTAGGTATACATCTTTTTCTAAAATTTGTGTGAAAGAAGTAGAGAAGCAGGAGCCCTTGAGCTGGGAAAGGAATGGTATATAGAAGCGTTGCAATTCACATTGAATCTTAGCACTAAGGTTTGGTCAGAACTTAATATTGGAATAACTAAATGTCATGTTATCTACCTAAATAAGAAATTTGCTTTTCCAAAATACTGGATGCAAATGGGTCTAAGCAATAGGAATAATGTAGGTGTGTCAAGCCTGGCATAGTAGTGCACACCTTTTTGTCCCAGTACTGGGAGGCAGAGGCAGGTGGGTCTGAGCTCAAGGCTAATCTGGTCTGCATAGTGAGGCCATATCTTGAGGGAAAAAAAAGGATATGTTAAATTCATTCTAAAATTTAGCTAGAAACAATGTACTGTCAGCAGTTTCTAAAGTATCAATAAATGTTATATGACTTCTAAATCCAGTGTAGAATCAAAAGGCCTGTAGTTTCATAGCTTGTCTGTAGGTCATATGGTATATGTTAGGTTGTTTGTTTTTGAGATAGTTTCTTTGCATAGTCCTGGCTGTCATAGAGCTTTCTCTGTAGACCAGGCTGGCTTTGAACTCAGATCCAACTACCGATGTTAGGTTATTTTTATAAGTGTGTGTGTGTCTAGAGTTTTGTAAGGAATGTAAGTTTCACAGTATCTTGGCTGATGGAATAAACTGGCCAAAGACAGGAAGAGCTTGCTAAGGAAATCAGGAAACAGCAAAGAAAAGCAAGGCATTGAACTGGATTGCCTAACTGATAGAAAGGCTAGAATCTGTAGTTATGGTTTCCTCAGATTTCTGTAGGCTGAGAACAGCTTGAAAACCCCACAGTTCTTGAGAAATTAGACAAACAGTGAAATATTTTTAATTAGTCTAATTTTGTGTTTGTAAAGCTTCTTTAGGCAGATGTTCTTTGACAAGGTACATTGTATAAGGTTTAATTGTATTGGGAATATTTTCAGTTATTCTGGAGCTTGGTGGCAGGAACATTAATTTGTAGTCTTTGAATATATACAATGCCTTTAAATACAAATCTAGCTATTATCTTTTCTCCTGGCTTTTTCAGGAAGGCAACTGTGACATGGCTGTCCTTGGAGGCACCATCTTTTCCTCTGTCCTGTCTGGGCAGTGCCAGTAGCTTCTCTTAGGTGCAATGCCACCACATGTGAACCCTGTGCTGTTTCTAAGATGCTGTTGTCACTTACTTGGTGATGGAAGTTTGCCTACCTAAAACATGCTTTCTTTATATTTCAGTCTGATAGTGGAGGTGCTTTTAAAGGTTTTAAAGGTTTGGTTGTGCCTTCTGGAGGAGGAGGATTTTCTGGATTTGGTGGTGGCTCTGGAGGGAAGCCATTGGAAGGACTGACAAATGGAAACAGCACAGCCAGTACCATACCCTTCTCCAGCGCAAAGGTGACGGCAGTAGAGCCCAAGGCCGCCTTTGGTGAGTAGCCCTCCCTCTACAGCCCTGAGAACTCTTACCAGGTAGTGTTTTGTTTATTTTTCCTTTTTGACAGGGTATGTAGCCCAGGCTGACCATGAATTCCATCATCCTCTTCCAACCTTCTGAGTACTGGGATACTGTGTAGTATGCTACCAGACCCAGCTGGTGAGATGTTTCGAGCGCTGCATCCTTGAACGTGGCAGTGAAAGGATGGGACTTGGGGGATGCATGGAGCAAGTGGGCCAGCAGAACACACCTTTGCACCAGCACACAGCAATTCTGTTCTAAGTTCTGTTATTTACTATGTGACTTCTGAGTCCCAGAATTGGCTGGCAAGAAGGAAGCACTTTTGTAGACTCAGGGTTTGCCTTCATGGTTCATGCACACAAAGGCCCCTCTGTGCACCTCCCGCCATGATGGCCATTGGAAACTGGGGTGATACTGTTATTGGTCACAGTATCCTAATCTAGGTTTGAACAGGAAATACTGAATACCCAATCCTGTTTTGGATGAGTTAGTCAGCAACTTCTGGGATTCACATAGAGAATAGGATCATGGGCTGAACCCTAAAAATGATCCTGACTGGTTCTGAAAATGTATGCTGTGTAGTGTTTGTTGATTTGAGATGGGTCTTAATATAGCTCGGCTGTGGGAACTCAGGCTGGCCTTTAGCTTTATAGTGAGGCTGACTTTGTAGTTTGGATCCATCTGCTTCTAGCTTCACATGGCAGACTGCAGCCATGCACCACTCGCCTCTTTAGTCATTACTACCAGAATGGACTAAATGCCAGTTCCTCAGCATTGGCTTATGAACACAAGCTTGGTGAACTGTAACAGGGAAAGCTGAGCATGAGGGTAGTGGTACAAAAACCTAGTTGTAGCTGGGCCTGGTAGCACACACACCTGCTATCCCAGCTCAAAAAACTGAAGCAGAATGGAGAATTCCCGCTTGCCTAGGACTTCGTAGCAAGACTGTTAAAACACAGTAAAAACAAGCTAACCCTTAGATGGTTTAATTAAACCACTTTTAAAGTGTTTGGACTTTAACTTTCTATAGGTTCTTTTGCTGTGAATGGACCTGCTACCTTGGTGGATAAGAAGATTTCAAGTCCCAACTGTAATAGCAGCAATCAGCTGTCCTCCTCTGGCCCTGCTTCCAGTGCAGCCTGCGCTGGGAGTGCCTATCACAAGCAGTTGGCTGGCTTGAACTGCTCTGTCCGAGATTGGATAGTGAAGCATGTGAATACAAACCCACTTTGTGACCTGACACCCATTTTTAAAGACTATGAGAGATACTTGGCGACGATTGAGAAGCAGCTTGAGAACGGAGGCAGCAGCAGTTCTGAGAGCCAGACTGACAGGGCATCGATTGGAATGCAGCCTCCTTCCCTTTTTAGTTCAACAAAAGTACAGCAAGAATCACCATTTTCGTTTCGTGGCAACAAAGCAGAGGACGCGTCTGAAAAGGTGGAGTTTACAGCAGAAAAGAAATCGGACACAGCACAAGGAGCAACAAGTGCCTCGTTTAATTTTGGCAAGAAAATTGAGAGCCCAGTTTTGGGCTCATTAAGCTCTGGCTCCCTGACTGGGTTTTCATTCTCCCCTGGAAACTCTAGTTTATTTGGTAAAGATGCTGCCCAAAGTAAAGCAGCTTCTTCACTGTTTTCTGCTAAAGCACCAGAGAGTCAAGCAGGAGGCAGCAGTAGTGAATGCAGAGGTAAATACAAAGCTGCTGTTTGACATCTGTGCAGGTCTAATGAGAGCGTCCCAGGTGCTCCACTTTCCCAGTATGTCACAGTTGCTTAGTCAAGCTTGTTTTCTAGGTGTTAAAAGCTCACATGTGTTTAATGGGGTGGAGATGTGGTTCTGTGGGAGGAATGACATGGTGTAAACCAGCAGCACAACATCTGTCTGCATGAGGTGGGTCTCTAGGCATGCAGTGAAGGTGTGTTGCAGATGGCTGTAGTGGAGGCTGAAATTCTAACATGCTAACTAAAAAGGCACTGGGTACATGGTGTTGAGCAGAGAAGAAGCAAATTTAAAACCATTTTATAATTGTACTGAAAAGGCTCAATATGAGTGTCTATTGAATTTGTTTGCATTTAGGACTTTGGTTGTAAATGAGATGCTCCAGCATTAATGTTAGGGCCAGTCATGCTACAGAGGAGGGTCACTCTGTCCCCAAAGGAAGGCCCTGCTATTGTGAATCATACTCTGTCCTTGGGCCTGTTGTACCCAGTGTGTCAGGTCTTGGCAGTGGGCACAGTTGCAGGATTTCTTCTGAGATACTGGTATCCACAGTGCTCATCTGTGTTTTGAATAACACTTTAGGACCAGTTCCAACTAGTAAAACTTTCTAAAATGATGGTTGTACTTAGTATGTGCAGTGTGGTAGCCACTAGCTGTGCCTGGGCAGTATATACTTGAATAGCGATGCCGAGGGAATAGATGTCTAATTTTCAGGGGCAGGGACTTTGGTTTTATTGTTTTTCTCTATGTAGCCCTGGCTGTCCTAGAGCTTGCTATATAGACTAGGCTGCCTTTGAACCCATAGAGATCTTACAGCTTCTGTCTTCCAAGTTCTGGTATTGAAGATATGTGCCGCCACCACAGCCAGCAAGTTTCTAAATTTTGATACAGATAGTTAAATGTTCCTGGGTGTAAATAACTACCATCCACTAGAACATGTCTATAGGAGGCGGGAAACCCAAGAAAAACAACTTTGAATCGCCTGAGGCTGCAGCAAAAGTAAAATGAGGGAAACAATTGTATGATGCCTAAAACCCTCTGAACATCAGTCAGCCTGCAGAGTACACAGGACATCTGGAAGCTGATCAACTGATGGTCCTTATGTCCAAAATATAAAAATGTGGGGCCAAGAGCTCTCCTTGCTCTTCCATAGAACGCAAGTTTGGTTTCTAGCTCCAGAGCTCTTCTGAACCTCCATAGGCTCCTGCATGAACATGTGCACATACACTCACATACATGTAAATAGTAAATTCAAAGATATAAGGACTCAGTACAAGGAAACAAATAGTAAAGAAAATGGTGAGGACAACATGCTATGGTAGGCTATAATTAAAACTTTCCCTGGCAAGAGAACAAGGCCAGCATTCTCAGGTATGGATATGGCTTTTTTCCTTCCAGAAGGCTGCATTGTCTGGGTGACAGTTCTGCTGTGGTACTTGAGCTTGGGGTAAAGTCAAATCTAGGGCTTCAGTACCAGCCCTGGGCTTCCTCTGCTCTTGGACTAGGCCCTAACACAGTCCTCAAGGATGCATGTTAATGTGTTTTTCTCTAGGTTATGTTTGTCCACTTGCCACTACAACACTGGGTCAAGCGCTACTGCTCCTTGTCTGAACTCATGGTAGATGGTCCAATAATCCCCCTCCCTTTTTAAGAGATTTATTATGCATAGTGTTCTGCCAGTGTGTATGTTAACATGCCAGAAGAGGGCACCAGATCTCACTGTAGATGGTTGTGAGCCACCAACCACCCTGTGGTTGTTGGGAATTGAATTCAAAACAGTGCTCTTAACCCTTGAGCCGTCTGTCCATCTAGCTCCAAGGGGCCCCCTTTTATTTCTCCTCTACCCCTAAGTAGGAGTGTTTCCCAACATAGGCAGGTGTGTCATGCCCTTGCCATGCATACTGTACCATACAACACTGTTGCCATCCTGGTTACCATCAGAAAGACTTGGAATTTTTTGAGAGCAAATGTCTGGCCTTCCTGGAGCACCTTCCCCCAGTCCTGGGAGCCTCAGCTAAGAAATCATTTTGAAGCTTGCCAGGAGAGCCTAGTGGATCTAGTTCTCATACTGGACCTTAGTTCAGTCTTTTGATCCAAGTCCTTAGTGTTGCTTTAGTCTGACAGGTTTTACACAGCTGCCTTTCTCTTTGAGAGGTTCCTTCCTGTGTGTGTGTCAGCAGAGTCTCAGGCACTCCTTGTTTGTGATTGAGGCTCTATTGAAGGAATGTACCCTTCCTGCCCCTCCCAGTGAGCCCAGGTATCTGTAGTGGCAGTTCAGTCAAAGCTTTGGAGCAATTTCTCTGATAATCCTGACCTATAAAACAATCATTTTTGCCCTTCTGGCCATTGCTGATGCTGTTTATCCCTGGGCAGAGTATGGCTCTGTACATAACAACATTGGCAGGATGGTTTGGGTGCCCTTTTTAGGTTTTGATTCTCCATGGGGCAACCTCAGTGTGTATAATTTTGTATATAAGTGTGTTTTGGTGAATGTCATAAGCAAGAATGGTTTTCATTCTAGGGCTTTGTACAAATTGAATGTTATTTTATAATAGAGAAATATGTTGCTATTAAATATTATTTAAGTCTGGCAAGATGACTCAGCAGGTAAAGGTGCTTACTTCTAGGCCTAGGCCTAACAACCTGAGTTTGATTCCAGGAAGCCACATGGTAGAAGGAAAGAATCAAATCCCACAAGTTGTCCTTTTGGCCTCCACATGGTACACGTGTGTGCACATACATGTATATAAACACAAATAAATTTAAAATTTCACAAAATAAAATCCAGCTGGCACCCCTAAAACAGTAAGGTATCTACACTTGTAAGTACCAGCTTCTGTGGGGTTTTCCAGGGTGATGTTCAGGGTGGTGAGGAGCAGGCATCTGCTGACTCTGAGCTGTTCCTGTGACAGGTGGCGATGAAGAAGAAGAGAATGATGAGCCACCCAAGGTCGTTGTGACTGAAGTAAAGGAGGATGATGCTTTCTACTCCAAAAAGTGAGTGGGCTATGGGTGCTGCAGGGAAGAGTGCCCACAGACCTGGCTCCAGCCAACTGAGTTGCAACAGGGAAGGATGATTGGCCTATTTGGTTATTTTTTGTTTTTTTCGAGACAAGAGTTTCTCTGTGTAGCTCTGGCTGTCGTGAAATTTATTTTGTAGACCAGGCTGGCATCTGCCTCCCCAGTGCTGGCATGAAAGGCATGTGCCACCATCATCCAGCTTGGCCAGTTTATTTTTAAAGCACACCAATTCTAAAGATGTGCTGGGCACAGCCTAGGTCCTCTGTGAAACAAGTTGTTTCTCTCTCTGTGAAGTGCTTTAGAAACAGACTTCATGACCTTCCTTCCTTTTCTCTCTCTCCCTCTGTAAAGTCAAACCTTCTGTAAGCATGGAGATGTCTGTGGTCCCTAGGATGGGGTGGGCCTTTCTGTGGCTGGGCACTCCTAGAGAAAAAGTTAGGTACAGCTGTTCCTTCCTAAGGATGTATGAATCCATTTCTCCTCTGCTGGTGGGAGCTGCCTCTTTGTGAACAAGGCTGGATGGGAAATTTAAATTCTGTTGTTAGGAATTAATTGTACTGAGATATTTACTGGGAAACATTTGTTCTGTTTGAGAAGCTCCAGTAGTACATTTATAACAGACATTAGAGTCTTTCCTGTGTTGCAGATGCCATGGGCTATGGAGTTCTTGTTTTATTTCATGAGCTTTTTAGGCAGTAACCATTTTAATTTTAATAATACAAATGACACATAGGGATTAACCGTGACTTTGCAGTTTTGTTTGTTGTGGGGGACAGCTTCTTCATCAGAGAAGGTCAAATGAGCAAACTTTTGTTTTTCGAGACAGGGTTTCTCTGTGTAGCCCCGGCTATCATGGAATTCACTCTGTAGACCAAACTGGCCTTGAACTCATAGAGATCCACCTGCCTCTTCCTCCTGAGTGCTGGGATTAAAGGTGTGCACCACTACAGCCCGGCTTAATTTTGTCTTTTTTGTTGTTTGTGTTTGAGTTGGGGTTTAATTGTGTAGCCCAGGCTAACCTTGAACTCAAGACCCACCCACCCCCAGAGTGCTAGCTTTGTTTTCTTAATAACCTAAGGGCCTTCATTTAACACATAGGTTTGGGAAAGAGTGCCCTACTTTATTCATAGTCACTCCCTATTCCAGATTTATCTCAATATCTTAGGGGATCAAAAACAAAAGGCCTAAAGAGAATTTGAAAAAAATAAAAAGGGGAACGCTGGGTGAGGGAGATACCGGACTGCCTGTCCTTAAAGGGCCAGTCTGCTCTCCTACTCAGGACCAGGACACCTCAGACACGGCAGTGAGAAGTTGGTTATTTGAAAGGAAAGATGGTCTCAGGTGTTATTAAAGGGTTTGTAGGGGACCATGATTGTCCCTCACTAGCAAAATTTGCCTGCATGCCAACAATCCTGAATTCCATGTCCAGCACTGCAAAGAAAGGTGTGTGGGGGGGTGGTAGATTCTAGAATATCTAACTAGATTATCTTACTCTGATTTTTTAACCCAGCTAGATACCATCATCTGGTAAAGAAGGTTTATTCTCTTACCCACCCACTGCAGTTGACTCACAGAAGGTAAACCGTGGTTGTCAGCAAACTGGCTTGTTAAGTGTATCATGTCTCCTGTTTTATTCCCACAGGTGTAAACTATTTTACAAGAAAGACAATGAATTTAAAGAGAAGGGTGTGGGGACCCTGCATTTAAAACCCACAGCCAATCAGAAGACTCAGCTCTTGGTTCGGGCAGACACCAACCTAGGTGGGTGCAGAGCCATCATGGTTTGTGCAGAGAGTTTTGTTTTGACCCTGTAGTTCTTTGGGTTTTGAAGCTCAGTAATTGGGGTTTGTTTTGTCTTATAGTGATCATGAGGTCAACTTTATATTCTAGTTACTAATATGGATGTGATTTGAGAATCAAGAACATTGTGTACACAGTGTAGGTGTATTATTAAAAGCTATAGTGGAAAAGTACCACAGAGGGTTCTTTTGTATGTTGAAATGTGGCAGAGGAATGGCATACATATGGGATGGTTTGATGAGCACTAAGGAGAAGTACACGGTGTCAGTTTAAGGGGGTCTTTGTGGGAGGAGAGTTGGTACATGGAGGCCCAAGGTTATTAGGTCTCATTCCTCAGCTGGTCTCTCTACCTTTATTTTTGGGACAGCATCTCACTAAACCTGAAGCTATTGATCAGCTCAGCTGTCTGGCCAGTGAGTCAGAGATCCGTCCACCTGTTTCTGCCATGGCCGTCATTCCTACAACCCACCCCGCCCCTTTAACCTGGGGATTACAGGAATGTGCCATCCTCCCCAGTTTTTTTTACATGGGTTCTGAAGATTAGAGCTCAGTCAGATCCTTGTGTTGCATGCTTAACAATGGGGCCATCTCTAGCCCTAGAGAATGTTTCTTTATAGAACAAGAATACCCCGCTGCTGTCCTCTCTGCCCCACTCCAGCCAACCCTTGCAACAGTCCATTAAACAAATAGCTCTGGCAGCAGTGAGCCTGTGATGTGTGCTCAGTAGTGGGACACTGCCAGGGTTCACTAGAAGACTCCCAGGGTTCTCTTCCTATGACTTGAATCTCACAGTGTCACTATAATGTCACTCTTGCCTAGTGAGCAGAACTGTCCTTTGCTGACCCCTCATTCCTAAGTCCCATAATGGTAAAGGTCAGGGTAAGCCAGTGACTCTCTGAACAACCGTCCTGCCTTAGAGACTTCAGGGTGTGTCCAGCTAGCTCCCTTGATGCCAGCCAACTCCCGGCTCCCCTCCAGCCTGTCACTCCAGTGTAGTGAAAGCCTTTTTGGCTTAACTCATCGAGAGTTGCTTTGCTGTCAAATCTTTAGCCTCTTAAAGAATCCTACAGTTTTGGTATTTTATGTATTTATTTTTATGTGTTGTTTTCTTAAATGTTTTCCTTTGTTTACTCAAAGGCAATATACTGCTGAATGTTCTGATTCCACCCAATATGCCGTGCACCAGAACAGGGAAAAACAATGTCCTCATCGTCTGTGTTCCCAACCCCCCACTGGATGAAAAGCAGCCTACAGCCCCAGTCACCATGCTGATTCGAGTGAAGACGGGTGAGGATGCAGATGAGTTACACAAGATTTTACTGCAGAAAAAGGATGCCTGAGCACTGAGGCCGACCAAGGAATGTTGCCACATTGCTGCTTCCCCTCTGCCCCCTAAACTTAGTCACATTCTTTCCTCTTCTTACTGTGACATTCTGAGAACTTCTAGGTAACGGGAACTTCTATGAGGAAAATTAAGGCCAATAAAACCTCTGGGTATGTCAGCTCTTCTTCCTGAGGACTAAAAAAATTCATTGAAGTGAAAATTTGGGAAGATTTTTTAAATATTGATTCATTGAGTAACCTAAGTGATTCTTAATGGACTGCAATCAGGGTACCATTTAGCTCTCCAAGGCTCCTTCAGGCAGTGTGGGCCCCACCTTCCTGCCTGCCTCAGACCCCATGGCAGTGTCCCACAGCACCCCAGAAGATAACTGTTGGCTTCCCTCCTGTGGGCTTGTGTGACCTGTGACTGGCACTCCTGCCAAACACCATGCCGCCACACTGTGACTGCGCTGAACTGTGGGTTTTGGGTGTCTCTGTCATCAGCCTGTTGGCAGGTGCTGTCCTTTGACCTGGGGCTGCTTGACTGATCCAGGAATTACCTTTTCATGAAAAGGACATGAGTGGTTTGTGGGGGAGCTGGTGGTGTAGACTGGGTTTGTCATTTTTATCCAGGAGGTGCTCTTACTTTACCCCTAAGTTAATGTGGAAGGGGCTGTCAGGAAGAATGGACTTTAGAAGCACAAATTTGGTAGCTTTTTTTATATCATTTCTATTCCACAAACAAGCCTTTATTTTAAGATAAAAGTGAAGCTGTGCTGAAAAGGGATGTGTGCTCATGGCCGTCACTGCCCTGGTGAGCCCCACAGGCAAGCCTGAGGAGTCCTCAGGGACCCTGCATTCATAAGAAGAGTGTGGGAGTGGGAAACCTGTTTGATCTGTAGCTTCAGACAGCAGCATGTTACTTGGCATCTGGAAAACTTGGATTTGTTTTTATTTTAAGGATGAGGTATTGAGTGTGTTCATTTGGAAGAGTGCCATTCGTGTAACTTCAGAGTGGTGAAGTTACTAACACTAGCATTTTCTGAAGACCAGGCATCAATTAAATGCAAGATCTGATGCCTAGCTGGTCATGGCTCATACCTGTAATGCCAGTGCTAGAGAAGCTGAGGCAGGAAGACAGGGAGTTCACAGCAGCCTGAGCTATAGTAACCCCCGCCCCCCCCCCAAAAAAAAATGATGACTAAAGTTCCACTCTTAGTTCCATTCAAACCATTCACTAGGACCAGATCAAGTCTGAAGGCTCAGGGTCAGTGCCCAGAGGTGCACACTTGTGTGCTCAGTCAATACACAGTCACAAAACCTGATGTCACAGTTCTTCCTTAAAACTACAATGCCAGCGTGGGAGTGAAACCTAGTTCACTTTTATTTATGTAGTCACGGCTAGCCGTGAACTCAGAGATCCATCTGCCTCTGCCTCCTGAGCTGGTTAGCTTTTGCTGAGGTGGGATAGTGGTGTTATCACTGTTACATGGCCCTGTGCTCAGCATTTTGACATGTATCCATGAGTGTTGTGCTTTGTGGGGTGGGGTGCTGTGCATTTATTTGCCATTTAGCATTGAGAATTAGTTTCTAGCAAGTGAGTTGCTGCTTCTGTCACCGCTGACCCTACCCTGTTCACATTGGGTTCTCCCAGCTTTCCAAAGATGAAATAATGGGATCACATTTCAGAACAGTACCTTGCAGCCACATGCCCATGGGACTGACTAGTGTCAGACTCTTGGGTACTTTCAGGAACTTGTCTATTAATGGTGGTGGGGCTCTGTGAGCATCTGCCCATGCCTTGAATATTTACCAAAAGTGTAAAGCAAAAAAGGTCGTGACTGGATTGCCTTCCCAGCCCATTTAATTGTAAAGTAGTGGGTGTAGCTTTCCTTTTCCTAACATTCCCAGCAAAGTTTGCTGCTAAGACTATCACTTTGGAAGCCAGAATTACAGGGAGGAGAGAGGGGATGTGACCGGAACTCTGTGTCTTTATGCTTTAGGAGCTAGCTCAGCACTCTGCACTTACCTGAGTGTGAGTCACTAGAAAGTCTGTCACAGGGAGGCCCCTGGAGGGCTCTGTTCTCCCTCAGCTGTGTTAGTGCCTGGTTCCAACCCATGGCTTAAACTTCATTTATGTTTTAACATGTTAGAAATTTGCCTATTGTGTGTTTAATGTAAACTGAGGTTTTTATATCTGGTTTGAAAATCTAAGTCTTTTATTTGCTTGAGGAAGTGTGTGTTCTCTGTTGTCAGGGTGTGTCTAGGCAGACTCTTAAGCCTGGGCCTTCCCACACTGTATCACACGATTTCGCACATTCCCAATCAGCAGTTTTCAGCCCTGCACTGTTTTCCTCTGAGAGCCACACCATACCAGCTGCGGCTGTTAGTGACAGGTCCAACTGCTGATGGGCTGATTTCTCTTTTACAGTTTCAGTTCTAAATCCTATTTTTTACATGCTGCGTGCCAAAAAAAAAAAAAAAAAAAAAAAATACCTGCTGCGGTGTAGGGGGAAAAGTCCACCTTGTTGTCAGGGTTTTCCCTGACAGCCTCCTCTACCTTTCCTTGAAGGTTAAGGAGTCTGTTCTTGCCAGCTTGTTCATTATGTTATTACTATTTCTGAAGATGAGAAACAGCCCCCTTAAGGCTGCAGACTACCCACGAACACCAAGTCTCATTCTAGAAGTGAGATTTTAAGGAAATGACCTGTTCTGTTACCCGTAGGTGAAGTTGGGAGCTCTTCAGGGCATCTTCTAGCCCCACGCTCTGCACAAGGCCACCACATGCTCTCCAGAAGCGATCACAAGACTGAGGACTGTCCTTTAATGCAGACAGAGTTGTAAGGGGATGTAAGACTTCTTAACACATGGAATAACCTGCTCTTTTCCTTAAACAGGAAATTGTTTTCTAACGCTAAAATACTTGAATTGTCAGACAGTATAATCTCAGTGTGTGTGAGCTTTTGAATGAGCCTGTGAGGAAGTGTAACAATCCATGAAATGTGAATAAATGGAAAGTTAAAAACCAACATTTGACAATTTTGTTTCTATAATAGTCTTGGCAGGTCAGTGGGAAAAAAAGTACAGAAACATCCCGGAAGTGGGGGTTGACCAGGGGAGGCTGACGCTGACCAGCAGCCTGCATTGAATTACAGTAGGGTGCAGTTTTGTGCTGGGCAGTCTCCAGCCTCAGACTAGAGCTGGGGGAGGCTAGCTTTCTTCTGCAGAAGTAACACTGACTTCTTTCTAGTCCTTTCAGTGATGTGTTGGAGCTGTGGTCAGATTCTGAAGTTTCTTAAGGAACACAGCATTATCTAAGGTATAGGGTGTTTCTTGGTTGGGGGGGGGGAAGGTAACGGAAGGCTGTCCCCAGGGTTTCAAACTGAGATTAAGTAACAGGTGCTTCCTGAAGAGCAAGATTGTGCCTGAGCCATTGGGGAGACTGGCTGATTTGGTGTGGGCTCCCAGTGTCAGTGGTTCTCATGGGCTTTTCTAGAACTGCTTTTGGGGTCCCCACCCTGAGCCTGTCAGTCTTTGATTTGGTTAGTGGGTTTCGTACAATCACACAACTACTACCAGCCATTGGATGTGAACAGATGACCTGGTGTACAGCTGTGCACAGCTTGACCACCACTGGCTGGCAAGCTCCCCCACTGGAATTCCAGCTACAGCCGTGAAAGAAATGACCGTTAGCACACCCTAGGAGGAAATGGCAGTGCAGGTACTGTACCAACTGCTATACATGTCCTTGTCTAACTTCACTGTCAGTGAATCTGAGGGATGTATTGGGTTTGCCTTCCCTTTGAAAAGCCTGAGCCTGGATTTTAGGACAAGCTGGGGTGGCATGGCTTGCTGAGGGACCAGATCTACATGGCTTTATCCAGTGTGCCCACTGAATCACTCAACTTCGGTGGTTTCTGGACTTGGCTGAAATCTTTTGAGTAAAATTGTGATTCACAATATAATCAAAGTTCATCAGAAACAATGGTTATTTCAAACTGAGCAAACTAATTGCTTTATTAAAGTCAGATTCCAAAATGAAAGAGCCATCCACATAGAGAAAAGTGATAGCCCGTTGGCTTACATGAGGCAAGTGAGTGACACTAAGAATAGGACCCTTTCTCTTATCGCCCATTCCCCAAGCAAGCTTTCCCTTCCTCAAGATTCCCACTTTCTGTCACTTTTAACAAGCACAGAGTCCGATGTCTCCAGGTGACATGGGTATATACAATGAGCTACAAGGACTGCATTATTTTATATAATGCTCTCTTCATTCATTCTGGAAGGTTTTCCTTTTCAGGGAACATTTTTTTTCAAGCTAGGGCTGACAGCTGCTCCTAAAAGGTATGGGTCAGGATAAAAGACCTGAGACAGCAGAAATGCCTTCCCACAGCATCTGGGAAGCTGGAATGCCTGCACTGGAGCCAGCATCCAGGACAGAGACTCCAGCCTGCCCAGGGGTCAATGTGGATAGCAAGGAGGCATGACTTAGCTGCTTACTGCTAAGCCGACACCTCCTTCCCACCACCTTGTGGTTGGAAGTACCAGTTTGGAAAACTGGTGTTTGTTTCTAGGGTAGTAGCTGACTTATTAATCCTCAGACCCCTGTCCTCTGCTCCTCCACTGCAGCTCCTAACTCCAAATGTATATAGTCTACTAGACCCAACTTCTTGTGGCATAAAGTCATTTTGCATGAAAGGTGGCTGTGGTATTTTCAACCTGCAGTGATTGCAGGTGCCTGCTCAGCAGCCCAGTCACAGGTGACTAGGCAACTGACAGTAAGATGCATGCTGGGATATTTCCTAAACTCCCACTTAGGTTCCCAACTTCTGTTCCAGCCATCTTCCCACTACTGTAAGGATTTTTATAGGATTCTCTTAGAAAAGCTTGGTTGATTTCAGTCCAAACACTGCCAGGGTGGATTTTCATGGGAGCACAGAACAGCCCAAAGGCATCAAATGATCAGCTTTGGAAATGCCTACACCTCTGGCCAGAGGATGGTCATTGACCACCCTCCCTCACAGGGTCTTCACAGACCAGCAGCCATCAGGACAGCCAGTGAATGAGGTACCCCAGCAGGAACCATTTTAGAACAGGATCTTTTGGCAAAGCTTGCAGCAAAGTCAGGGTCATTCCCTTGACCTGCTGTAGTATCTGTATTAACCTGAAATGTGTATTATTAAACAGGTACAGGTTGGGGCACCTCTAAGAAAATTCATAAATGTCTTAAAATGTAAAGCAACATCTCAACCATGAAATCATAAAGCGAAGTGAACAGCCGCCACAAAGGCTTTCTATTGGATGAGGGTGTTCCATGAGAAAACTGCTTACAATCTACACAGTAACATGTTCAATGTACTCATGTCTTCATTGAAATGTTTTTGTAGAAATCACAAGTTTTCAAGTAACAATAACATTTTCTTGTAGGCATAATTACTCATACAATACTTTTGGAAGAGGGAAGATTGCAATTTGCATCTATGTTTCCTGACCTACAAAGTAAGGGGCTGAAGTCAAAAGAAGCTTGGACAGAGGGGCGCAGTCCAGCTGATGAGAGAGCTTGCCCAGTGGCACAAAGCCCTGGGTTCCACCCCCAACACAGCATAAAACCAGGCACAGTGGTATAAGCCTGTAATCCCAGCACATGGAGGGGGAGGCAGAAGGTTCATTAGTCAGCCCAGGGTCATCCTCTGCTATACAAAGTTTGGAGCCAGCCTGGGCTCCATAGACCCTGTCACAAAACACAAAAAATCTACTGACAGCTCATGGTCTGAAATTGCCTTGGAAATAGAAACCTGTAAACACAAACTGTCAGCAGGCCATGGCTTCCTCCACTTAGGGGATCTATACAGTACAGAACTCAGATCTCACCCCAGCGATGAGCTGTCAAGTCAATTAGCTTGGTGTGATGTTGGGAGCAGTGGAGGCCTGGAGGTTCATGTCAGTATGGAATCAGTGAAGGCCTTTTGGGTACTGCTACTCCTCATCTAGACAGGCAGGGAGGTGCTCTGGCTACTCCTGGGAAGGGCCATTGCTGATGCCCCAAAAGGCCACTTCTCTCAAGGTCTTTACACTTGTCTCCAGTGTAAAGTCTCCAAATGGTACACACATGCCAGGGCCAGCAACTTCTGTGAAGCATCCCGTGTCTTAAAGCCCTTAGTCCTTCGGGGTGTTATATTTATTTTTCAGGGTGGCTCTATCTAGACAGTTCTATGTAATGATGTAGAGGTGAGAATGAGTATGACCAGAGAAGACATGTGTTATCAAGATTCTTGGATTTTAAAGCTGGAAAGGACAGCCAACTGAAAACAGACAGGACCTAAATTATCAAAACTATACGTCCAGAGTTTTGGCCAAAAACTTAAAATCACTTATGACAGTCTAAAGAAACGATTTTTATATTTTATATTAGACTAGACCAACAACACAGGGGTTGGGATGTCTTAATAAAACCATTTTTTGTTTTGTTTGTTTGAGATAGGGTCTCACTCTATAGCTCAGTTGTCCTGAACTCCCCTATGTAGACCAGGCTGGCCTCCCAAGTGCTGGGATTAAGGGCATGCGCCCCCACACCCAACTTATTTCTTTTTTGCCTGTGTTTTAAACAATAATCTTTTGGCGTGGAAGTAAGCCTGGGTTGCCTTCATGTAGACAGCCCCAGGATTCCAGCAAGATCCCTGGAGGTTTCTTCCTGACGTCCTAAACACTGACACCAAGGTTTCCTCAAAGCAACTCACTCCAGTTCTACTTGCTCTGTGTCACTGTGTTGTATGAGGGCAGGCATGTTCCCAGATAAATTAAAGATAGCCTCAGAAAGCAAACTGTCAATCCCAGGATTCTGGGTACTGCTCTGTCACTGTTGCTCTCAGACTTTGAGACAGGGTCTTGCTATGTAGCGTAGGCTGACCAGGAACTCTGTCCTGCCTCAGCCTCAATACTGAGATTTGCAGACATGTGCCACCATGCCTGGCCCTCCGATGTCAGCTATTGGAAAAAGTAAACATCAGAATTCTATTCCAGTTCTCAAGAGCTTCTGAACGTGTCTGGAACTCAAAAGTGCCCTTCGGAGAAAGCAGAAAGTAGACCAAATGTCTGGCTCTGTAGTCAGGGACAACATGTGGTTCAAACCATACACTGGAGCCCAGAACAAGTTCGCCTCCTTCCACTGTTCCTCGTGGTTCATTTCTGAGTTCACTCAGCCTCTCTGGGGTGCTTTCCTCCTCTACATAGGGGATGATGGCACATAAGCACTGGAAATAGGCCTGTGGATATCAGTTATTTCCATGTGCCACATAGAACCAAGTTGTGTGACATAGACTCTACCTACTACAGCCTGGGAAACACTTGTATCCGGTTAGCCCAGCTTAGAGGAGCCAGCCTTGACTAAGAGAGCATTGCTGAGCTCTGGGGGACAACCCCAGAGAAGAGAAGCCATGGAATTGCTATGGGTCTAGGACTGCCTCAATCTTCCGCAGAAGACACACCTGGCTGTATTTTCCTCAAGATATCATGTCCAGAGTGACCAGAGCTCAGAATGGCTAGTGTCCTGAAGTGGCAGGATGCTACGTCTCCCTGGAAACAAACATGGGGGCAGCACTCACACCTCTGCAGGTGGAATGGCTGTCCTGATGCAGGGCCACAGCCATAGGCCTGAGGTACTCTGGCATTCTGGGGAAGGATGTGAATTTGCTTCAATGGTTAATTAGCATATAGACCAAGGCTCCAGCAGAACTTTGTGTCTAAACTTACCCACTGTTCCTCTCTTTGGAAGGAGTTATTTCATAGCAGGCAGGAGAGGCAAGCTTCCTGGTCACCTTAACGCCCACTCCTAAGACCCAGCCTGAGCTATGCAGAATGACAGGTGGTCAAGTCCTGACCCAGTCATGCACATTAACCCTGGAGACTTCAGTGAGGTAGGTGGTATCAGCCCCATTTTACAGGTGGGCAAACTGAGGCAGAATGAAATGCAATAGCTCGCTTTTAATAACAACATACAAAATCTAGAGAAAGCCCCAAAGTAGTCCCCACTCTCAGAAGCCAAGGAATGGAGCCATGTTCCTGCGTCTGTTCTACGCCCCGGAGGAGCCGAGCTCTGCATACATAGCTGAGTTCTCGGATCTGGGACACTAAACCCAGCAGCAGCAAGAGGCCCAGTTTCCAGTTTACTCCAGTTGGGTAGAGGAGGCCTCAGCTAGAGCACATTGCCAGCCTTGGGCTGGTGACCTATGGTCACCTGGACCCACCTGGGATTTCAACTCAGGCCCCCATCAGACATCCTTCAACAGAAGTTCCCTCCCACATTCCCTCAGAACTAAATTCTGCATCCCTCCAGCCGAGACCGACACAGGATGTCTCGGGTCGGAGGTGTGTGTGTTGGCGGTGTTCTTTGGATGGAAGCAAAGGCCATTCTGGGGGATCAGGGCCAGCTGGAGGTTGACACCCATTCTGAGCTGGGCATGGGGTGAGGTATTCCCAGCCGACAAACAGCTCATGTCCCCTGACTCCCAGCTGGAACCCACTGTGACAAGTAATAACTATGGGAGAACAAGTTGGGACTGACTCGCGAGCTGAAGTTCGTCAGTACTGCATTACAAAATCTTCAACTGGCTTTGTGTAGGATGTGTGGACAGTAGCCTGGCACAGAGCTCCAGCAGGGAGATGGGAGTGGAGGTCTGGAGGTCTAAGAACATTCTGGAAGCTGGCGGCCCCTCATGCTCTCTATGACCTCTTGGTGTCTCTGGCCCTCTTTGGGAGCAGAAGGCTCTCCAGAGATGGGCTGAGGGGGCCGTGTGCAGGACAGGGTGGGAGCCGAGCCAGCGAGGAAAGAAGACGAGGCACTTCAGTTTGGGCTGGTGTTCATGGAGTCGGCCCTGGCCCCCAGGAGTCGAGTGGCCCTGTCTGGCTGTAGCTCCGGCGCTGGCTTGTCACAGAAGACCCCAGTGGCGGTGACAGGTAGGCACTTGGCAGCATTCCAGGGCCAGGCAGGGCCGGGGCTCCGTGCAGGCTCCACACACACTAGGTCATCAAGATGGGCTTCTGTCGTACTTCCAGGATGTCTAGGCGACAGGAGGGAGCAGGCGGGGTAAGGGCACTCTGGGGAGGGAGCCACAGCTGCCATGCACACCCACCATTTCTGATCAGGCCTCACAGGCTGCAGACACCATCATCACTCTGCCCTCCCACATCAGCAATGGCAACACCCATCTGCAGCCACTCAAAGAGGGGCCAGTGAGGACATCAGGGACACATGTGCTGGGAAGCCTCTGGCTATGAGAACTATAGCCCACTGAGGCCTTCACAGAGAGGCCCTGAAGGGCTCTGCCTTCATGTACCTGTTAAGATCCGATGCAGTGGCAAGGTGACATAGGTCAAGTGTGCATAGAGAAGGAAGTTTCCATCAGCTCTGTTCAGCTTCAGCCAGGACCCAACCAGAGACCGTCCTGTGCCAGACAGGGATCGAGACCGCAGGTTGGTGGCATTGTGCAGGTCAGCTGCAGGGGAGAAGGGCAGGTCAGCATCCCCGTGTGGGCCAGGGAGAGTGCGGGAGGGGCAACAGGACATCTGCCCCTCTGATGTCACACTCACAAATGCTCTCCACCCATGTCCACAACTCCAAAGCCCTGCTTCCAGGCCCTCACACTGCCCCATCTGCCGGGGCCCACCTCCCCCTGGCCTGGCCTGGAAAGCACCCAGGGTCCACCCTGGTGAAGCCTGCCTTCTTCCGGTCACTTGACACAATGACGAACTGGCATGGTATCAGCTTATGAGAGATGCTGAGCTATGTCAGACATTCCCTCAGAAACTCCCAACCTAGCTCTGCAGGCCATCCCTGTTCCTGAACCCCACTTTCCACAGGACTGATGGAGCACTCAGTTTACGCATCAAGCCCCAGTGTTCCTGGCCCAAGACTGAGGAGTCCTGTCCCACAGCTGCACAACTCACTGGCAGTGACTGACCACTGCCACAGAGCAGGTGAGTGGTTGGGACCCCTGGATAGACACCAGAAGGTCACTGCTGGGGCCACAGGGAAGGATCTGTGAGTCGGGGTGACTCACTGGAGACCAGGGGACAGAGGTAACAGAGAAATCCTAGGCTCACCCAGGACAGAAGGTTCTAGAATGAGGAAAGCTGGCCCAGGAAACAGAAAAGGAAGACAGCCCTTGATGAGCACCCAGGTCAGCAGAAAGTTCCAGAGCCACTGAATGGGGGTGGGGGTGGGGTGGTAGACACTGAAAACAGGGCTTGTGGAGGCAGAATTCCCCATCTACACACAGCTTCACCCCAGCCCTGGGGTCAGCACGCCACAGGACACATTTCTATGTGACACTGGGTGAGGGAGTGACAGCATGGATAAGTGACAGCATAGATAAGTGGATGCAAGGACGGATGGCCACAAAGAGGAGAGGACAAGAGCCAGAGGAGGACAAAGGGCGAGGCCTGTCACCTCCACCGTCATCCTCTCGGAAGAACTCTTCACTGTCATTGGCCGAGTGTGACTTCTTCATCTCTGCGATGCGGTTCCGAGGCACCTTCCTCTTGAGGGATGGGGAGAAGAAGGCGGGCCGGTTGTTTCGCTCTGGGGTGGGCGGGGTGCTAAAGGAGGTCACCTGGGAACAAGGAGTCCAAGTCAAAAGCGTAGCAGGGCAGACCCTGCTGTGAGGCCCAAAGCCACTCAGATCAAAGCCAGCCTCTAACTGCTGACCCTGACCCTGGCCTGCGTGCAATCTGTCCTAGATGAGGGGACACTGGGCTCTGGGAGCTTGTCACACGCAGCAGCAGCCAGTCCTGCCTAAGGAGGGAGCAGGCTGCCACCAAAACTGCCAGAGGGGCCTCCCTTCCACATCTCAACACAAAGGATGCCGGGTGACGGGCTGCCATGTCATAGCGACCATGTCCCAACACAGCAGCTCATGATGCCCTTTTCACGTAAGTGGCCACCATGACCTGCCTAAAGCAGGAGGACTATCCCCAGGCCACCCCAGAGGCCTTCCCTCTTGTGCCCAGCCCCTTTTACAAGTGCTCAGGCGGAACAGCTCTCTGCCTGTCTCTCCTCTCCTCCCTTCCAAGCACATCCGGTCCCAGCCACCATTCTTCACACTCACTTGGGGGTGAGGTTGACACAGACAGGTAAGACATGGATCCCCTGCCCTCAAGGAGCTCACAGTCTGCTGGGGGTGACAGACTCAAGTGACAACCACAGACTGCATGCTGGTTGCTGAGACAGAGAAAGGGAAGCACAGCACATGGAAGGGACAGTGGAAGAAGGGACAGACAGCCTGTGAAATCAGAGTAGGCTTCCTGGAGGAGGTGCCGCGTGAGCTGGGTCTTGAAGGACGAGTAGTAGTTCGCCAGGTGAAGAAGGGGGGGAAGGGCGTTCCAGGCATAGGGAACTTGGCCCATCCCCTCCCTCCTCCCCATGCAAACAAGAATCGGAGCAGCAAGATGAACTGGGACCAAGACTTCGGGGCCCCATCGGCCTCCTCGTCATAGCTCCGACATCCACCAAAGTCCCGGCGGCTGCTGGGCTCCAGACGGTCCTCCCAAGTCAGGGAAGGTTTTAAAAGATAAAAAAAACAAATACCAGAAACCACAATACACACAGTCTGCATTTGTATACTGGTTACAAGTGACCCCTCAGGACAAGAAGACAAACAACAGTGTGTACATGGGCAGTGGTGCTGAACCTATGTGACTCCATGACTCCACACCTCAGCTATAAAGGGCGTGGCTAGGGCCATCTCCTTCCTCACGCCACGCCCATTTGGTGGATGGGACAACTGAACTCCTCCATGGCACTCAGCAAACAGCACCCAGTGTTACCCAGCTGGGGGCCACATCTGCACACCTGTGAGTGCGTGCACACACACCTTTCCTTGTCCAAGTGCAATACAGAACTGACCTGGGAGCTCAGAATCCAAGCCACCTCCATTCAAAACCTGAGAGGGCCTGTGCCTGAGGTGCTCAACACTTTACAAAATCCCAGAATTTCTTGGTTTTGTTTGGCTTGCAAAACACATGAATTATAGATTCCAAAAGAAAGAAAAGGAGTGCCCAGGAACTAACTTGAGCAGCAGCTGGTCAGACACTGTGCGCTCCTATGAGTCACCTATCATCAGCTGCAGACAGTGACCACTATGGCTGTCACGTAGGACACTTCACAGGGCCAAGCCCCATGCAAGCCATGAGCTGAGGGGCTGTGCCTTGAGAAACCCCGCACCCGGGGAAGCAGGCCCACACCTCACTGCTCAATGAAAAACAGCTTAGAGGAGGCGGGGACTCATCCAAGGTCACATGAGCAGCAGAGTCCAGGATACAGCCCCAGGATCTCTTGGACAAGGGTCTGAGTGACATCAAAACACTGACTCCATGGGCAGAGCCTTTCTCACGCCTGAGCCTGGGGTCTAGTCTCTACATGGCCACTGACATCAGCTTCCCACTAAGGGCTGAGAGAGCTCGAAGGAAGCAAGGCTTGAGGCCCAGTGCTGAGCCCTCAGAGCTGTGGCAGGGGCAGCAGCCCAGACAGAACACTTCCCCCTGCCCAGGGGTACTGCTAACAGACAGAATACCCTAAACAAATGGCCAGGCCCAGCGCCAGCCTTGTGCTGGCTGGCTGTCCTTGTGGGGCAGCCCAGGGTTCAGCTCTTCCTCATCCTATGGGCTCATTGCAGAAGGGCTTATGTGGCCATAGCTGCTGAGCAGGTCCAAGCAGCACGCAGGCCCAGCTCCTAGTTCATGTCTTCTGTTCCTGGTCCCAGGGACTCAGCCTTGGGGCAGAGTAGCTCAGGGGATCAAGAGCTAGCCTGGTATCAACCTGCTGGGTGACTCCAAGCAAGGAACCCTGACTCTCAGGGCCTCAGCTTCCTCATCAGCCATGGAGGCCAACTGGTGACATCTGGGAGCGAGGGAGCCATGGGAAGTGAGCACAAAGGATGACAGGAGGCCCCTCCCCCAGCTGTGCAGCACTTACCCGCTCATGCATGGGTGAAGCAGGACTGGAGTCTTCTTCGGTCCCACAGGGGGATGTGTCACCAGTAGACACGCGGCTAACCGCCATCTCAGCGTGGCCCTTGCCTTGAGGCCCCTTCATGCGCACAAACTCCATGTTGTTGTACTTGTAGAAGCCAAAGGACATCTTCTGGGCCATTCGAGCTGCCACACTCACCTGTGGTAGTTGGGACACAGCCTCAGTAAGTAGCATGGGACTGACTTCACAGGCCCTCCTCTCTTTCTCTCTGTCTCTCTTTCTCCACAGCAGCCGGCATTACCATCTCTGAGGTAATCTTGAGGGAGTCTGTCTAGTATGGTGTGTGTTCCAGATCCCTGGCCAAGGCTGTTCTCACTGCCCTGAACACCCAAAATACTGGCCAGGGCCTTAACCCTAGATTTAATTCCACCTCAGGAGAGACAGCACCAGCTGCAGGAGAGTGGCCTGCTCATCTGAACTCCTGTCCTTGCTATACTAGTCAGGGCTTAGCTTTGGGATTGTCCCCAGTACTAGGGAGAGCCACAGGCTGGCACCTCACAGGGACCTGAGAGGGAGGAAGGAGTCCCAGCTTCAGGACGTAAGACTGTAAGGGAGTGGTTGGAGGAGCAGTAGGTGCCCAATGTGGGGCGATCTCAACAATGCAGGTGTGGAAGGGACAAAGGGCCAGGATGCACACCCCTAGGCAGCAGTGCACTCACGCGGTTGTCATACACCTTCTTGAGAGCCTCGTAGCGGATGGAGCCCTGAAAGATGACACCCTGGAATGTGTTGGTTTTGTCACTGGCCACCAGCTCAACACAGACCATCTCTCCTTCCCCTACAGTCATGTCACTGAACACCTGAGGGTGGGGAGCAAGAGGCGGTGACGTCAAATATCAGTGCCAGCACCCACACCATACCCTGACCTGGCTGCGGGAGGGCTACTGAAATCACCAAGTGCAGGCAACCCGTAATCCTAGCACTAGACAGGCTGAGGCAGGAGGATCAAGATTTTGAGCTCAGCCTGGAGTAGACAGGGCAATGTGTCTCAAGACAGAGAAATGGGGGGAAGAAAGGAGGAGGAGGAGGAGGAGGAGGAAGGGAATGGGGAAGGAGGAAGGAAGGAAGGGAAAGAACAGAGAAAGGAGATCCCATTTTACAGATAAGGATTCTCAGAAGACGTCAAACTACTTGTCCTCAGCCACCCTCTGCCCACCATTCCACCCCAACTCACCCCAAGCTGAGCAAGACCCTCTGACTTAAAGTTATGAGGACTACGGGGACGCTTGGGGACCTCCTTCATCACTGCCCAGTCCAGCCTGAGCCTGGCTGTCTAAGCTGGTGTGACTAAGTTGATTGCTTTCCTGGGATAACACCACCCAGACATTGGCAGTGTGACCACACCTTGCCACATTTCCTAATATCTGACATCCTGATGTGACCTTCCAGGAGACACTCAGGGCAAACACATGAGCACTGTGAGCCCAGGGAGGCCACAACACCTCCTTGAGCCTCGGGTATCTTCAGACACCATCAGAGCCCACAGGGGCCTGAAAGCCATGCCCACCTTCATGGACTTCCAACAACCATGGCTGTCTCTAGGTGAGCACATGCACATACACACACATGCACAGACGTGTACACACACTCTCTCTCACACACACACTTTTTCACTTTCCCTCTCCAACATCAGCCTTGGCAGATGAGCACAACAGGAAGAGGAACGGCAGCCTCCCTCCTCCGCTCCTGGCATCGGCATCTGCGGCACATTTTGCCAATCTTGAAACAAAGGCTTGGCCATAGCACCCTGGGCAGGGGGAGGCAGCCATTCACAGAACAGCAAATGATGACTCCTTCTGGCCAGGCAACACTTACTCTGAGCATCTATGATGTACACTCCCACTCAGAAGTCCTCTGATCATTCACCCTGACACCTTAGTAGGTCACAAGGTCATGATGCTCACTTTATAGATGAATGAGCAAGGCTTAGGGCAGGAAGTATGTACTTGTCAATCACTGTGAAGAGGGGAGCCCCACTGGCCTTGCCCTGCTCTTGCTGCCCATGTCTTCTGGGAGGCTTTGCAGGTCCTCAGCCTGACACTCCCCCCACCCAAGAGGAAAGGAAGGGGACTGGCCAGCGGTGAGCACTCACCTCCTCGAAGCTGTCAATCATGAAGAAGATGTTGGGGTAGCTCATCTTGGATTCTTCTCCTTTGCTGTCCATGGGGTGTTTGCTGGGGGATGCAAACACTTGCTAAAAAGGAAGCAGAAGGGCTGAGAAGTCAGCCTGGATGGAAAAGAGACCTCAGAGACGGCCAAGGGACCATGCTGCTCAGAGCCAGGGATGTTCTTTCAGGGGCCATTGGTGCATGCACACAACCAAGTCCCTGGAGGCATCCTTCATCTCAGGGGAGGGAAAGCGAGGAGGGGGAGATGCCTTTTTAGAACAGGCAACATGTAGCTAGAGAGCCTGGATAGCCAGTGGGTGGTGGGGCTCACCTGGGATTTCTTCTTATGAATGTGGATGTCGCCTCCATCAGTACGTGTGCACACAGCACAGGTCACCATATAGTCCAGCTAGAAGGGAACAAAATGTGCATGTGTGGGGGAGCTCACCATACCTCAGACCCACGGGTAGCCATCACCACCCACCCCATACCTTCTGAAGGATGAGGTTCAGGCAGACGCTCTCTTCCCAGTCAATGTCAGGGTCTCCCAGGCCTGGAAGCTTCTTGGAGTCCCTCCGGTATACTTCTACCTCCACCTCAGGCTCAGCCTCAGCCTGTGGCACAGGTCAGAGTGAGACTCCACGGCCCCAGCCTCCTGCTCCCTGACTGCTGTACCAAGCAGGTGGTAATGTACAAAGACCCCAATCCCCAGTGCCCACCTCTTCTTCCTTTGCTGCCCCAGTTTTCCAATCGGCACAACAGAAAAAGCATTTCCCTCTCCAAGTTGTGATAATGAAGACATCATATATCCCAAGTTCCCAATGACATCTATTGGGCTCCCAGTGGGTAACAGATTCTAGTCTCCATGTTTTACAAATTATTACCCTTTCATCTGCAAGAAAGGAACCATTAATCCCACTGTAGTTGATGAGGATCAAACAGGTTACAGATCATATAGACCATACTCAGCAAAGACAGAGCAGAGTCATCTACCCCTACTCCAGGCAGGAGAGGCATAAGAAATCAAACCAGATTTGAAAGCAACCTGTCCCAATAGGGGTCCTGAGCCCAAGGTCCTAAGTAGGCCCAGGAGGGCTCCTACATGGTCAGCTCCAAGAGGGCAACAATCACCTCCCGCTGGACAGCTCTGAGACCACCTACAGGACCCCTGGGGCTGAGCTGGGATTCACACAAAGGTGCCTCAGCAATAGTGCCACAGGGATGGGACCCCAACCTCCCATGGTCTGTGTGGCTGTGGGAATTCCCCAGACTCCTAATTCAGAGCCAACACATCCATTGTCCTGCTTGGTTGCTCCATGCTTAGCATTCACCTTGTTTACTCTCCTGCAGGTGAACCCACATTGGCAGGTGCTCAACTGCTGCTGGTTTAACAAAGCCTGGGGAACCAGTGTGGGGAACACCTATGGCACAACTACACTCCTGTGGCAGGTCAGCAGGCTAGTGGAATGCGCAGCTCTCATGTGTCACTAAAACGCACAGCCACCCACAGAAGGGCAGGTGGGTAATGGGAACACCCAGCAACAACACCCAGCAACCAGACTGACAAATCACAGCTACCTGTGTCAATAGGCATACTCCCAAATAAATGACTAAGAAGCAGCCAGAGGACACATTGCAGTTCCACATGTTAGCTCAGGGTGGGGACGAACCTTCTAAGTGGCAGAAGTCCAGCTGAGCCCAGGGCAGGAGGGAGCTGCTGGTGGCCAAGGCTGCTTGCACATTCTAGTCATGCTGAATCTCTGGATCTTGAAGGCTGGTGGCTCCAGTACACACACACACACACACACACACACACACACACACACACAAGACCATCAACCTGGACACCCTTGCATGTACATTACAATCAAGAAAAACTACCAGCTGGATACAGCAGTACTCACTTTTAATTCTAGGATTCAGGAGGCAGAGGCAGGCAGATCTCTGTGAGTTTGAGACCTACCTGGTCTACAGAGTGAGTTCCAGGACAGACAAAGCTACATAGTAAGAGCCTCTCCCTCTCTCCCTTTGTCCCCCTCTCTCTCCTTCTCCCCCCTCTCTCTCACACACACAAGAAAAAGAAAAACTACCAAAAGAGAAAATGTAAGATTGGATGCTGTGGGACCACAGAAGCACCCTCACTGCTCCTGAGCTCTGGTTTTCCAAGTAGGTTTGGGGTAATCTCTACCCCAAGACTGCCAAGATGTCAATAGGAAGCCACTGGCATAGATGAGGACATAAACAGATGCCAGTGCTCATCAGTGCCAAACATAAAGTGGGCTGCTGAGAACAGGGAGTGTTTTGTCCAGGGACGGCATAACAAGACTATGCAGAACATCTAAAACACAGTGGGAACCAGGTTCCGATCCCTAAGGTGACCCTGCAGCAGTGTGTGGGAACTCCAGTACCCCATGCCTACCCATGCTGCAGCTCTGGCTCTGCCTACTCAGATAGACAGGGAGCCTAGTTGGTTGCCATGACAACCAGTATCAGCAGGATGAGAAAGGGTGGGAGGGTGTTGTAGTGCTTGCCACAGAAGGTAGAAGGCTCCTAGTGCGCAGCCGCGCTAGAGTCCACATATCCGCAGCCGTGACTTCTGTTTCTTGGTAGGTTGGGGAATCCCCAGTGTACCCACACCCTGCCCCTTACAGGCCACACTGCAGACTGTCGGGTTAGAAAAGATGTCTAATCTGGGTGAACTTGAGCCTTACCTGACCTGGTCCTCCAAACCCTGTACCAGACACCACCAGTCAGCAGTTCCACCATGCAGAGGTGCAGGAGGCCAGCCAAGCACAAAGAGGATGTATGGGGGCATCCCCACTTCCCAACACCCATCTGAGCAGCAGACTACGGTTACTCTTGGTCTCACCCCACTGGCATTTGATGACTTTCCTTCACATCACTCTGAGGTCAGGGTGCTCTGTTGGAACTATGTCATACACTAAGTTATACCACACCATGGGCCTCTTGCCTACCATGCGGGTACGACACCCGCCCTCAGATATGCTTTTATTCAACGGCGTCCCTAGAACCCTGTGCACAGACGTCAGCCCTTTTGTGGCTCCCACCACATGATGTTGTGTCTGCCCACTGAGGACTTCCCAAAGACAGTGACAGCCTGAGCTGTTTCTGCGTTATCAGTGCCGTTTCCATGCAGCTCAATGTTGCTCAGAACTTGTGGTACTGAGCACTCAGTACTGGTACTGACACCAATACCACTAAATCTTCAAGAGTGTCCCACCACAATCCCAGGGACTTCTCCATCTTGGACAGCTTCTCCCAAGAACTCTTGCCTTACTTCTCTTCCACCCAAATGCCATCAATTAACCATTCCACTTTCCCCTCAGCCTGGCTCCTCCACAGCACACTTTGCTGAGTGTACCCTCCCTGTTCCCCATGACCTCTCCCAGAACCGCCATGTAGGTTCCACCTGACGGACAGTGCCTCACATGAGACAGCGGGCTGGAGTGCACTGGCGCTGGGCCACCAGCATGCAGGGACTCCCTAGCACCTTTCCCTTTCTGCCAAGAGCATCTCTGTGGTCACATCAACCCCAAACACCCCAGCCTCACGAGTATCCAATGGGTGGCTCGGCCCTTCCTGACTATCTCTGTTCCAAGGCCCAGAGATGTCTGGGTCCTGGCCACAGCCATAACACTGATCAAGGGGAGACAGTTGGGCTCCAATGGCAGTAGTGGGCAGGACTAGGGAGCCCAGGCTGTCCCCTACTGAGAAATTCCTGCCTCACTGGTGCCACTACCAACAGATGCCAGATGGACCCACAAGTTGGGTGTCAGCTTTAACTCTTTCACAGAACACCTCCTGCTCCACCCACCTGACACTCCTGGGCCCTACAGCATCACCCACGTGTCCAGACTCTACACTCCCCTGGCGTGTTTAACTCTCTGGCCAGTGGTTCATGGGCTTCTGCAGGCCTCTCCCACATCAGCCTGGCAAAACCATCAAAGGCCTCCTTTGAAGCAAGCTCCCGGGTGTGTCTACTCACAGCAGACTCATCCTGTAGATATGCAGGCATGTGACAGGAAAGAGCTCCCCGCACTCCAGTGTGTGAGCTGTACCTAATAAACCACAATGCCCAAGTCACAGGCAGGGAGCATGGAAGCAGATAGGCCATTAGCCCACACTAGAGTGAAAGCCTGACCACTATTTATCCTTTAAGGATAAACAGATTATTCCCATGCCTAACATGTGGACTGCTTAAACATTCTATAGCCACTAAGAATTCTGAACAGAGAAGAAAGCATGCAAAATGTGTCTCAAGAACTCCTGCACACTGCCACACTTAGAAGACGGAATGCCCTGGGTAAGTCACTTCTCTCTAAGCTCTGTTTCATCTATTTGTTCAGCTGCTGGGAGTTCAGGAGATCCAGGACAGCCCTGAGTGATCCCCCTAGTTTATAGTAGGGGCTGAGTCACAGAAGGATGACATCATCACCATCACTACCATCTAGTTAGCTCCCTGCTCACTCTGGGAAGTGCCTCAGACTTGGGGCTCATTCACTGTAAGAGGCTGGCGAGCTGGACCTTGAGTCTCAGTTTCTTCAAAGATAAAATTACTGCCTTTTGGAGTAATGGCAAAAAAAATTCAATCAACCCACAAGCAAGTCACTGGTAACCATCTCCTGGGTCCCTCAAACTTGCTGGGTACTCAGTACGGTTTTCCCTTCCCAGGGAGAGGAGACCTACAGGATGTTCAGGACACAAGTTGGGGGTGGGACTTGGGGGGGTCACCCACCTTCCTCCCATCGACACTGTTGTCACTGCCTGGGTAGGCTCGCTTCCTGCGCACGTAGAAAAGCATGTCATCCTGCCTGGGGGCCAGTTTCTCCATGAAGTATGTGGAAAACATCCAGGTCCAGAAGACGATCCGGTCATCCTTGAAGCATCCTGCAGGAGGAGGCCGGAGGAGTGAGAAGGGCCCTTCTGGCCCTGGCTCTGATCGTGGCCAAGCCTGGTCCTCCCCACCTGCATTTCTGGTCAGAGATCTAACAAGGTTGGGAGGTTCTGCCCCATCTCCCTTTGTGCCCCCCAAGCCCCTCCCACGGGTATCAGAGAGGCTGGATGCCTCCCCGAGGAAATCTAGGGCTCCACCCAGTGGCTGCCTGACAGCCAGGGCTGCCAGGCCCCACTGCCCAGCTGACTCCAGCCAGTAAATGAATCAGCGGCTTTGAGGAAAAGGCAAATCTAGAAGCTGTGAGGACTTCACTAGCAGGCTAGCTAGGCTGCAAGGAGAAAGGCTTTGCTGGGGGAATCTTCACCACAGACATCCCTAGCCCTCCCCCACAGGCTGCGGCAGTCCCAAGGAGAACCTGGCTTAAAGGGACAGCCAGCGCATCTCAGCTGCATGCAGGAAGTCTCTGAGAGGGTGCCAGATGGAGTCCCATTGGATTCCTTCAGATTTTTTTGCATGATAAATGAATTTTTCCATAATAAATGAAATGTGAAATCATTTCCTGTACAAGATAGAAGAAACCTGACCCCCAATTTTTGGTTAAAAAAAAAAATCTAGGTTTCCTCTTCAGCTCTGCCACTTTATTATGTGACAGAAGACAAGTGGCTTAGTTGCTGAGCCACAGGCTCCTTTCGGCTACTTGAGGATGAACAGCTCCTGGCTGGAACAGCCAGTGCCTGGCACAGAGCAGGTCAGTAAATGTGGGCTTCCTCTCTCTAGATGGATCAACACATTGTCACCCTGTGCTACTCAACCCATTAAACTCCTGAGTTTCTTTCTTTCCCCATTTCCTCTGAACCACGGAGACCTAGCCCTAGTGCCTTGCCTCTGGGAAGGTTTCCCTGACACAACACCCTCCACCATCCCCAGATTCAGTTACTGGCCAGACCAAGGGCTGGCAGCAAGTTGAAGGTGCCAGCCACATCACAGAACCAGTCTTTCCTCCTCCCTCTGACAGCAGTGTGGGTCCAACACAGGGGCAATGGGAGGGGTCAGAATGAGCACACCTTGCCAGCCTCAGTGAAGTGGGGACAGGCTCACAGGCACATGGTGGGAACATCCACCGGCATTGGAAATTCTTGCCTCCCTTTTGCACTAGACAATGTCCAACCATGCACACACTGTGAGATGAGGCAGAAGCATCTCTGGCCTGACAAGCAGGGGCCTGTGACTCAATCCAATCCATGTCACAGTCAGGCAGCTCACAAGTGTCAGCCACAGAGGAAAGTATTGCCATTCCTTCAAAAGGCTCCTTTGCTTTTTAATAGTCAGCTGTGGGACGAGGGTGCAACTCTATGCCTAAACACTTGATGAGAATGGGCTCATCAAGTTGGGTTGCATCCCTAGGACCATAAAAATTTACCTGGTAGTAACTTCTAGGGCATCCAAGAAATTAACAATATTAACAAAACAATGATAATTACCTTAGCTACACATTAGTAATGCAAAGAACTCTGAACTGTTAACAGTAAACCTTCATTGTCACTCGATTGTCCCCAACTCATTTCACAGAAGAGGCTAAAGGATGTGCCCAAGTTCCCAGAGCTGGAGACTGATCTGCCTCATGGCCACACTCAGGCCTTGGGAAAAAAAACCTGTGCTCAACAATTTCCTGAAAAGGAGCCAATCACAGATGCTGGCGGTCCCAGGGCATAAGGAGCAGAAGGAAAGGACCAGGCAGGGGCCAGGAGGTCCACATCGTCCACATACTCCAACAGTGGAGCTGGAGCAATGGCTCTTTCAGAAGGCTGGAAGTCTTCTGAACCCAGGAGTCAGCTAGCAATCACCTGTAACTCCAGCTCCAGGGGACCCAAGCCATCTTCTGGCCTCTGTGAGTATACACACACACACACACACACACACACACACACACACACACACACACACACACACACTTGAAAATAATAAAACAAATCTTTAAACCTAAGCCTCAGATTCAGGGATCTCTAGGCCTTTTTTTCTGTTTCCTTTCTCAATATGGTCACATTGAATAAATATCCTTTTTCTACTTTTCATCATTACTCGTCTTTTTCTTAACATTTATTTGTGTCATGGATGTGGACACATGTACACTATGCTGTGGTGTATGTGTGGAAATTGCAGGGTAACTTTTCTCTTACCGTGTGAGCTCTGGGGTGGGGTGGGCCTCTCAGGCCTCCACTAAGCCATCTCACTGCCCTACTTGTCTGTAGGAATCCTCCTATCTCAGCTTCTCAAGTGCTGGGATTAGACATGTCAGCCAGCACACCTGGCCTAAGCCGCATTTTTATTTTATTCTATGGGTATGGATGTTTTACCTGAATGAATGTCTGGGCACCACATGTGTGCCTGGTGTCTAGAGAAGCCAGAGAGAACTAGAGCTATGGCCAGCTGTGAGGCACCATGTTGAGTTCAGGGAGTTTGGGGCCTCTGCAAAAGCAGCCAGTGCTCTTAACCACTGAACCCTCTCTCCAGTAACCTGGGTGGTATTTTGAAAGGAACTAATTTGCCTTCTTAAAAACACCAGATTATTATAAAGCTGTCATAACTCAGTCCTGTGTCCAACTAGACACTGAGGTGTGTGTCCACAGAGAGGTTAGCACACATAACGTTCACAGGGGTTTTTCCCAAGAGCCTCAGTAGAAACCAGGAAAGTAGACATAAGAAACACAGCTGAACTGGCCAACGGCTTACAACTCCCCATAACACCACAGAGGAATCAGAAATATCACATACACAAGTCAGGCTCACAAGACTAAATCCTGTGTGCTTAAACTCATGTGGTGTTTCAGAAAAAAATAAAAAATAAAGGCCTAAAAAGCAGATGAAGCTGACTGTGACAGCGCACACCTGTAACACAGAACTGGAGTTCAAGGTCATCTGGCCTGTAAGAGACCTCACCTCAAAAACAGACAGCAAAGGTGGTTGTCTTAAAAAATAAAGTAATGGGAATGGAGAGCTGGCTCAGCAGTTAAGAGCACTGGCTGCTCTTGCAGAGGACCTGGGTTCAGTTCCCAGCACCCACATGGCAGCTCACAACCACCTCTGTAACTCCGTTCTGGAAATCCAGCATCCTTTGTGGGAATCTGGCCTCCTTGGGCACTACACACATATGGGTATGCTTACATACTTGCAGGCAGAACACGCAAGCTTGTAAAATACAACAAAGCAAAACAAGAGTAACTAAAATAAACACACTGTGTTCTGTGCTGTTAATGAGAGCAAACAATCTAACAACTTTCAGAAGGTGGGGAGGAGTCTGCAATTAATAGCATCTGCCAATAATTAGGCTCACTCCTGCTTGATCCAGAAAGCCCTTATTCCACTCTCTAAACCCCACCCTCTCAATGAATCTCCAACGACAGAAAGGCACCAAAAAGCCCAGTCATGCATTCCTGGTGGCTGTGGCAGTTTCTCCCCTGAAGTTGCCAGTAGCCCAAGACCTGTAATGAGATATTCACCCCTACCCCTGCACCTGTAGCACTGACCATGCCCATTTGGGCATGGTCACATGTGTGGATGTGACTGGTTAAGAGGATTGAATTGGGACTTCAAAGCCCCTTCAGGTCGAGGAAAGCATCAGGTGGCAGGGTCTGCATCCTTGGGGTAGGAGCAACTCGATAATCACTTGTGTAAGTTATTTTTTCCTAATAAACTCCACTTCATCTTATAGGTCAAGCATCCTGATTTCCATGCCCAATAAAGACCCTGCCTAAAGCTGTCAGTTTTGACCATACTTGGTACAAACCCAGCTTGTTGTGGGCATGTCATCACCCCCTTGCCTACAGGGTTTATAAGCCCTCTGCTTTAGTTTGGGCTTGTGACTTTTCCTGCCTCCATCTTGGGACTGGAAATGTGAGTTGCTTTGCTCAAATAAACCTGTTCTTTTGCTGTTTCAATTCAGGTTGACCTGGCTTACTGCATCAGCAGAGAAACCTATTATTGGGTTACAGAAAATCTATTAATGTGTACTAAACCAAATGTCTGTTGACTATTTGATTAATTTACTTGAAGTTCTTAGCCTCATTTGTGCTAAGCAAGTGTTCTATTCCTAATCCACACCCTCAGTCATACCGCCTTGTAAAGTCTGTGAAGACCACATTCAGACACAGGAATATGGGTCTCAAAGTCCTGGGTAAAAAGGCAAAGCTTGTTGTAGTCACACTGACTGTGTCACAAACCAAAGGAAAACAGGAGGAACAGAGACAGAACAGTGGGAGCAGCTGCCTTTCCCAGGTGCCTCGCCAGCCTCCCCATCTGTCTTCCTTCTCCACAAACTATCTTTTGTCCTAAATCTATGGCTCGGTGTCACAGACCTAAACAGCATGCAGGCGGAAGGAGAGAGCCCTCTTTACAGGGAGGGAAAGACAGAGATGTGTTCCATGCCCAGAAGCTGGGCAGGGCAAATCTGGCATAGAATTTCTAATTCCTGGGGGCACAGAACAAATCCAGGCTTTGAATCCTACAACATGGATCCTGGTCCCAACTGGTCCCCACCTGGACTGCTCCAGTAACCTCCCACCTTCCCAGAACCCAGAACTGGGGTAAAGGAGTTCCTTGATAAGCTGTGATACTCCATCTACATGGAGTAAGTAAGAACTTAGATGTAGCTGCTCAGCATGCCTCTATGGCCAACCAGGATGATGCCAATGGATCACAGCCCCCCCAGCATCCTTTGGTCCTATAGTAACTGTGTGAGTGTTGGCCTGCTATTTCTCCCATAGGTAAGACCGTCTTCCTTCTTTTCCCTCTGTCTGCCCAGCTAGAACTCCCCTGGGTCATAAGCCTGGGAGCTGCCAATCTAGCACAGACCTGTCTAGTGTCCAGAGCCCTATCTGTTCCTGGCTGGCAGGAACTGCAGGTTTACCAAGTGTGAGTTCAGTGAGCCCAAGCCTAGGGCAGCAGACTCAGCCTGAAGCTGAGCCACTCACTGCGGCAGCACCACGGACAGCTCTCAGCCGTAGGGCTCCTCCCTCCCCTGCTGGAGCCCTGGGTGTACTTGCTGGGTGGGCAATCAGTGAAAACTGACCCACTGCTCCAGGTGAACTAGAGGGGCAGGATACGAGTGAGCAGCTCTGGCCACACTGTCATCAAGCAATCGATTCACAACCTTGCCTTATGATGACTTCTGTCTAAGCTATTTTATTTAATGTGTAACTAACAGCAGACACATTCATGCCCAAACATAGAACAGAGCCCCATGAGTCTGACTTCTTTGACCTTCTGAAAGCTGTGATGCTGTGGAGACCAGCTTCCGTCAGAGAGCTCTGCTGTTTACTCTCTGAGGACAAAAAACAAAACAAAAACAAAAGCAGAATGTCTGTCGCCTTGTTCAGTCCCAGCTGGAGACTTGTTTGTCAGGTGACGGTTTCCACCGCTTTGCAATGTCTACCACTCATGGTGAGAGCAGTGATGTACGGACAGCAAGAAACAGACTCTCACACAACCCACGAATGATTAGGTAAAAACTGATTCTAGCTGGAGGGGGAGGGAGGTTCTCAAGGATGGAACAGTAAAACTTGCTTAGGGAATACTAAGTTACACAAAAGTAAACATTAGCTAAGGAGTGTGCCTCTGCAGCCCAGGCTGACAACACTAACTAACCCTGTGCCTCTTACAGGGAAAAGCATAATTCTGCCAGTCAGGCAGGCTGACCCTGGGACCTAGCCCAGCCTTGGTCTGTCTCAGGATAATAACGATGGCAATAAGTATTTTTACACTGTAAATCTCCCTGTTTGTCCCGACAACCAAACCTTGGAGCTCTGTCTCTGAGGGGCACGTGTGACTGCTCAAAGTGTAACTCGGGGCCATGAGCCTAATAAACAGGGGTTTCCATTCATGACCTGTTCCCTTTTGTGCATTCACCAGGATGGGTCACATGCTATTACTAAAGAGTTTTCCCTTTATTAAATCTCTGAGTGTGTGGAGTGATTTCTCACTGGGAAGGCATAAAAATATTATAATAGTCAGCTCCAAATAGGGCAGTGGAGCAGTTGCCTTTCCTGCCCGGCAACTTGTGATTCTCCTGAACTGATGCGTCCACAGGAGGAAAGGGCACACGGTGGGGTGAGCGCCAGGCCTGGGCCTCCCTGGACTCTTGTGTTCTCTGCCTCGGTGGCAGCAGGTTCTCCACCCTCACTGTGCATCATAATGGTGACATGATGGGTGAAATAACAGCAGCTGCATATACTCGGCTGAGAAGAGTAATGATGGCAGTGTACGAGCCACATTGGACAGTTTCTAAAGCACTGTTGCCTTACCTTTCAGACACTTACCAACCTTAGGAGAACAACCTCAGCACAGAGTGAAGTCAGTCATAATATACATGTTCAATATTGAGGGTGGGTGGGGTGAGATAGGGTCTCTACAGAGCCCTGGCTGTCTGGGAACTCACTCTGTAGACCAGGCCAGTCTTGAACTCACAGAGATCTGCTTGCCTCTGCCTCCCAAGTGATAGGATTAAAGGTGTTTGTCACCATGCCCAGCTCTTTTCATTTTAACTGAGATAGTGTCTCTTGTGGACCAGGTTGGCCTTCACATTGCTATGAATGAGAATGGGGATGGCCTTGAACTCCCTCTGCCTCAAAAGTGAGGGCATGATAGGCTTATACCACCACACCAGGTTTACACAGTACTGGGGATCAAACTTAGAGCTTTATGCACACAACATCAACATTCTACCAGCTGAGCCACATTCCCAGCCCGAAACCTGTCTTTTTTTTTTTTTTTTTTTTTTTTTTTAAACAGGAGGCCTGGATGGCAGATTGGAGAGCTGAGACTCAATGCCAACCCCTCAAAATAATTTGCTTTTTCAAACATCCCAAATGGACACATGGGCAGCCTTCTAGCTAATACATCATGAACCTAAGGAGTCATCTGGTGAACAGCTGGTTGCCCCTCACCCTTTGAGCCCCCAAGAGCAGCTCTGCCCTCCCTGTTAGTGTGTGAGTGACCACAGCAGCTACTGAGCTCCAGAGAAACATACTGAAACATATGGATAGGATGCTTCATGTGCGAGGGTCGCTGGGTCCACTTCCCTGCAGAGGAACGGTTCTACAGACTTCAATTACTTCTCAGAGATGGTTTTGCAAACACTTACTGAAAAGGAAGGGAACATGCTATCTTATGAGGCTTGTCATGCAGTCCATCTTAGTGTGGAGCTGGAAAAGCCTCTGTGGAACCAGTTAAAATCCACTTGGTCCTCACTGCTGCCTACTGCCTGGTTGGGTAAGTGACCCAACCTCTCAGTTTCCCCATCAGCAAGATTAAGACTGGTTGCTCCAGCAATTGCCATAGAGAAGACAGCACGAGATGATCAAGGTATTGAACAGCCACCTAGTAAACTTGTTAGGTTAAGGACTGCTATGCTGCTGTATTATCAACTTGGCACACCCCCAGGAGGGCAATGCTATCAGCTCATAGGTAATTAATTCCAGCTTCTCACACATTACTAGAGCCCACAAAACTTGCACATTCTTTTTATGCAGTAGACAACTGACTCCATAACAACACATCCAGGCACACACATTCAATAAAACCGCATAGGGATCAACATGAAAATCATACAAGCAGACCAGGTGTGGCAGCTAGTAACCATAATCCCAGCACGTGGGCAGGAGGATCACAAGTTCAAGGTCATCTTGGCTTCATGATGAATTCAGGACCAGCCAATACTACATAAAACCCTGACTCAAAACAGCAACAACAAATCTTAACTGCAGTACTAGACAGGATTCAGAAATCCACTAAACATGTTACTGGCTAAGCAAGATTTAATTAGCAGTGCAAGAATAATCTAATATTAGGCTTACCAATGCATTCACATCTATTTATAGTTCAAGAAAGAACTATGACATGATCATAGCTGCTGGGAAACCAATCAAGTTCAATTCTGGGAGACCAATCAACCAAGTTCAACTCCCATTCCCGATTCTAAAAAGTAGGGTCATGGGCTGGAGACATTGTTAAGAGCACTGATTGCTCGTCCAGAGGATCTGGGTTGAATTCCCAGCACCCACATGGCAGCCAACACTGTCTGTAACTGCAAGATTTGACACCCTCACAGACATACATGCCAGCAAAACACCAATGTATAAAAAACAAATATATAAGTAACTTTTTTATCAATAAAAAGAAAGAAAGAAAGAAAGAAAGAAAGAAAGAAAGAAAGAAAGGAAGGAAGGAAGAAAGAAAGAAAGAAAAAAGCGCAGTTCTTGTGTCTGGAGGGAAGGCTCAAGCGTTCAGAGCACTTGCTGCTTTTGGATGACTCAGGTTCAGTGCCCAGCACCCATATGACAGCTCAAAACTGCCAGTTGGAGCCAGGAGATCTAGTGTTCTCTTCTGGCTTCCAACATTTCACTCACATGCACATACCCACACAAGACACAAACATACACATAATTTAAAATAATAAAAACAAATCTTTTAAAGTGAGTAAAAGGTGGAGAACAAATGAGGAAAATCCTTAATATCAATCTCTGGTCCCCACATTAATACACACCCAGGTACACACACATGCACACTTCCACAGGAACATGTACACACACATGCATGAACACATGTGTATACAATATGCACATACATGAACACATGCACACATAAACATGCATGTATGTACACACACACATTTTCAAAAAGTCAATGCAGCTAGAAACATTCAGAAGAGTCACATGGGATTCCAACTAGATCCCACAACAAACTATAAAACTAAATTCCAGATAGGCATGGTGTTATATATCTGCAATCCTGGCACCTGGGAGGCAGAGAGAAGAGAATGACTACTAGTCTGAGGCCAGCCTGGACAACATGGTAAGTTTAAGAGCTGTGGAGTGAAACTCTGTCTAAAAAAACAAAAACAAAAACAAAAACAAAAAAAAAAAAACAGGGTCATTTAAGTGGCTCAGTGAGTGAAGGTGCCTGAGTCCATTATGAAAGCACACATGGTAGAAAGAGAGAACTAACTCCCAAAAGTTGTCCTCTGATCTCCACACATGTGACATGACACATATGGCACACATATACACACAACACATAAATGTAAAACACTTTGTATATATATTTTCAGCTTTGAGCCCAGCCTTTAATGGCTGAGCCATCTCACCAGCCAGTAAAATACCCTTTAGACAACTCAATACTCACATCACAGCAGCCCAAACCATCCACTGCCCTGCAGTGCTGTAGATATAAAACTGCAGCTGCTGGACGCCCCATCACACAAAAGCAAATGCCAGCAACAGTGCAGAGCGAAGCTTCAGAGAGGCTGCTGCCCTGGGAGCCCTTAGCAGGATCTGTCTACCCTCCCATAGACAGACAGACAGACAGGATATTACCCTTGTCTGAGCTTCTTTGGTGTGTATCCTAGTTAGCCTTAACTGTCAACAGGTGGACAGTCTAGAGTCACCGAGAAAGGAGTCTCAGGGATTTCTCAGCTCAGAAAGGCCTGCGGGCATGTCTGTGGGGACTGTCTTGAAAGGAGGGCCAGCCCACTGTGAGCAAAACCATTCCCCGGGCACCTGGGTTTTGGGAGTGAGCCAGCAAAGCAGTGTTCCACCATGGTTCCTGCCCTAATTCTTCTCAGTAATGGACCATTAAAGGCCCCTGTAAGCTAAAATACACCCCCTCCCTTCCTTCTCTATGCTTCTTCTGGTCAGCAACAAAATATAAGTAGGACAGCATGCATTTTTGTTACTGGGATATAGAATCCTAACACATTCAAGACTCTCCCACTTTCAACACAAACCCAAGCCCATCAGTTAAGAAGAGCACTGGCTGCTCTTGCAAAAGACTTGGGTTTGGTTCCCAGCACCCACATGGGGCTCCCAGACCATCTGTAACTCCAGTTTCAGAGGATCCAACAGCCTTTTCTAATCTCCACAAACATACAAACATTCAAACCAGACATGCATATGGTGCACAGACATTCATGCAGGCAAAAACAACCAGACACGTAAAACAATATTTTTAAACATCAATTTTAGCCCTGTGGTGGTGATGGTGGAGGAGGAGACGGTGGTGGTGGCAGCAGCACACACCTTTGATTCCAGCACTTAGGAGGCTGTGGCAGGTGGAACTCTATGAGTTTAAGGCCACTCTGGTCAATTTGAAATACAAGACCCAGGATACGAAGAGAGATCAGTCAGTAAAGTGAGACTATGTTTTTGTTTTGTTTTGCCTTTAATGTCTAGAAAGACTAAAAGAAAGTATCCAAATGTCCAGTGTGCCTCTAGAGTGGTGGAGCTGTGGTACCTTCCTGCCTCCTAGTTTTCTGGGCTGGTGAGATAGCTCAATGGCTGAGAATGCTGACTGGTCCTCTAGAGGTCCTGAGTTCAATTCCAAACAAACCACATGGTGGCTCACAACCACCTGTAATGGGATTTGTGTCCTAGGTTTATAAACACATCAAGGCTACCTGAACCATAAGCCCCACATCTCACAATTCCATCAGCAATTTTTTTGTTGCTTTTTAAACAGGCAGGGATGCTGCAGCAGAGACAGGCTGCCCAGGAACACAGTTGGCCCCAGCTGGACTATGAACCCAGTACCCATGCAGTACCCACCCCTGCTGGGTATGGAGCATTCCATGTGCCCACTACCCAGGCTGTTGGCAGATGGCACTCAGAGCCTGGCAAGGAGCAAGGGCTGGAAGGCAGGGCATGTACCCTGGCCTGGCTGTGGGCAGCTCTCCAGTGAGGGTGGTTCAGCTGGGGGCTCCGTGGAAACTATAAGCTAAGAAGGCAAAGAGGGAGTAGAGGTGATTGGGGAAAGCATTCAAGGCCATCACAGAGAAGCCTGGGCCGAGGGAGGACAGGAAAAGCCCAGCAGCCCAGCCTATTGAGGAACTGGAGCTGGAGGGGACAACCTCAGGGGCACTCTGGCTGTCGGTGGGTGCTTACCCTCCAAGGATAAACCTCTGAACAGTCTGGCAAGAGGTGGGGACATGGGGATGGTGTCTCTCTACTGTGACATGTGCATGCTGGCTCTTGGTCAGGATCCAACCACACTTTAGCTACATGGACAAGGTCTTCCCGAGAGCACACTTGGTCAACCGTAGATTTTGCTGGCTTCTGGATACCTCCCCACAGCAGAGGCCAGGAGGTCAACTTTCTTTGACAGGAGTCCAAGGGTGGCCCTTGGTCCTCTGGGCAGGATGAATAGGCTTCTGTGGCCTCAATAGGCCTTTTGTCATCTTGTGCCTGGGTGCTGAGGGCCCTCACTCCCTGGGACACAAAGCACAAAGAGACTGTCCCAGGCGGTCAGGCTGCCCTGATGGGGCCCTGGATGAAGAACTGGTCATTCAGGTCCCATGTGAGCAATCCCAAGGGAAGTGGGGGTGGGGGTGGGAGTGGGGGTGGACACTTAAATCAGGCTAAACAGCTGGTCTGGTATCTTCTTCAGATTCCCTCACCTTCAAGTTCCCTCACCACAAGGCTACACTCTATAGACAGCACCCACAAACCTTCCTTGTGTTCCCCAAATGCAGTAGCCAACCTTGACCCAGTTCCCTGACCAAATACCTCTGCAGAGGCCGCAGCTCCCTCAGCAGTAGGCAGCAGCTCTGTGCTCAGCTCCTGGGGTCTGTCTGCACACTCAGCCCCACTCCTGGCTGCCTCTGATTGGCAGCACCTTTCTAGACATGCTAGGTGCTCTCTGTACCCTGGGGCTGGATCCCTTTTTAGTGGCCACTCTGATCTGATCTTCATTCACATGATGGGAGGAAACTGAGGCACAAAGCCTGAGTCACCAGTCAGGCATGCCACTGTTGCTTTGTGGCAGGGTCAGACCACTGTCCACATGCATCTGCCTGCAAGGCCACACCCTCAGCCCTTTCCAGCCTTGCCACAGTGATTTCTCACCACTTCTTCCTTACACCTTGCTAGACAAAGGTCACTGTAGGCAGCCAGCAAATTCCAAGTCAAACACATGGACATATGGCTTATACTCAGAGGTACTAAAGCAAATTTACACACATACACACACACACACACACACACACACACACACACACACACACACACCACCACCACCACCACCACCACCACCACCACCACCACCACCACCACCACCACCACCATCATACCATCGCAAGAACACAATGAAAATCCTCAGTGCCCATTTCACATTCGGGAAACCAGATGCTAACATCCAGGCTGTCTAACAAGGTCACAGTAGATGCTGGCATTCTGCAGCCTCCTGCCTTGCCAGGGTGTGTGAGCTTTCTCTGGGATGACCTGCAGGATTCCAGTTCCCACAAAGCTGCCCCTTATGCTCCTCTGCAGCAGCAACGCCACAGAATCACCCATGTGACCAGCACAGCATGGCACCTGCCACATCACCACCCACAGCCTGTCTCCAGACCACTGTGACGTTCCTTGCCACATCTCATCAATCAAGAGGTCTCCAGGTGCAAACCCCCACCTCTGGGTTCACCACTATGGTGGCCTTCATCTCGACACGGGAAACTAGTTCCGTAACACTTAACAAGGTGCCCTGACCCACTGGGAGCTGTGAACCTCCTAAGATAACTCCAGCCAGCACCTCCACCTCCCTAGGCTGGAGGTTATTTTTCACTGACCAGTCACTAGTCCCCTCCTCTGGCCTCCACTCATGCACTATAGGGCAGGAGGAGAGTCACAGAACCTCAGACTCCCAAGAGCCTACCCTCTCCAGCCACACCCTGCACAGGTTAGAAACTTGGGCCTCACTATTGATTTATTTCTTTACCCTACTCTGTGCCAGACTCCAGGCAGGATCCAGGCACGCTAGCCCCATCCATGTAGCTGCATCCTGTCTACCCTGGGGCTGGCACCAGCTGGCTGCAGGCCCTGCAGGCCTAAGTGCATTATCCCTTCTCCATGAACTCAAATAATGAACCTCAAAACAGGACTCTGCACCTCCAGACCTGGGCAGACCCCTAGTGCTAACCAGCCCTTGGTCTTCCCTGACACCACAGCCATCTAGGCACTCCCTTTGGGAGCAAAACAAACCCAAGCATACCGACCGTTCCCACTGCCAGGTGATCCTTCTTGGAGGGCCCTCATCCCTCACTCCCTAAGAGCAACTTCCTCCTCCTGGGATGGCCCACTCCATCACTAATTCTCTTTCAGTTTCCTCCTCTGCTCTCACTTCTGTGACTACCCACCTTCTGAACACCAGGGGCTGGGGGCTTCCTCACCTGCCAATCCAGGAAAGGGTCACCCAGCAAAGGACAGGGTACCAAAGGGCATCCTCTGATACAGATGTGAGAATGGACAGGCCACAGCTCCAATCCAGGAAATTTAGGTTCCTGCCTACTGCCACTGGGAGAGCCTGAGCAACTGCCTCAGTCCCCCTAAGTGTCATTGCTCCAGGTGCCAGCAGGGTGACCCTGCAGAAAGGGAGCAGTACAGGTGGACTAGAGCTTGGTGTGGCTCAGAGAACTCTCCTGGGTGCTCAGGCTCTGACACAGCCCTGGAAGAGGGTGACCTCAGCGGAGAAGAGCAGCTGCACCAGCTGAGGCTGATTCATCCCGCCAGGTTCCCCGCTGGGAGAGGACTCCCAGGAGATCTGGGGGAGGGGGCAGGAGTACTCCGGAATCCCAGCCCCACCTCCCTGGCTGGCAGGATCTGGATCTCCTGAGTCAGCAGGAGGCTCTGTCTGAGACTCAAATGTGGGGTTCCAGCTCTCACAGGGTGGTAAAACATCAGTGACTTAATCCCATGACACACAGCATAGAAATGTGCCTCTAAATTGTCTTCCTTCCTGTCTGTTGTTCCCAAACCCAAGCCCACATGGTCCTACTGATGGCCTCAAGCAATGGCCCTGCTCACCAACAGTATTTTCCATAGCTGGTGAGGTTTTTTTTCTTTAAACAACCCTTAAGAGCATAACAGGTGAGCCCAGCAGTGGTGGCACATGCCTTTAATTCCAACACTGAGGAGGCAGAGGCAGGAGGGTTGGGGTGTGTGGGGGAGTATCTCTGAGTTCCCGGCCAGCCTGGTCTACAAAATGAGTTTTAGGACAGCCAGGGTTACACAGGGAAACCCTAGAGGGAGGGGCTTCAAACAGATGTCCCAGAACTTCAGTGGGCAGTTGTTCCTCATTCACTTACCAGGAAACCAAGAGTTGAGGGGAAGGAACTATTCCACAGACCATCTCTGAGATGCCCTGAGGCTGATGTAGTTGCCCCTCATTTCCTGAAGGTATGCAGCCATAGTCCACCCCAGCTTTGAATTAAAGAAATCTCTTTTCCCACTGTAGGAAGGGCTCAGGAGGCGCCCCCTGTTAAAAGCCGGCTCCCCAAGACCTGACACCTTCTCCACTCAAGAGGCTTCTTCAACACCCCATACAGTCCCACATCCCTCGCTCTGAATTCCTGTGGGGTGACTCGGCGCTGTCCACTGAGTTGGCATGGGAAGGAACCCAATAGAGGTGACATGGCATTGGGAGGGGCACAGGTAGGTGTGGGGAGGAGCCTGGTGGCAGGAATCTTGCCCTCAGGATCAGAAGGAGGGAAGGGAATGGAGGCCAGTTCCTACAGTACCAGGAAAAGGCTCCAGAGGGCCTTGAGCTGATACCTGAGGCTGGAGGACAATTCCAGGCAGAGGAGACCAGAGTGAAGGGGTCCTGGGAACCTCCTGTGTCACTAAGAGGAGGAGAGAGCACTAAGAGTCTAAGGCCTTCTGCTCTATAAGCAGCAAGAAGTCATTAAAGATGTGACCAGCAGAAGTGACAGGCGTCTGCTGTGGGCCAGGCAGATGGAGGCAGGTGATGGCTCAGCAATACCACAGAACATGGCATTGCCAAATGAACATGGAGCAAGGTAGGCCATCTCTGGGCTTGTGGCCTGGGACATACAGTGTTGTGAAAACTCTCCCCAGGGAAGAGGAAACAAACTTATATCCCTTCCTTATCGATACCAAGACAAACCCAAAGACAATCCCACCAAAGTCCAACCTAGGGAACCAATGAGTTTACTGGGCTTACTTACAAAGTGTAGGTGACCCCAAAGTAACCACACTACTGGAAAGTCTCACCCAGCATGAATGACATAATTCTCCATGGCGGTTTAGATGGAATCCCCCATCAGTTAGCTTCCCACACTCTATACTCCAGTACTTCCCGAGACTGAGAGGCCACTCTACTGACACCAATTCATAATTGTATCCAGCTGCCATCCTCTAAAAGTATTACCTGCTTTGCTTGTTTGAGACTGGGTTTCATTCTGTAGCTCATGCTAGCCCCATCACACTTGCAGCCATCCCTCTGCCTCAGCCTCTCAGTTCAACTGGTAAGATTATAGGTGTGAGCCACCACACCACACAACTATCCACTTCATCAGACTTAACATGCAACATAGGCAGCTTTAGCCCTTCACCTAGAGGGAGACTCCTAGTCACGTGACACACACTCTCCATAAGTCAATATGCTTTTCTTGTGTTAATCTGCTTTAATGCTGAAATCTCTAGCAATATTCCTAAGATGGAGAACACTATTCACTGCCTACATCAGTAGTGAGGCCTGATGTCTGGGTATGTCGGGGCAGGGCCCACAATGGCATGAACAGGACACCGCAGTAGAAAGAAGCCAGGGGTATGAAAGATGATGCTCTGCCCTCCTGCTCAGACCTCTCCCTCTCCAGCAGGCTCCACATTCTTGGGGGCAGAGTGCATCACAGTCCAGCTCTGTGCTAGGTTCAGAAAACTGAGCTGCACAACCCAGACAAAATCGACAGCCACACATCGATATGCATTGGTGGGAGGGGGTACGGCTCCATAGGTAGAATGTTTGCTTAGCATTCACAAAACCTTGGGTTTCATCCTGGCAACACACAGGACTCAGTGTGGTAGGTCACAAGTTCAAAGTCATCCTCAGCTACATAGTGAGTTTGAGATGAGCCTGGGCTACATTAAGAGCCTGTCTAACACACAAATGAACAAAAAGATGTGGGCCAGGTGGGCAGGAACTGCAAGCAGGCGAGACTCTCACAGTCACAAAGGTCTCATGGCTGTTGTTGCAAAGGTTACCTATGAAGCAATGCTTTAGAAAGATATAGAAGACACAAGCCCAGCCCAAAGCTACCTCAACCACACCTGCCCATCGCTGAATTTCTGTGCCATGGACTGCAGAAACAGCATCCCTGCACTAAGGACAGGTTGGGTGTGGAGGTGAGAGCCCTTAGGGCTTTTCTCTAAGTCTGTGGGCAATCCTAGCTGCTGAGAGAACATAGCTTCGGGTCTCCTTTCAACCAAAGTGTGGAAAGCATCGTCTACATTCAAATCCCACCCAAACACTAGGGTTTCCAGTATACGTGAGCAGTGCCACCACCCAGCAAAGACCACACTCTCCCTCTACCTCCCGTCGCCCTTCGAGCAGACACCAGTCATTTGGTGGCAGCATTAAATAGTATTTGAAAGCCTCAAGGCCATGAGTGGTGGCTCACACCTGTAATCCCAGTCCTGGGTAGGATGAGGTAGGAGGATTGCAATTAGATCAAGGGCAGCCCATTCTCAGATAAATAAGTAAGCCGGCTGGGGGCTTCTCTCACCCCTTGCCAGGGAAGAGGCTTTGGAGCTGGGGAGGTGGCTCGGTCAGGAAAGTGCTTGCTGCCCCAACATAAAGACCAGAGTTTCACCCCAAGCACACATATAAAAGCAGGGCAGGGTGACATCGGCTGCGATCCCAGCACCAGGGAGGCAGAGACAGGAAGATTCCTGAAGCTTGCTGACTAGCCAAATAAGTGAGCTCCGGGTTCGGTAAGAGAACCTGTCTCAAAAAAAATTAAAGTAGAGAATAACTGACACCTCCAGCTGACCTCTGGACTAACATGGGCATCCACACACATGCATCACATATACACAATCACATGTACACATGTCCACGCCAAAAGAGGATTAAAGGGGACAAGGAGCCCCAGAGTGAGCTAATAGGGCTCTGCTCTAAGCCTGGAGTGCATTAAGAGTCCCTCACCAGTTAGACGGCTCCAAACGTATGAGCCTAAACAAGCCTTCGAACCCCAATGTCTGCATAGCTGTCAGTTGGTGGGCACTATCCAGCTGACAGATCCCTGCTCCACTCTGCAGCCAAGTGGGCTTTCTCCCATGTCTATGTTCTGGGAAAACTAAGGAAATGCCACCTGCCACCTCAGTCTCCTCTCCTGCCCAATAGGGCCCCAGGACGGAGGAGTGGCTAGGGCCTGGCATTCCTGCTCTTGCTAGCTCTCATGGTCATGTCCTGTGTGAGCCAGTCAGGGTCCCCTTAGGGCCTCCTGAATCTGCGCTAACTCCTCTGCTAGTGACAAGGCTAGGCTAGCAGCATCCTGAGGTCTTCCTGCTGCATCCCAGATCTTCAGAGCATTTTGCTACTTGAACCAAACTACCTCATGAGCCTCTGGGATGCTCCCTAACACACATCCCGGGTGGGACAGAAGACCTGCGTGGTGGGGCTGCTATAGACTGACTGTCCCTCAGAATGGTGATGGCAAGGGTGAGGAGTGAGCAAAGACCACTCATGACAGGAAGGGGGAGGGCAACTGTGGCAAGGGAGGCATCATAAGCCCTCTGGCTTCTGAGCTCAGTGGCAAGTGACCCATCTATGAAATGGGAAGAACTGGCAGCTGGATAGGTCAGTGATCATCAACCATGAGTAATGCCCTGATGACACAGGAAACATGCTAACAGTGGAAATGCCAGGGCCCATGGAGTAAATTCATGTCTTGGGGATGGGGGCTGGGCACATTGAGTTGAAAATTTCTAGGCAGGCTGGAATACAGCTCAGTGATGAGACATCTAACTAATACACATAATGCCTTGGGTTCCACCAGCAGTGCCAGATACACACAAGGTTCCCAGTAGTGGTCCTGTCCAAAGGTGAGCTGACACAGTGGACAGTGTGGTAACAAGTGGGGACATTGAGGCTGGAGGGAAGTGGAGGCTGAAGTTCAAATGAAGCCAGTGAGGACCAACACTGGATTAAGAGCAGCAATTGGCCAGTGCCCTAGCCTAGGACAAGAACTTCCTAGCCCATGAGCCCATGCCATGTGCTCAGCACAGATGGAGGAAGAGTGCCCCAGAGAAGAAGCCAAAGGTATGGATCCAGAGGTGGGGACATCTGGAATTCAGAAAAATATATCTGGTCAGAACACTGCTGAGGCATCTTCAAAGCCATCATGAAACAGCCCAGCAGCCTACCTTCAGGATCCAAGCTCAGTGTGTCTACCTCTCCAGGGAACCTGGCAGATGCTCTGCAGGAAGCTTCCAGGGTTCCAGCCCAATTGCCAGGACATGTCAAGCTCTGGCATGTCAAGCTCTGGCATCCCTCTGACAGGTTTTGGGTGCAGGTTTAAGAGCTCTGCCCTCTAGAAAGCTGAGTGCACCCAACCCCAAGATGCCAAGAACACCATTCAATGTTCTGACCCACCTTTTTTTTTACAGCCTTGGCTGTCCTGGAACTCACTCTGTAGACCAGACTGCCCTTGAACCTACAGAGCTCCGCCTCTGCCTCCCGAGTGCTGGGATTAAAGATGTGTGCCATCACCGCCCAGCTTCTGGGCCCCATTTTTTGTTGTTAGTTTTTCTATAAAATGTGAATCCATTCCTATTTCTCAGGGAGGTATGAGGATGGAGTGAGACATGGCTTACAAGGCTGCCCACTTAGCAGCCCTGAGTGATGTGTAAGAGGTATATCCAAGAAGTAGAAGGGTGCTGCTGGGTATTGGTGGGAATGCAGTGTGGGAGGAGGTCAAGTGGACATGCAGGTATCATGGGAGCCAGCCTGGGCTGCGATCACCATTCTTAGTGGGGAACACAGGGCTCTGAGCCTCCAGAAGCAGGACAATCCAGAGATCCAGGCAAATATCTCTCAGGTGAGCACACAAACTGAAGACTAACAGGCCAACAGGGTGCCTGGCTGGGAGCCTCATCTGCTGCTGCTCCTTCCTCAGCTCCTTGCACACACACACTCTCAGTGCACTCCTTCCTCAGCTCCTTGTGCACACACGATCCCTCTGTGCACTCCTTCCTCAGCTCCTTGCACACACACACTCTCAGTGCAGGCTTCTTCCCAGGTTCTTTGCACACACCACTACTCCCTACTGCAGCTCGCCTTCCTTTCTGCTTTGTGCCAATGTTAAAATGTTTTCTTGTGAGTTTGGTGAGCATGTGACCTCTAGTGGTGGCCCCTGCCCAGCTCTTGGAGGTCAGACTCTAAGAATGGTCTCCCCTTGGGAGGCAGAGACAGGCAGATCTCTGTGAGTTCAAGGCCAGCCTGGTCAGGACAGGTTCCAAAGCTATACAGAGAAACCCTGTCTCAAAAAACCAAAAGAATGGCCTCCCCGGTTGCGAGATCAACACAGAAACTTATTTGTGAAGCTAAGTTACTAACAAGATAAGACCAATTAGATAAATTATGGCACAGCCACTTAACTATTGTTGAGTTTTTAAATTTAATATGTTTGGTGTTTAAACATTTTGAGACTAGGTCTCATAGTATCCTGGGTTATCCCAAAATTTGCTGTGTAGAATAGACTAGCCTCAAAGTCAAAGTGATCCTCCTGCCTCCAGAGTTCTGGGATTACAGTTGTATACCATCACATCCAGAAATTTTCCTTTATCTTTTTCTTTAACTATTTTATTCATTCATTTGTTTGGATATCACTGTGTAAGTCTGACTGGTCTGGAACTCACAGAGACCTACCTCTGCCTCCTGAGTGGTGGGATTAAAGGCATGCAACACCACACCCAGCAAATTAGCTCTTTTTAATTGGCTAGACTGTTTGATTACTTGGAGGATGCTTTTTAACAAGTGTCCCATGTGGAGCTAGCTTCTCTTCAGTGGACTCCTGGCTTGATGAAGGAGGCTGGGAGCACCTGTGTCAGAAGACTGAAAGCCAGAGGGTGGGAAATGACTCAGCCAAGCCACAGACCAGGGCAGCACAGTATTGTCACCTGGACCCAGTGATGCCGAGAAAGCTGGCTGCAGATGGCCTTGCAGCTGTGACCATGGTCTCTTTACCCAGAGCCCTCAAGTGCCCCCAAGGACACCTGTTTCCACTTCACCAGAGCCTCAAAGTTGTTCCAATCCTAGGACTAGCAGAAGTCAGAATCACAGGCCTTAAAATAGGCCCAGGAACTGAAAAGTGTTGCTACCACTCTGCACAGACACACTTCCTCCCACCATGCTGGCCCACAACCAGCTAACAGCCATTGGGTTGAAGGGTTGCTGCCATCCCAAGAGAGATTTGCCCAATGACTGCAAACCAGCCTGAACCTCAGATCAAGACACTGTCTCTTTAGAGGCTTTGCACTCAGCTCACTATAGCTCACTCCCATTCTTGGGACCATTTTCCCTTCCTCAACAACTCTATTTCCAGATCCTAAAAAAAATCCTATGGGCAGACATTCCAACAGACATCCTTACCCCAGACATCAGCACAGCCTGTGCTGGCTATTTCACAGCTTATGCTGAGCCCATGCATGCCATTCTGCTTTTCTATGTAATTCCCACGTCCCCACAGAGCCTGTCTCCCTCTTTACAGTCAGGACATAGAGGTGGTACTTGGTCACAGTCCTCTTCCCTTCCAGCCATACTTCCCACAGAATCCCCAGCCACCACTAAAACCCAGTTATATCTGCCTAAAAAAAAAAAAAAAAAAAAAGCCAGCTCAGCTGGGGGGCACACAGGGGCCCGTCCCAATGCAAAAGGTGATCCCAGGGGCCTGGCACGCATGAGAACACAGCTCACAGGAGGCAGCAGCTCCTCCATCTTTCTTGAACCGTCTCCAGGTTGTCTCTCACTGGCCTCAGCTGGAGTTGGCCAGGCCTCCCTGCTCTGTGATATCAGGAGAACCCATCCCCTCTCAAGTGCAGCTTCCCCTCACCTTGTGAAATGGGGTGGTGGCAGAGCCTCCCTCCACAGGAGCCAACCTATAGCAAAAGCCACAGGAGCACCTGGTCTGCAGCACAGTGTGGGTAGAGTTCTGTGCAGAAGCACCTGCCCAGGCCCAAAGCTCCCAGAGGCCAGTCCTGAGAAGTACCAAAATCTCAGACACTCAACCCAAACCACTGCTCCAGCCTCAGCTCTCACAGCCCCCTCCAAATTGCCCAGCATCTCCTCTGTCCAGCCCCTCCTAGCCTCAGGTCTGCCCAGAAGCCAATGCCATTCACAAACCCCTCCCGTGGGCAGTCCAGCGACTCTAGCTCTTGTGTCTGTGACCCTTTCCTTGGTCAATCGCAGCCAAGCAGGCATATGTGCCAACCTGGCAGACACAAGGACATACTGGCATACTGAGGACAGGTCTGGGTGGGCCTTTGCTCCATGCAGAGTGTGAACTCAGGTACACCCTGCCACTTGTGCTTAAGGGCACAATATCACCCCTCCAAACCTGTGTTCCAGGCAGTACCATGAGACCTACCACTTAGGCACACACTTCAGGGATAAAGAGAAAGAGTAACACAAAGCACTGAGCACTATGGACAGGGAGGACCCCTACATCATCTATTAGACAATGAAACCCAACACCAGGCATGAGGCCTCCAAAAATATTCCGCCAAGACAGAGACGAAGGCAAGCAGCAAGATGTGGGTCTGTCTCCCCCGCCCCCAAGCTCACACTGGTTGGTGAAGCAAACTGCCTATTTTAAAAAGGCCCTGCTGTGTTGCCATCCAGCGTCCAGGAGCAGCCCCACCTCTGTGAGAAGCAATGGGCCTTTAGATGGCTGTATCACATGGGTGGGCACCAACCAGTCAGGGAGACCAGAGATCTCTGCAGCTACAGAGCCGTAAGTAGTTTCCTACGGGAACACCAAAATGTTGCATGGACAGCCACAACCTTGGCTGCTTCCAGTAGACTTTTTACTTAACCTGGCAATCACCTACACAGCTGTATTCTCTCTCCCCTGAGAGGAGGTGTCCTGCAATAAAGCAAGAACCAGCCCCAATCCCTGGCACACAGTAAGTGCTCAAAAAATGTTTTGACTGAGGTCATCACAGGAGAGGGAGAGGAGAGAGAGAGAGAGAGAGAGAGAGAGAGAGAGAGAGAGAGAGAGAGAGAGAGAGAGAGAGAGAGCGCAGATTTGTAGCTACAAGGTGCCTTTCATCCTGAGAGCCAAGTGACTATCCTTATGCAGGTAGTGCCAGCAACTTCGTTCCATCTTATAAACAGACACTGACTCAGACAGGACAATAGCTGTCCCAGAGGCTCTCTGAACACCTCAGAAGCACCTCAGGAGGAAAACAAAACAACAGCCTGAGAGGACACAGCATAGCTCTGAGTAACAAGCTTTACTTAAACAACTACATTCATTTATAATGGGCGGTATGTCACTCAGTGATAAAGCATTTGTTTAGCACGGCACACGAGGCTTTCAGTTCAATTCCCAACACCAATAAATTTATTAATAGACCCAACAGGTTGTCACAGCTGTAAAGTGAGGATGACAAGATGTAATCCAAAGGACAAAACTGAAACACATACCCAAGCAAGACAAAAATGCAATGATGTCCCACAGGCTGAAAGGATAACCGAGAGTTCTTACATTCTGAGTGTGTGGGTCAACCATCAGACCTATGATGGATAATATCCACCACGGACTTGTTCCACTCTAGAATCACTTTAAAAAACAAGCCTCTGGGCAAGGATTGGAAGGATTATCTGGATTGGGTTAATCCATGTGGGGAAACCCACTTTGACAGGCAGACCCATCATCTCATGGGGTGGATCCCTGGACTAAATAAAAAAAGAACATGAGCTTGGTGCCAGCATATCTCTCTCTCTCTCTCTCTCTCTCTCTCTCTCTCTCTCTCTCTCTCTCTCTCTCTCTCTCTCTCTCTCTCTCTCTCTCTCTCTCTCTCTCTCTCTCTCTCTCTCTCTCTCTCCTTCCTGGTGCAGATACCATGTGACCAGCAGCCTTAAGCACTTGCTGCCATGATGAAATCTATCCTTGAATCCTGAGCCAAAACAAACCAGTCCTTCCTTAAATTGCTTTTGTTAAGTATTTTGTCACAGCAACTCAAAAAGTATCTAATGCCAGGCTCTAACCCACCTGGGACGTAAGCCCCTACCAGGCTTGCTCCTTCCTCTCTGAACATCAGATTTCTCATGTGAAAAGAACAGTCTCTTCTAAGAGGCAAAGGCTCAATCCTCCTTGGCCATCCATCCACACAGCAGGAAAATGCTTCATTTGTTCCCGACATGTTTACTGAGGTCATGCTCTGTATATGTTCCCATGTTAGGCACCAACAGGAGCACTGGGCAGTGCCCTCATGGCTCTTGATTGCTGGAGGGACAGCCACACAGCTCATTACAATGCCACAGTCATGTCAACGGTCTAGGACACAGGGGACAGGGCTGTGTGACTGGATGTGGAGGATGGGTTCCAGGCAACAGCAGGGAGCTGAGTGACAAGTGAGCAGGAGCAGCTTCCCATGCAGAGAAAGCAGCAGCACACACAGACATCCAGAACCTCAAAGCATTAGTGTCTAAGAATGAGAGGATGGAGGGAGCCTGGCATGTGAGGGAGGACTGAAGGCTAGGAGAAATGGCAGGGAGAACAGGCACAGCAGGCCTGGCTGGGCATGTACGGGGGCTCTGGGGTCATACTGGCCAGCAGTCAGCCAGCTGTGCCACACTTCCTCATTGAGTGCCCCTGAACAAGACTCCTCATGGGTGACAGATTATGTTCCTGCTTGGCAAAAGTGATATTGTGTCACTTTTGAACTAACAGGGCAGGCATGCACAGTGAGTTCCCAGGTACGGCTAGGTATTGGGTGTACTCTCAGGGAATGACCCTACAGACTGGGAGTAGAGACTATCACAGGAGTGAGGATACTCTCAGGTCAACAACAACAGAGGTAGGTGTGTGTAGAGGGGAGCTGCTCACATCACAGGGCTGAGGGGCTTGCAACAGATGTTCCCCCAGACCCTCCCCAATTCAGACATTCTGTGCCAAGTGACAGCTGGTCATGACAGGCGGGCACACAGTAGGTGCTCATATACTGAGTCCATCAATAAAGGTACTCTAATTTGGCTACAAACCATTCTCTGGACACCTTTCTGAAGAAACCACTAAAATCTATGTGTTCATTCATTCCCACCTCAGAAGACACCCCCAGGTGGCTGTACCTGCCTGATAAGAGAACTCCACTAAAGGTGAGCTGTGCTATACCCTGAGGCCTGAGAAGGTCAAGTGCTAACAGGCCTCCTTCAAAAGAGAATTGAATCTACTTATGTCCTAATCAAGACTTCAGGGCGTGGCCTACCAAGGGACCTTGGGTGGCTGGCTTTAACCTGACCCCTATATGCTATGGTCTTACCAGGGTGCACTTCCACTTTGGAGCACTGATTGAATCTAGAAGGCTGTCACCTCCCAAAATGGAAAAAAAAAAAAAAAAAAAAAAAAAAAAGCCAAGCCCATACCGGGAGGGAGGTTGGGGTGAGGGGACACTGACAACATGGAATGAAGTCATTCCTTGCATGAAGAAGGGAGGGGTCTTTTTTTACAGAGAAAATGACAAGCCGGAGACTATAGAGGAGGGGGCTCCTCTACATGGGTATGGGCAAATGCATCAATAATGCATTATCTCGCGTCCAAGAAGACCCCACCCACACCTACAGTTTCAGGCCCTTTCAAACAATGACACCCCCACCCCATCCAGCCGCTGAATGCCGCCTTAGACTAGAATCACACCCAGAGCAAGCCCTGATCCCTGTGCCAAGTAGGTGGGGTCAAGGGGCAGAGGCCCAACAGGTCCCTGATAGAGCTATTGGACAAGAGGGCCTTTGGGTGCAGAAAGACAAAGGCTACAACAAGCAGGAGACACAGCCCTCCATGTGGGCTGGGGATGCGATCGGGGCACACTGCCTTGCGTGCTAGACTAAAGGTCTCCCAAAATCTCACACCCACACTCCCCGCAGCAGCAGTGGGGCCCCCAGGTCTTCCTGGAGAAGACACAAGAGTTGCAGAACCGCGAAGAGGAAGGAGGAACTGGGACAGATATCCTGACAGTCAGAGGGAGACAGAGACGCAAAGACACACAAAGCTCGGGGTTCTGTGGTACCGAAATGATACTGAGACTTGGGGTCCCGAGAGACAGAGCGCAGGGCCGTGGGGACGCACGGAGGACAGGGAGCCTAGGAGGACGCGCGGAGGTGGACACGCGCGGACACTCACGCGCGCTCCCGGCACCGTCACTCACCCAGGCCGCAGACCTCGCGGCGTAGGTTGAGGCGACCGCGCTCCTCCGCTATGGCGCGCAGCATGTGCTGCAACGAGCGCTCCTCCACTTCGGCGCCGTCCGCGGGCTCCCGGGAAGCGGACGGCTGCGCGGACGGCCCAGCCCGGAGCCCCGCGGGCGCGGACGCCGAGGCACAGGCCCGGCCCGGCGGCCGCGCGGAGGCCATGCCGGGCCCCGGCTCATCGCCCGCGCCGCGCCCGCGGGGGCCCCCGGCACGCCCCGCCGCCCGTGCCCGGCCGCCGCCCGCTGCGAGCACCAGTGAAGCCACAATCCGCTTGTGTGCGCGTCGCCGCCGCCGCCGCCGCCGCTGACCTCGGAGCACAGCACAGCACTGCGAGCCTCCGTTCTGCCGCCGCCCGCGCGCGGCCGCCACCGCCCAGGCCACGCCCCTGGCATAGCCACGCCTATAAACCCGCCCTTTCCCCCACCTCCGGCAGTAAGGTCCCGCCCCTTATTCTCAAAACCCCCGCCCCACTTTCCGGCTAAGGCCTTGAGTTGTCCTGGTCTTGCCCCTCTCCTGGCCCCACCTACTTTCTTGCGGCCAGCTTCGGCCAACTTCGGTCAACTTCGAACGCCCACCGCGGCCTCGCTGCAACCTGTCGCGTGATGCCCTCCCCACACTATTCCCATCCCTTCCTTGGCCTCCTGACCTTCGCTGCTGCACGTGTTCCCCCACCCTGAGACCACCTTCTCCCAGCCCCACCCCACCCCCGACCTCCCTCCAGTAGTCACTTCTCGGAGCCGCCCCCTCTACGCCGCACTGATTTTGCGCTTTGTCACCGCCCTGTGCATTCCCTCCTGTTTCCCTTCTGTCTCCACCACACCAGCTTATTTCTTCCTGAATCTCCCTTCTAGGTTCTGATGAAAACTTGCTTCCCAGAACTCTGCAAGAAGTAACCACCTCCAAAAGTGGTCGGTCTCCTGGGGGGCCACGGTGCAGGACAGGACTCCTCAATTTCCTTGGCTGTACTCTGGGGGGGAGGGGCCTGGGAAGTTGTTCCATCTTCGCTCCTGTGCTGAGGAGGTGTGAGGAGGCCAGAGATGGATGAGGTCAGCTGACATGTGATTCTGATGAAGGCCAAAGTCCAGCTGGGTCATCCACCCCTGAGCTAAGAGGGGAGGATCCAGGGAAGCAACCACTAAAAGCTGTCTTCTGACCTCATCCTGTGGTCCTTGCTCAGGATGGCAGTAAGTGGCCATGAATTACTTGCTGCTTCCAGCCAGCTGCGTCTCCAGTGTCAGCTCCTGTCACCCCATCTAGAGTGTCATCTCCCCAATCTACTACTGTTTACTTCCCTTCTTTGGGTCCCAGTGTCCTCAAATACATTTCCTCAAAACCTCACCTTGCCTAGCTCACCTGTTCTATTTCTCTACCAGCACCCTTACCACCTCCCAGAAATCACATTGCATAGCTGCAGAAGACTTCAAGGCCTCACCAGGAACCAAAGCACCCAGCACCATTATTACCTTGGACTTGGCAGGGATCAGAATGGTGAGAAACAAACACCTGTTGTTTAAGTCATGATATTTTGCCAAGGCAATGCTGTGTGTTCTGCAAGCCTGTCTTCTGTTATCTGTTCCCAGTGCCCAAAAAACTCAGGCTACACGATGGAGAATGGAGAAGAGAGGTCGGCCAAGGGAGATTGCATTGGGAGGTATGGCACCATGAGGTGTGGAAATCACTTCAAGCAGAAAATGGGCGGCATCGATCCACTATTTGATTCTTATCTAGAGATTTGTGCCACTGTCCCCTGACACCCTCAGGGCAGGGCCTGATGCTGACTCCTTCCATGATCCCAGAGTCACACACAGGAGGGACTCTAAAAGGGTGTGCATAGAGAAAATTAATGGCCTTTGACCCCATCTGCTAATGAGGACACAGCATGGTTTGGCTGCTGAGCTTGAGGGAAAGGGTATGGCCATCAGACAGCGTGTGCAGGCTCTCAAAAGCTGGCAGCAATCCACTTCTTTACTTCCAAGGAAGCCACATCACTGCCTACACATCCCCACTGCCAGGCCAGGTTCTTGCCTGAAATCCTTGCTGCTCCAATACCACAATCACCTTCAGGGTTCACCTCCACTGGGAAGCCTTCTGAGGGGTTTTGCCAAAGCACTGTGTCTTTGGCCACTTTGCAATCCCTCTCCCTCGACCCCACTAGCTGCCTCCAAAGGACCAACATCAAATCAATTCATTCCAATTTCCTTGGCCTCTGTTCCAGGACAGGTGCCAGAATGTATTTGTTGAATAAATACATGAACATTACTTGGGTTTTCTCATCAGTAATATTCATTGTCCACATGGGGACCCCTTCAAGTCATGTATAGGATATCATGCACTGGATAAATGTGCCACACTTCCCTGGGTTTTCTTAATATGGACAAAGTGATCAGCACCCAGACCAAGGAACAGTTGAAAAGCAAGTTGAATATGAGTGTGGTCAGTTCATGTCTTTAAAGTGGAAGGGCAAGCTGGCTGGCTGGTGCACACCTGTAATCCAAGCGCTCAGGATAAGAGGGCTGTGGACCAGTGAGATAGCTCAGGGGCTTAATGAGCCTGCCACCAAGCCTGACAGTCTGAGGTCAATATTCTGGACCTAAACGATGGATGGAGAGAACCAACACTGACTAGTTTTCCTCTGACCGCCACATGTGTGTTGTGGTGTACATGCCCACACACATGAACATGTACAAACAGATTGGGTGGACTGTCAGCCTGGGCCAGTAAGACTTAAAAAAAAAGAAAGAAAGAAAGAAAGAAAGAAAGAAAGAAAGAAAGAAAGAAAAGACTGTCAGAAAGACTTGATAATGATAAATGCCTTGTTAGTCCTGTGGGGCTCAGCTGGACTCCTAACCCCCATAATAAATGTGTATTCTTAGTTGTGTTTAATATTATTAATTTGTGGGAAAAAAAAACCAAGTTATAAGTAACCTGAATCTGCCTTTGTCTGGCCAGTCTGTTGCTTTTCGACAGTTCCGCTCTTCTAGAACACATGGAAGGGAACCCAGTGGCTCCCAGCTGCAGCACTGCAGCTTCATTCCATGAAGTTCCTCACGCCCCACCCCGGAACAGTGGAGCTAAGTTTAGAACAACTGGAAACCAACCACGAGACACTCTCTTTAATGGGTCAGTTGCTTGATTTTTCATGTTACTGCCTGCCTAGTATGCTGAGGTGGTGTCTGTGGTTCTATTTTTAGCTTTACCTGTTTGGGGATAATCCTACTCTAAGAGCTAGTCAGGACAAATGCCTGTGGACTCCTTTCCTTGTGTTTTGGGTGCCCAGGGACCTAGAGACCTGTTAGAGAAGACCCTTGAGAGTCCCATGCCCCTGAAAATCTGCTGAAGGCAAGAGCTTCCAGGGAGGTGGTAGTGCACACTTGCAGCTTCCTGGCCTGATAGTCTTATGATCCAGGGTTTCTCCCATACGCTCAGAACCTGTTCTGTGTTTTTGAACCTGATCCTCCTGCCTTAATCTTCTTTGGTGCTGAGATCACAGGTGTACATCACCACCACACAGGGCTCCCCAGCCTCTGTTTCATCTGGGAAGTTGAATGCAGCCATCCTCAGGTCTAGATTGCCCCTGTTATGGAATATTATTTTAACTAGGCAATGATATGTTACATTTGTTTGTGCTGCAGAATAGTACTTTAACTGTGTAAAGGTGTGTTGCTTTTGTATGCTTCATTTGTTTAACGATGTAAAGATATGTGTTTATTTATATAAATGTATGTACAAGTCTCTGTGTCCTGATTGGTTGGTGCCTCAAAAGAAAAAGCCTGGTACAGGCCCCTCCCTTTGTCACCCTGCTGCCAACTGTTAAGTTGTGTGAAACAGCCAACTGTTAAGTTCCTCTTGACTCCCTTCTCTCTTCTGCCCTTTTTCTAATGTCATAAAACAAAGACATTTTGTGCATTGCTGTTTGTATGAATGCATGTGCATGCTCATGTATGTGCTCATGTGTATGTATGACTATGTCATGGGCAGAGGTTGATTTCTATTACTCTCCATCTTATTTTTTAAAAAGTGGGTGACCCTAGAGCTCACCAATTATTCTAAACCACCTGGCCAGCAAGTAGCCCCAGTGACAACTGCTCAGTGCTAGAGTTGAAAACATGCCACTGAGTCCAGCTTTAAAAAAAATAGGGATTATTGCTTTATGCATATGTTTTGCCTGCATGAATGTCTGTGCATTGCATGTGTGGCTGGTGCACATGGAAGCTAGAAGACGGTGTTGGATCCCCTGGAGCTGCCATGTGGGCCTGGGAATGGGACCTGGATCTTCTGGAAGAACAACCAGTGCTCTTAACCCCTGAGCCATCTCTCCAGCCTCCAAGTTCAGCTTTTTATGTGTGTGCTGGGGATCTGAACTCAGATCCTCATGCTGTATGGCAAGCATTTTGCTGAACCATCTCCCCAGCCTCCAAGGAATATTGTCTTCAGTAGTATCTAGAATTCTCTCATTAGCACTCTATTTTTCTTTTAATAGCTCCCACTGAAACTGCCCTGAAAGGGACAACCTTGCTATTATAATTAGATGCAGAAGCCTTGGTGAGAAGGAAGGAGTCACAGATTTTGAAAGCAACACCTTATAGAATTGAGATCAGGGATATTTGGGATAACATTATTTTTTACTAAGAATTTGAACCCAGGGTTTCAAATATGCTGGCAAGTACTCTCTCACTGAGCTATATATCCTCAGCCATTTCGGATGTTTTTTATTTTGAGACAGGGTCTTGATAAAAATCCTAAATAGACTGAGCTTGGAATGCTCTTGTTTACTCTAGGATTACAGATATCGACAGACACATTAATAAAATCTTTAACACATAATAATAATACTTTTCCTCCAGAATCCCTGTATTATCTGGTTTTGTTTTTATTTTGTTGAGAGAGGGGGTCTCTGTGTAGCCCTGGCTGTCCTGAAAGTCTCAAACTCACAGAAACCCACCTGCCTCCACCTCCCCAGTACTGGGGTTAAAGGTATGCACCTTCACCACCCCTGGCTAGAGAGACTTTTCTAAAGCCCAAACCCAATCCTTTCCTATTCTGCAGCTGGGACCAGATGCCCTGGAGCCCCCTGCCTCTCCCTCCCATTACTTTGGCATCTGCCCTTGCTGCCATCTTTCCAGCCATGAGCTCTTAGTGTTATTTCCTGTCTGGAAAGTTCCTTCCCATCAGACACCATTTTTCCAAGGAAGTGTTGAGAACCTGTGACCCAGTTTCAGGCCTGGTTTTCCCTAATCTCTAAAAGCCTGTTACTACCCAGAACCCCTGTGTCCTCCCAAGCCACTACGTAACTATTTGGAGGAAGAAGTGAGCTAGAGGAAGTGGGCCATGTTGGGGGATGGGGAGGGAATGTAGTTCTTGGGTGTGATGCTAGACCCTTGAGGAGGGACACAGCTGTTTGTCCTCAGGAACGGACACACAGAAGGCCTTCTATAAATGCATGTTGGACCAGTGAAAGGTAAGTGAACATAGGTAGGATTGGAGGTCCTTGTGCTCACAGATAAAACACTAGGGAAATCAGAAACGTTAAATATGCAGACTTGTCTCTTCAATGGAAGGGAATGGTGTTGATAGCCTGGCTATCTGTGCTACCTGTAAGGTCTGCCACACTAGAATCCCCCAGACTATTAGCTTATCCTGAACCTTTCCTCCCTAGACCTTTATCTTGAGCATTGTTTCTCAGTCAATAGAACCCATCCCTAGGGGAGATGCCACCATACTTTGTGGCTTGGTAACTGTGGTGGTTAGAAAGAGGAGTGGCACTAATGGAATATGTGTCCTTGTTGGAGGAAGTGTGTCACTGTGGGCTTTGAGGTCTCACTTATGCCATGCCTAGTGATGCAGTATACTTCCTGTTGCTTCCGTATCAACATATAGCCACTACCCCTTCAGCACCACATCTACCTGCATCCTTTGTCCCGCCATGATGACAATGGACTGAACCTCTGAAATAAAAGTGAGCCACCACAATTGAGTGTTTTCTTTGTATGATTGTCTTTTACAAGGTGTCTCTGCACAGCAAGAGAAACCCCCGACACAGTGACCTCTTAATGACCTAGAGCACACCAGATGCTCCCCTAGGCTCTTAAACTATAGAACCTATCCTATGGAAGAGGTCACAAAGAACTTGCAAAGAACTTGATGTGGCCACACCTTAAGTTTTATCCAGATAATTGTTACTGGGAAACTTTTCCCCAAAATTGCCTATCCTTACACATGCTTACAAAAAACAGCTTAGGGTCAGACTTTAGAAGTTTGAAACAACTCCAACTGGCTACATTGTGTTGACCTGGACTTCCTTCTTGCCTCATGCAAATTGTTACTCTGCTGGCTATAGTGTTTACAGAGACCCACCCTTACAAAACAACCGGATGAGGTCAGAGCCACTGTCCCAAGATAGTGAAAATTCATGCTGGCTGTCAGTGACAGTTGAGGTGGTCACTGGAGGGACAGGCCAGCAGTGATGCGTTGTTCTAATGGATACGGAAGGCATGCACATGTCCATGTCCCTCTCCAGGACATCTGCCTCCCTGGCTGCTGTGGACCACAGCTGTGCCTGGCAGAACAGAAGTTAAAAAAGATGCTTTCTGTTTAAGAAGCTAAAGTAGGCTTTAACTAAAGGAACTCTTAGACTCCTCAAAGTTCTCTTAGAAGCCACCAGGTCACAGCTAGAGGGGCCAGGACCATGAGGCCCTGGTCAGGGGCAGAGGAGGAAGATAAATATAGATCAAGAACAACAACAAATAACAACAACAAAAAAGCAGGGACTTGGGTTCAAGTCATACCCAAGCTCATCATAGGCAGTGACTGCCAGTCCCTTTCCTGCCACAGACCTCAGTTTCCCCATGAGTCAAGAAGGAAGTGCACATCATCAGAGTGTTCCTTCTAGATTCTGACTGCTGGAAAGAACAGGGAAGTGTCATCCTCAGTTCTGCTGATGCCACTCCCTCCTTTGCAAAATGAGATGGAGCTGGCAGCTCACAGGGCCCGGTGCATGCTCCATGGGAGGATGCCTGGCAGTCCCTGCATGCCTAGACTCTGGGTGGTCTCTGTATTCAGAGAAATAATGGTTTCATTGTGTCCTCCTTCGCTGCTGTCTGTCTCCCCCTGGCAGGTTCTTGAGGGCCAGATGCTGGTGACACTGAAGGGGAGTCGCCCCCATCCCACCTCTGCAACTACAGACCGGGATACTTCACAAGCTCCTAACTACTCTTATGCTAAGAAAAAGAACAGGTGCATATGGAGGCCAGAAGGCCAGGTGCCGAGTGAGGCAGGCAAAGTGGACAGAGCTCTGTGTGATTGGAGAACGTGGCCCCCTCCACAGCCTCCAGTTGTGCCAGTGGTCTCTGCATACCTCAAAAACAGCTGGGCACCCCTCCCTGGCCAGTACTAGACTTTTCCAAGGCCTGGCCAGACTGAATCCATCTGCCAAGCTCACCCCAGGCTTGGGTAGCAGAAATGGGACCTGATTTCACAAGTCGGATTCTGCCCATGTCAGTGACTCACTGACTGTTGTGGGAGGAACAAGAGGCTAATTAAACTCAAGGTTTGAACCCAGCTCTCTTCCTCTTCCCCACAAATGCAGTCAAACCTGAGGCGCCCTGAGTCCACGCAGAGGAAGGCTGAGGGCCTCGCAGGGGAGGGAGCCCTGCCCTTTCCTGGGATCCCACAAGGAGGGAGTGTGAACCTCCCTTCTCAAGTCCACCTCAACAGCAAGAACTTGTGCAGGACTGTTCTCTGACCTGCTGCCATCCACCTGCAGTTCTGCTATACCCAGTCACACACACGAGAAAATCATCACAACTGGGCTTGTCAATTACCAATGTCCCCTCACAAAGGGAGGGTCATGGGACCCTTGCCTGAGTGTCCAGCCCCCCTCCAACCATCTGTATTCCCTAATTCAAGAGGACATTGGGGTTTGGGGAGAGTTTGGGGAGGGGCTCCGTTATTTCAACTGTGGGAAAGGCATCGTTCCTGCTGTGTAAAGACTATCACGTGCAGCCTTTGCCAGGAAGCGCCCACACCCCTGCCAACAATCCCTCACCCATGCTCTGTGAGTAAACCCAATAAACTCATTAGTGTCTCCTAGTGAACTTTGTGGGGACTTGTTGGGACCTGAGGAGGAAGGGTAGAGATTGGTCACATGTGCCCCTTGGAAGGAATTTTAGCAGTAGGACTGAGTATCCCAGGCAAGGGAGTGGCCATCCAGAGCCCCGTGCCTGCCAAGCTTCCCTCTCCAGCCTTGCCTCCGTGCCTTCCCCTGGCAGCAGCAGCCTGTGCCACAGTCAGAAAACCCAGGTTAGGTCCACCAGAGTGGGAGCAGACCTGTAGGCCACTCCTCTGTGTGAGAGCCTGAGGAGGACACATTTGACTTTCAGCCTGATCAACATGGCATCCTCTGGGCACTGGTCTTCCTCACAGAGAAGGAGCTGGCAGCCTCAGAACAGAACAGAGCAGGTGCTGAGGCTGAGTGGGCACGCACCACGCAGCCAGTGAGGAGGTCTGCATGGGAAGACAGGTGGGGCCCTTACCACAAAGGCCAGGGTTCAATCCCCAGCGCTTAATAAACCAGACATGGTGGTACATGGCAGTCATCCCAGAACCCAGAAGGCAGAGTCAGGATGAGGGTTCTTGCTCTTCCATCAGGAAGACCAGAGTTTGGACTCCACAACCACATGACAAGCTACCTCAAAGGAATAGGCAGAGATGTATATGTGGGAGACATCAGACACCCTCTTCTGGCCTTCGCATGAACACACACACACACACACACACACACACACACACACACATACACACACCAATGTTCATGTACACACATACATGCATACACTAAACAGGAAAACAGAGCACCTAGTCTATAGAAAGAACTCTTACAGGCAGAAACTGGAAAGACAAGCCAGCACTGAATTGGAGTTCAGTTCAGCGGCAGAGCACATGGCATGTGTGAGTCTCTCAGTTCTATCCCCAGCAACACGAAAGAAAAAAACAAAAACAAACAAACAAAGAAAAGAAAAAAACAGTCTTTTAATAGCAGACCAGAATAAACTGGGCCCCAAGAAGATATATTATAAACATAGAAGAGATTCAGCATCTTTTAGTAGGGCATGAGCTGTGTCCGTGACACATCGCTAACACCCACTTCACAGTGTTCAGAAGTCAGACTGAGCGTGACAAGTGTGGGTGGGTGTGTCGTGAGACTTTTGGGACTGTGACAAAATACCCGAGAAAAACAGCTTTAAAGGAGTAAAGGTTTGTTTGGGCTCCTGGTTTCTGAGGTTACAGCCCACCACTCACTACTCTGTTGCTTTGGGTCTAAGGCAGAATGTCAGGTGGTGGCTGTGTGTGGCAGAGGCTGTTCACCTCATAGCAACCAGGACTCAAAGAGCAAATAGAAGGGGCTGGGGACAGAATGTCCCTAAGGAAACACCCACAAGGGCCTGCCCCCCTCAACAAGGTCCTACCTCCTAAGGTCTCATTATCTCTCAGCAGCCATCAAATATGGACCCCATCAATGGGTCCACCTGTGGGAGTGGTCAGAGCCCTTCCAATCCAGTCACCTGCCCATCTGTGAATACTGCTGCACTGGGAGCCAAGCCCTCAAAACACCGATCCCAACTACAGTGGGGGAGCACAGGGCAGAACGGGGGTTCTCACAGCAGCAGCTGGGATGTAAGTGCCTAAGCACTTGAAGAACAACTCAGGATCTTTGTTTTTGTTATTTTGTTTTTTTGAGGCAGGGTCTGTCTCTATGTAGCCCTGGATGTCCTGGAACTCACTGTGTAGACTAGCCTGGCCTCCCCAGTGCTAGGATTAAAGGTATACACCACCAAGCCCAGCTATGTCACAGTTTCTTAAAAAAAATAAACACATGTCTGCCCATGACCCAACTACTCTACTTGTAGGTTCACTAAGACAATTGAAATGTGCACAACAGTGTCACTAGTAACAGCTAAAGGAGAAAGGTATCCATCTGTTCATAGGAAATGGGCCAACTAACTGCAGCTATGTCACCTTATATTTCTATCTACTCAGGCATAAGAAGGGGAAAACTGTTAATATCATGGCAAACAATTTGGATGTGTGAAAGAAGCCAGGCCCAGGCTGAAGGAGAGCTTGCTGGATGCTGCTATTTACATGTAACTATGAAAAGTGCAACCTAAATCTAACCTATAGCAACAGAAGCAGACCTGAAGCTGGCAGAGTGGAGATGAGGTGGGTCAAAGGAGAGGGAGGCGAAGAGTGACAGAAGTCCAGCATTGGGGTTTGTCTCTAATCCCAGCACTCAGAGTCTGAGGCAGGAGGACTGAGGTCAGCCTGAGCTACATAATGAGCCCAAAACACAATACACAAATACACTTAGACTCACATGCACAAATATGGGCCGAGATCACAAAGGGGCAGGAGAAAGCTTTTGGAGTGATTGAATGATCATATATTACTTTGCTGGTGTTATATATTTCATGGGTTATATATCCCTATTTATGACTCAACAAATTTTATGCAGGTAGTGGGGGCACACACCTTTAATCTCAGCACTTAGGAGGCAGAGGCAGAGGTGAATCTTGGAGTTCAAGGCCAGCCTGGTCTACAGGGTGAGTTCTGGGACAGCCAGGACTACACAGAGAAACCCTGTCTTAAGAAATCAAAATTTTAAAAAAAAAATGTGTACAATGTGAAAATGTGAATGAGTTGCCAACTTTGAGGCCATCTCATTCCATTAGGCAGCTATAACAACATACAGAATGGGTGGGTAATAAATAACACTTTTAGGGGCTGGTAAGGCAGCTCAGTGGGTAAAGATGTTTGCTACCACAATTCTTGACCTGAGTTCAATCCCAGGGACTTGATAAAAGGATAGAAGCAATTCTACACATTGTCCTTGGATCTCCACACATGTGAACGAACGTATGTATGTGCATGTCTGTGTGCGTGTGGCAGAGACCAGAAGGGAATGGCAGGTGTCCTTCTGTATTACTGCACACCTTAGTCCTTTGAGACAGGGTCTCCCACTGAACCCCGAGTCAGGCTGGCAGCCAGCAAAACTCAGCAATCCTCTTGTCTCTCCAACTCTGGGGTTACAGATTTGAGTGGCCATCCCCTCCTTTTTAAGTAGATCCCAAGGACTTTAACTCAGATAGCTATGCTAAACAGAAAGTGTTCCTTCCCACTGAACTGGCCCTGGGACTTCACTTTTTAAAAAGACTTATTTGTATTATTTTAAACGTTGTGTCTGTGTGTCTATTTGGGAGTATGTGCACATGAATACATGAGTTACATTTCCTTGGAGCTGGAGACAGTTGTGAGCCACCTGATGATGGGAGATGTCATTCTGTAAATATGTTTATCTTATTGGTTGATGAATAAAACACTGACCGACAGGGCAACAAAATAGGCAGGTGTAGGAAATGAGGATTCTGGAAGTGTAGGCAGAGAGGAGTCGTCATGTGATCCCAGGGAGAGAGGATTCAAGTCAGGCAATCCAGTAAGATTTCTATTAATCTATTAATACATGGAAATGCATAGATGAATAGAAATGGGTTAATTTCTATTAATAAGAAGTCCTAGTCATCGGCCAACAGTATTATAATTAATATAAGTCTCTGAGTGTTCGTGTGGGGTTGACACGGCAGCAGGGCCGGGCTGGAGGGAGTTATCGTAACAACCTGGCATGGGTGCTGGGAACCAAACTCAGGTCTTCTACAAGAGCAATATATGCTCTTAACCACTGAGCCATCCCTCCCAGGACTTCAGTTTTTTTCTTAAAATTGTATTTTTGATTTTGCCTGGGAGGAAAGGCCGGCTTGCAATGCTATTCCTAACAGTACAGAGGCTACTGGCTGATGAAAGGTCCACCTAGTTCTTCCCCAGGTTCCTGATGCCATCAGTTCCACAGCTTCACAGAGGTGGCCTGGTGTCAGAGCCAGCAGGCGTGACGGAAGCAGGCAGAGGGGTTTGTGCTGGGCATCTGAACTTGGGTTCTCATGCTTGTTGTACAGGAAGCACTTTACCCATGAGTCATTTCTCCAGCCCTAAATTAAGATCACTTTAAGATTGAGTTGATATAAGGACGACTGTGTCAAAGTCGTGTGTTAAGGGATTGGGAAGATGGTTTAGCTGGTAACAGCACTTGCCAAGTAAACCCAGTCACCTGAGTTCAACCTGGAGCCCACATAAAGGTGGAAGACCAGATTCCTCAAAGTTACCCTCTCATCTCTACATGTGTGTTGTGATGTGGGCATGAATGTATACACACACACACACACACACACACACACACACACACACAATTTTTAAAAATTAAATTATATGTTAAACTACTGTCATGGCACAAGCCTTTAATACAAGCACTTCTGAAGTGCAGACAAAGTCATTGCAAGGTCATTCTTAATTACATTGCCAGGCTTAACTATATAAGACCTTGTCTCTAAACAAAACAAAACAACCTAGTAAACACCCGGGTGTGGTGGTGAGCACCTTTAGTCCTGCGTGAGGAAGTAATGGATCTCTGAGTTCGAGGACAGCCTGAACTACATAGCTAGTTCAAGGATAGTTAGGGCTATGTAATAGGGACCCTGTCTCCAAACAAAACAAAAAACTAGAAAACAAACGATATGTTTGTGATGGTGAATATAAATTGTCAGCATGATGGAATCTAGAATAACCTGGAAGATGAGACTCGGGGCACGCCTGTGGGGCATCGTCTTGTGTTAACTGACATGGAAATCCCATTTTCACTATGGGTGCCGCATTCTCTGAACATCTCCTGGAATATGTAAAATGGAGATAATGAGTTGAGCGCTACCATGCATGTGTTCATTGCTATCTTTTGACTGCGGATGTGGAAGACATGTAGCCAGTTATTTCAAGATTCTACTGTGTTCATTTCCCACTCTGAGCCCATATAACCCCTTCCTTAAGTTGCGTTTGTCTGGGCATTTTAGCACAGCAACAAGAAAGAAACTTAAGACGACGATAAACTGCTCCTATCGCAATGCTCCTCTTCTGCTTCTGATAGAACTAGGGTGGACCACCTTGTTGCACAGAGCCGCCTGCTCCGTGTCTGCAGAGCCCACAAGGGCCGCCAGAGGGCGCTTGATACCAGTGCTGGATGCGGGGGACTCAGGAACAAGCTAGGCATTTTATTCCCGCCCACTCCCCCGCAGTTCCTAGCAAGACTCCAACACCCTGCACCTTGCGCTTCTCACCCTGCCTTAGAGCAAGCAATTCTCTCTGCCAGGAACACTGACTTTCCTTGAGGCACCTGCCTCCAGGAAGTCTTCTCCCACCCATTTGTGGTGGGACCTTGCTTAGGCGGCCTTAGCAGTGGATGATTGAAGTAAGATATTCACTCTGTCCTCACCTGTTGCACTGACCACGCCCATTGGGTGGGGACAGGGGCGGACATGACCTGGGAGAACTAGGTCTGGGGTAGAGAACCCCAGCGCTCTCTCTTGCTTCCTGGATGGAGGGCATCGGGAGGCATCCTTGGGACTGGAACCTGCTGGCTGAATGAACATCTATCTATTCAGCCTATCTGTTTTCCCCAATCATTATTTTTCCACGATATCCGATGATTCACAGGCTAGAAATAAGTCTGCATCACTCATCATCCTGAAATGGTTCTCAGGGGAGACCTCTGTGGGCTGGAGCGGTTTTTTGTTTTTTGTTTTTTGTTTTTGTTTTTTTTGTTTTTTTTTTTTTTTTTTTACAGCACTTTGATCTCTCTTGGTGGAAACGTGTGCCTGTCAACCTTTACCTAGTCATGTTTTCCGCAAAACACACCCCTTCCCTTTTCCTTTCTGGAAAAGGAGCCCTCCAGGTCTGCTCTAAAATGATCCTGGTGTCAAACTTCGGCTTTACTTAGACTTTTTCCAGATAGTCCTTCCTTCTACTGAGACTCCGCCTGCCGGGATGAAAGGTTCACTTGAGAAACTAGATCCTGCATTTGTAAGCATACACAAGGCTCAGAGGTGCCTACAAATGGACACCTAGGCTGGAAGGTTCCCTCTCATCCCTGGAACAACCCATCTCTCACCGTGTGGGTTTGAACATGCTAGAATGCTCAGCCCTGGGTCAGGGCTGGTCTCTGGCTCACATAGCACAGTGTGGGTCAAACCAAGACAGGTCAAACCAAGACAGATTCCAACCCCAGCTTCAGCTCTCCATAGCTGAATGACATAGGTAAATGGCAAAAACCTATCTGTGCCAGGGTTTCCCCAGGATTCCCAGGGTTCACGATTGAGGTAAAAGTTAAATGTAGGCCCAAGCTTTACCTCGGACCTGCAAAGCCACAGGTCCAAGGAGATGGGACGGGAGGATAAAACCAAACTGGACCTGGGATGGCTGTGGACTCTGATAACCATGGGTAGGAGTGGCCTAGGCTGTCCTTGTCTGATCCTAGACTGGCAGCACGTGGGGGTAGGAGGAGAGTCTGTCCTCTTATTCTAGAGAGGACTCTGCCCGGGGATCAGAGTTCAGTTCCTCTCATGAGTTTACAGGAGAGCCAAATGACCACTGAGTACCATGGTGACCAAATGGGCAGGCACAAGGGTCGGTCCTCAGACTGGATCCTGCAGTCTTGGATCTAGACTATGGCTCCTTTGTCCTGAGCTGGTTCTCCCAGTCTGCCCCATTCCATACCCAGATTCTTAAAGGTTTTGCCATCTTTACACACACACACACACTGAGTGCAGGTTCCTATGGAGGCATCAGATTCCCTTGGAGCTGGGGTCACAGACAGTTTTGAACCACCAGACTAGGGTACTGGGAACCAAGCTTGGCTCTTCTACAAGAGCAGCACACTATCTTAACCCAAGGCATCTTCCCAGTTCCCAAATTCTGACAGTGTTTTCCAAAGCCTAACCCCAGTGTGATGGGGACCCCTGGGGAAATCATTAAAGTTAGAGATCATGAGGGTAGGGTGCTCAGATCAGTGTCCTTGTAGAGATGACTGGGAACCTTTGCTTTTGAGTGTTGCCTCCCGTCCCATGTATACCATGGATAGGTTGAAAAGGTGTGTGGCATATGCTTGGAATCTCAGCTGGGGGTGAGGGGTAGGGTGAAGACTCAGAGTGGAAGTTTCCGGGCCAGCCTGGGCTACTTAGTGAGACCCTGTCTTAGAATAAAAAGTTAGAAGGCTGGGAATGAAGCTGAGTAGTAGACTGCTTGACTGGAAAGTGTGTAGCCTTGGGTCCCCAACCCAGCAGCAGGATTGTGTGGAGTTTGAGTCCACCCTGGGCTACCCAGTGAATTACAGGCTAGTCTGGACTACAGAGACACCCACACACCACAACCAAAGAAAGTAGGATTGGGTGTGGTGGAACAGGTCTTTAATTTCGACAACCAGGAAGCAGAGTCAGGTGACCTTTGAATTCATTTCCAGCCTGGCCTATATATTGAGTTCTGGGTCAAGACTACACAGTAAGACCCTGTCAAAAGAAAAGAAAAAAAAAAAAGATAAACACATACAGAAAGATTCTTATAGCCCAGCCACCAGCTAAGCACTGCTATTTCCATGTGTGTTTTTTTTGTTTGTTTTTTGTTTCGGTGTCAGTTTCCTGCTAGCTACTGTAGCAAACATTATACAGTTAGTGGTTTAAAATAACACAACTTGATCCTCTCCCCTCTGCAGGTCAGAAGCCAGATCTGCTCAGTATAGAAAACTGGGCCTCCGCAGGGCTGGTTCCTCGATGAGTTCTGGAGAAGAGCCCTGTCTGAGGCATGTCTGTCTCTCGAAAGGGAGTTCCACTGCACCTCCAAAGTCCTTCCTCTGCACCCCAGGATCTGGGGACACATGAGGATCTGAGGGCTGGGGCGCTATTGTTCAGCCTTTTGGAATTTTCCTTCTCTGTTTGCAGCTGGTTTTCCTTACAGACTGGCCATGGGCCTGCTTGGCTTGTGACTTGTTTACCCAGCTCTGTGCCTCCAGTGGCTTCCAGGCTGGACCCTGAGTCCATGTGCTTGTGGGGTGAGCATCGTTGCTGTCTCCTTCTGGGGAATTCCACAATCAAGACCCTTACCCCACACCGGCCAAACCCTTTCCCTACCACTAGACACCCTCAACTCTACTCCCATCACGAAGTTTCGCCCGAGAGCCTCCCAACTCCATCCGTCCCCACCCCCTTCCGTGCTCTCTCTTTTCTGGGTCCTTTTGTGGTCATACTTCTTGGGAGGCTCTCTGAATAGTTTCTGGTCAGGGGTGAATGAGATGGCACAGCAGGTAAAGGTGTCTGCTGCCAAGCCTGATGACCTGAGTTCAATCCCTGGAACCCATAGGTGGAGGGCACGAACTGAGTCAGAGGCTGTCACTTCACCTCTACACTTGAGTGTGGTGTGTGTGCACCCACATATATACTCACAATCAGTAAATGTAATTAAGAAAACATTGAAAATAGAGTTCTGGATTGTCCCTCGTCTTTTGCTTTGCCTTCCATCCTAGACCCTCCATTCATTCACTAGACCCCTGTTCTAGGTCCCCCACCCAGGCAGGAATGTCATTCGACAGTCCTAACTTTTTATGATTGTCCCAAGCAGTTTGGTGCCAGGACATGAGGCCTGAAGTGGATCCAGATGCCATCAGCACCTCAGAGCCAACCTGTGTGACAGGACACCAGGTGCTCTGGTCCTGATGGCCACACACCCCGTAAAAAGGTCCAAAGATGAAAATGACCCAGAGATGAAACAGGGGCCATTATACTATCCACTCACGCTGAATTGCACAACCCTCAGGGACCTTCCTTGCCAAGCCACTGAAGGTGACAAGCCCAGATGATACCCATGGACTTATTTACACATATTTGTGTGATTGTGTGATACATGACTTCTCCAGTAATAGCCCCGAGGGCTGGTTCTCTTCCAGTGACTGCTAGAATAACAGTATTCCCAGTCCATAGAATGGGCTTACTTACTAGGTCAGTAGTATGCTTTCTAAAATAATTCTTTGGGCAGCTGGAGAGATGGCTAAGGAGTTAAGAACATATTGTTTCTGCAGAGGACCTGGGTTCAGTTTCCCATACTCACATGGTGGTTTAAAAATCATTCATTCATTCATAACTCCAGGTCCAAGGGTTTGCCTTTTTTTTTCTTACTTCCATAGGTATCAGCTGTACATGTGGCCAGCATGTATGCATACATTCCAACAAAACATTTATATACATAAACACACACACACACACACACACACACACACACACACACACACACACACACATTTGAGACAGGGATCTCTCTCTATAATTCTGACTGCCCTGGAACCAGGCTGGCTTTGAGCTCAGGAGGCCTGTCTCTGCCTCCTGAGTGCTGGGATTGAAAACATGTGCCACCACATCCTGACTCTGTTTGCTTGTTTGTTTTAAATTACTTGCATGTGTATATCAGTTCAGGTACTGCTGGAGGCATCCGATTGTCTGTAGCTACAGTTACAGGCAGTTGTGAGCCACCCAATGTGGGTGCTGGGAACTGAACTCTATTGCTCTGCAAAAAGGAGTTCTGCCCATTAACCCCACTGAGCCATCTCTACAGTCTAACCTCTTCATTTTAAGTAGGGTCGCTTGCCTGTGTATGGGTGGTGCTCTGTTCTTAAAGCAGAATCTGCCTCCAGCTCCACAATGTCATGCCCCACACATTATCTGATAAATGTAGCAGACCACAAAGGAAAAATGATGGTTGTTTAAAAATAAGGACATAGTATAGGGTGGTGTAGGAACTTGCCCAGGACCATTTATGCATTCAGACACCTCCATGCACAAGGACCCTCGTGAGCCAGTCTGGGAAGGTTATAAGGATATATATATATATATATATATATATATATATATATATATATATATGGTTGACTGAGTACAAGGACATGGAATAGAGAACTAAGTCTATAGCTGGCAGAATGCTCTGACCGCAGGAAGAAATTTCTCAGGACAGTATTAGAAAGGACCAAGTCAGAGCTGCTGTACCACATCTGAGCTGAGGTGGGTGGCAAGAGGGTCTGGGGGAAACCAGGGTAGTGAAGGGCCCCACCCTACTGAAGGCCTACTGGTGGGACAGTGTCTTCCCTCTGGGCTTCAGTTTCCACCCCAAACCACTACGGGGACAGTGTATCTAGAGATTCGTGGAAACCCCTTGCAGGTGGCCACACAGTGCTCCATATGGACAGGCTGGGAGTATTACTCAAAGCAGAGTTCTGGGGTGCTTAGTCTGGGACACCCCACCCATTCTCCTTTCAATGTACCTAAGAACCTCTACAACAGCCCTTGGGCATGAGAGTACATAGTACCAAGCTGCAGCCAGGCACCAGATGCAGGTTCTCGAGTCTAGAGAGGTCACTGGCTACCAGATGCATGTCCTCAAGAGTATATGGAGGTCCCTGGGTATCAGATGCAGGTTCTCAAGAGGGAACCACCATGTGGGTGCTGGGAATTGAACCTGGGCCCTTTGGAATAGAAGTCAGTGCTGTAACTGCTGAACCATCTCTCCAGCCCCTTTAAAACCTTATTCACTCATCTAGTATTAGTAAGGACTCAGGGTCACTGTCACAAGTCCTTAGCTCTACTCTTGAGGAGTGTTTGCTCTTGGGTATGAAAGACCCACTGCTGACAAGGTAGGTCTCCTCTACAGGAGCTGCTTGGGACAGCTATGCCCACTCTAGATGCCAACTCTCTCATGATTGACAACCGAACTTGGGTCTCGTGTAAGAGCTGTACAGAGAGTTTGTGAATGTATTTCCAAGGTGGAGCCCCAAGAGAGATGAGATTGTTTAGAGCCACATGGAGATGCTCAGCGTAGGGGCAAAATGTGTGGCCATCAGAAGCCTGGCACTTCGGGTTTCTTCTCCTGGGTTGTAAGAAACAAACCATTATAGCCCACTTTCCACACAAGGTACAGTTAGAACTCAACAGAGAATCAAGACATGCAGGAGGCACTGGACCCCTGTTTTCCGTACCTGGCTCCCACATGTCTAGAAGCTCTGTGTCCATCCTAGGGTTTAAAGTCTCAGGTAGTGGGCTCTATAACTGAGCCCATGATAAGAAAAGGTGCATATTTTGAGCCCCAGGATGTGCATTAGGTAAGGCTTTGTGTCCTGAACCATAGGATGGGGACTCTGGGGAGGGGACAATGCTAGACAGAAGATTGTACCTCCCTGAAGAACTCAGCCAGTGAGGAAGCCAAGCAGGGAGGGAAATGCATTGGGAATATAAATACCAATTCTACTCCAAATGGGCCCACCAGCTATTTTGCCATTTTGATTTCCATATCCTGAGTCTCCAGTCCACTTACTACAAAGTGACCCGCTTCCCACAGTGTCTTTCTGTTTTCTTAGCGTGATGGGATCCCACAGCCTCCCAGTCACCAGGGTCAGAGACTAACCCCGGGAGCCAGCATTGCCCTCACCCTCCCTAGCTTATGAAACCCACAAGGCAGGTCTCTCAAGTTCTCGGAGGAGCAGTTCAGGGGCAAGAATTCCTACCCCACAAACTTGGGGTAGATGTTGAACTTGAAGGAGGCCTGAACAGGGCTGGGCTGCTCTTAATCTTTCCCAACATTGAACTTCCTGATCCCCCCATACTGGTCCTGGAGGCCGGGGTTCAGAAAGAATCCTGCTATGTGACCCAGGTCATGAGTGGAATGAAGCTCAGCCACTTGGAGTCTCGGGTTGAAAAGGGAAAAATAGGCTGAACTTCTGGTCTTCCTGTCTCCACCTCCTGCCAGATTTGAATCGTGCTGCTAGGTAAGTATGCCATCGGAAATTCAAGGTCATCCTCCATTACAGACAGAATTTGAGGCCAGCCTACTGCTATGTGAGCTGGTATTTATGGGGGGAGACAGGGGTAGACTTCCAAAACAGAAAAAGCCAGAGCAGGAGAGGCAGAAGCAGAGTCATCTCTGTGAGTTCAAGGCCACATAGCAAGGAGATTTCAAATTTAAATTTTTTAAAAAAACAATAAACAGAGATGCTATTATTTTGCTAAAAGGTTTTGGAATGTTTACATGGGGCCACAGCCACCACAGGGGCATGGGCAGTACCAAGGCAGGCTCTTTCTGTCTTTGGTGGCATGGAGTCACCTTGCCTAGGGCTCATCATTAGTCCCTGATCCTTTGAGATCAGCACCAGTCACCCCCAAGTGAACTTGCTGACACCATTCCTCCAGAATCTCCCAGCGGAGGCTTTTCTTTCTTCCTTCCTTCCTCTCTTCCTCTCTTTCTCTCTTTCTCTCTCTCTCTCTCTCTCTCTCTCTCTCTCTCTCTCTCTCTTCCTCTCTCTCTCTCTTTCTGTCTCTCTTTTTTTCTTTTCTTTTTTCTTTTTATTTCTTTTTTTCTTTTTTTTTTTTGCTGAGCATGTTTGAGTCTCAGCAGATTATTATTTCAATATTTCTAACAATGCTCCCTCCTTATTTGAGAAGATGTTGCATTTGTTTTTCTCATAGGAAACAGCAGGGCCTGGAGAAGTCAAGGGACTTCAGGGCTGCTCCCTCTCACCAGTGAGATCAACCCCAAGGACCCCTGGTAAAAACCCAGGTGCACAAACAATCACAAAGCCAGAAATGCCAGCCCATAAAAACTCTTGCAGGAAACCCCGCCCCTGCTCTGGAGCAGCTATCACTGGGACTTTCTAGGTGCCCAAGATAAGCTTTCCACCCCATTCACAGAGAGGAGAGTACAGAACTCTCCCCAGCACACCCCTGCCTCTTTTGCATTGCTGGAAGTGAGCCCAGAGTCTCATGCATGCTAGACAAGAGCTCTGCACTGAGCTAGACAAGGGCTCTGCACTGAGCTACGTGCCCAGCCCTTCCCCCACAACATTCTTACACTGAGAATGTCCAGCCTGTAGGAATGCTTTGAGAACAGCAGTGTGCAAACCCATATCCTTTTACAACTGTTGACAGAGCGCCACGCTTCCTTTATCCTCTCTCACATCCGGTCTGACTTGGGGCACTTCACCCTTGTACCTCCAGTGTGTGTTGTATTTACATGACCTCAACATCACTAGAAACTTTGAAATTCTTTAGAAGAACAAGGTAAAAATTATTTTTCCATGCCAGGCTTGGTGGTGCTTTAATCTCAGCACTCCAGAGGCAGAAAGCAGGTGGATCTCTTTATGTTCAAGGCCAGCCTGGTCCACAACACAAGTTCCAGGCCAGCCAGAGTAATATAGTGAGACCCTGTCTTAAACTTTTTCCCATTTATTTATTTGTTTATTTGAAGTAAGAGGTATGTGTAGGTGTCACAGTAGTGTAGTGGGAGGTAGTTCTCTCCTTTTACTGTTACTGGATCTGGGGACACAGACTGCACCCCAACAAGTCAGAGTCAAGCCCCTATTATTGATTAAGGCATTTAAAGCTGCCAATTTAAAGCTGCCAACACTGAAAGGCATAAAATGAGATTTATTCAACATGACAGTAGTGGGTAGAGGGACAGAGATTCAGTGAGATCAACCCCAAGGACCCCTGGTAAAAACCCAGGTGCACAAACAATCACTTTCTAGGTGCCCAAGATAAGCTTTCCACCCCATTCACAGAGAGGAGAGTACAGAACTCTCCCCAGCACACCCCTGCCTCTTTTGCATCTTAGGGGTTCATCTTAGGGGTCCTGAAGAGAGAGAGAGATTAGAGTTTAAGTAGAGGCCAGCGCTATACAGAGCTAAGCAGTCTGTGTCAAGCTATAGTCTCAGGCACCACTGGCCCATCATTGTCTTCTGTAAGGTAGGCTGACATGCTATGAACTTTTTTCCTGGAGACAGATGTCCCCTCCGATCGGCTCAGGCTTTGAACTTTCTCTCTTCCCAAAGTGAGACTCCTGGGGGAATTCCAGTGTCTTGGGGTCCACTGTTCTGACAGTCCTACAGTCAAAGTGAAGGACACAGCCTCAATTTAGAATATCTGAATCCTGCTAGGTGGTGTTGGCAGTGGCATATGCCTTTAGTTTCAGCACTCTGAGGCAGGTGGGCCTCTTGTCAGTTTGCAGTTAGCCTAATCTGCTGAGGAAGTTCCAGGAAGGACAGCCAGGGCAACACAGAGAACCCTGCCTCAAAAATAAATAAATAAATGAATGAATGAATGAAAGAAAGGAAAGAAAAAGAAAAGAAAGAAAGGAAAAAAGGAAAGAAAACCCACCCTGGAATATCTGCATCCCTGGCAGATATAGATGCTGGAATCAGACCCTGATTCAACAGCAAGCATCTTTACCCACTGTTCAAGCCATCTTACTGGCTCTGAAACATAACTTCTTTGCACTAATGTTATTTAATATGCATCTAGCTTATTACAGAGATTGTAATAGCGCATGCTATGGATTGCTCTGTGTGTCTGTGTGGCACCAGAGGCAGAATTCAGGCCTTGTGTATACTAGACAAATTGCTCTACCACTGATTTGCAGTCCCAGCCTTTGGATTGGGAGGCTCGGGCAACTCCGGCTGACCTCAAACTTGAGATTCTCCTGACTTCTCCACCTACGTGCTGGGACTGCAGGCGCAGACCACTGTGCCTGGATAGGTTGCTTGTTTTTAGATGAGTAACCCAGAAGTTTGCTTGGTGTCTGTAGGCGCTATATACTTTTAGTCCCCTGCAGTAGGCCTCAGCTCTCAGCTTCTGTTTTACTTTCATGACACTGACATTTGCAAAGTAGTGTGGCTGATAGTTTGGCAGACAGACCCTCAGTTTGGATCTGTCTGTTTGCTTCCTGCCAAGTAGACCCAAGTTAAACTTTGAGAGCAAGACACTGAGTCAGCTGAGCCCGTGCCTTGAGTCCTGGATGCTGGAAGTCCAGGAAGCGCATGCAGGCTGTGCTGTGTACAGCCATGCTTGGCTACATCACTGTATTAAGCTCATATCTCTAGATCTGTGTACAGAATCACTATTGACTCATGGACTATTTTATGAAATGGGCTAAATGTAAAATATTACCACCTTTGTTTATTTTGTGCTCAAAGTTCCTCAGATCAGGTGATGGGTGTCTCTTCAAGCTGGTCTAGACTGGCTCCTTTGACATGTGTCCACCATTCTTTAATGGATTTCAAAAGTTCAGTTCCTCCTGCCTTGCCCATTCCAGCCTGGAGTCAGCCCCTCTCCAAGGGGCCAGGAGGCCTTTAACAGTATTTTAGAATGTTAGCATTTTAACTTTGCAGGGGTGAGGGTTGGAGGGTAGGAGTGGTAAAGAAACTGGGCTTTTTAAGTGGTCAGAAAAGGTGAAAAACAAAACAACCCAAAATCCAACATTTTGCTATTTATTGTGTGCATATGTGTGTTGTAAGCATTTGCAAATACATGTGTGTTTGTATGTGTTTGCATGTACAAGTGCAGGCCAGAGTGTCTTCCTCTATATAACTTTTTTTTTTTTTGAGACAGTTTCTTATTGAACTTGGGGTTCATCTTGACAAGAATAGCTGGCCAGATAATCCCAGGACTTCTTCTGTCTCTCCATCCCCAGCACTGGAATTCTAGCTATGCCATTGTGCCTGGCTTTTTACAGGGTTTCAGGGATTTGAACTCAGGTCCTCATGATTACAAGCATGCATTTTACCAGCAGGCCCATCTTCCTTGTTCTGTTTTGCTCTGCAGAGTTCTTTCTCCATCCCAAAGCTTCCCTGTTCTCCAGAAAGCACAACTTCAGTGCTAGTTACTGCAGAATATTCCCTCCACTTCCCTCCCCACTACCAACAAGTTACCAGTAAGGTGCTGAGTTCTACTCAAGAATCTTTTTCTTAGAGTTTTCTCCAAGAAGGTCCTGAAATAGCTGCTTGCAAACTCACCCAGACTCAGTTTCCACACAGGGGAACATATTTTCCCTTCCATACTTTATTAATGTACAGCCCCCCACCCATGCTTGTTAATTTTATACACCTTACATGTAAACTTGATTTATTATGCATTTGGAGATGTGCACAGACTCCTGACACTGGAGGGAAGCGGTTAATTTAGGTGAGGACCCCATCATTTATCGCTTCTCCTTTCAATGTCTGATCATCTATCTGTTCCTCTTAAAGACTTACTTTGACTGGACTCAGAAATAGAAGCTCTCATCAAGGACAGCCCACGCCTTTTGGCAATCTGTTCCTGGAGTTTTTCTTTGATTTCCTTCATTCTCTTAGCCAAAAGTTTAGCACATTCTGCAGCCTCCTCCTTGCTTTCCTTTGCGTGTTGTTTCTTCAGAGCAATATGTTGGTGTTTGTGTTGCAGGATATGTGGAGTGACAAGATGCTGAGTCTCTGGTGCTTTGATTCGGGTCTTTTACCCTCTTTGTTTAAGGGCTTCTTGACAGCACACTGGTGGACATCATCTTCTTTAGAGATATCAAAAGTTGGCAGATTTTGCTAGCTCTTTGGGGGCACCAACAGCAGAAGCACTGAAGTACCTGACAGCCCAAATCTCTCTCTCTCTCTCTCTCTCTCTCTCTCTCTCTCTCTCTCTCTCTCTCTCTCTCTCTCTCTCTCTCTCTGGAACATTTGGATTGGCATCCTTCCACAAGGCATCTGAACACACTTGCACTTCCTCTCTCCCATTCTTTTTGGTTCATAACAAGAATGCTCCTTCCTCAATAGCAGGAACTCTCTACCATGGGTCAAGACACCTTCATAAGAAAACTGGTTTGTTGCTCCCATCATTGATTAGGAGCCCATAATTCTTCCACTCTTTACCCAGGGCATCAGTCCTATTTCTGGGACCATGTGTTTCTTATAGGACCAGTAACATTTCCATTTGTCAACGAATTCTGACAGCCATGGCTGGGAAGATGTTCAGCTTCATCTTGAAGGATCCATCAGCTGAAGAGGCACCACAAAAAGAGTGGGGGTTCTCATCCCCTTTCCCCTTCAGTTCTGCTGGTGGAGGGGTCTTATTTGGCCCAGGCAAGCATCTACAGCTGAGCTGCACTCCAACCCACAATCTCTATTGTCCTTGCATGAGAAGCAATGAAGGGTTGAAGACCCTATTCCATTCATCTGCAGCAGCCCTTGGTCTGGTTCCACAGGTTCCTGCCCCTTCTTAGCCTCTCTGGGTCTCTTGTCTTGCACAGTCTGTGAACAGAAATAACTGTCATCCAGGACTTCATTTTCTATGATTGTTAATTTTATCAGTATGAGCTCAAGCTTGTCGGAATTAGTGTCTCTACAGTATACAAATTGAGGTTACAAAAGTGAGGATGTCTCAGATGACAATGTGAAAGCATCAGCTTAGTTTCAGTTCACAGCAGGCGCTTTGGGGGAAGGTGTAGAGATGGTCAGAAACCTTGGTTGATGGTCCCTAGAACGCACTAGTGGGAGGAACCAGCCCTGTGCTGTATGCAAATATCACACTGACAGGCTTCGGATTGGCCCGCCCTAGAGGGGCAGGGCGTGCCCTTGCTGGTGGCAGGTGCTTGGGGCTGCACCAGGCAGGGTGTGCTCTTGCTGGTTGGAGCGTGTTGCTGAGCCTATCTCTTGGGCGATGCTTCTGCTCTGGGCCCTGCTGGCCCTTGGATGCCTGCGGTGTGGCTGGAGTAAGCAGGGGACGAGAACACCGGGAAGTGTCCAGGGAGGCCCGAGAGGAGCAGAGACATGGAGTGGCACTGGGAACCTTATTTAGGAGGTCTAGGAATAGGCGCCGATTCAGACGTAGGGACACAGATGCTAGCAGCTGTGCTAAGAAAAACAGCTAACATAGGAATCCCAGCCATGGGCCAGCCTCAACCCTCTGAGGGGTGTTGCCAGAGACCACCATGCAAGGCTGCAGAGAGCAGACCCAGTCTCCTGGCAACCCCTTGGACTGGGGGAGGTGGAGGGGCAAGTTCCTGGAGTGGGAGGGATGGTCCATCCTGGGATTGAGTTTTCAAGCCTTGTGGCTGAGGCAGGGAGTGTGAGAGGGAGTCTGCAGGGGTTGATGCTGAGAGTAAGATATGGAAGGGCCCTGAAGTTCTAGACTTTACTGCTTTTCCTGAGAGAATGCACTATGTGGGAGGCCTGTGGGGACCAGCAAAGTGTCTCAGCAGTTTGCCTGCTGGAGTAGACGGTTCAAGGGAAGAGAGAGTGGGGTGGAAGGAAAGCACGCTGGGATAGAGAGAGAGAGACCTGACAGAGCAGTGGGTAGCTGGGGTGGGATAGGGATGTGTCTGGCTAGGGTGGCCAGCAGGGTGGGCACAGGAGCACCGATTATCTCTGAGAGTTTGTGGATTGATCCATTGGGAAGGTCAAACTCAGTGCAGGACATGCTTGGATATGCCTGTGCCCAGGGATATGCCCAGGGGTCAACTCCCACCCTCACTGCCTTCTCCAGCTGTGAACCTCCAGCCCCAACTGGCCAGTGTGACCTTTGCCACCAACAACCCCACCCTCACCACGGTGGCCTTGGAGAAACCTCTGTGCATGTTCGATAGTTCAGAGCCACTCAGTGGCACTTACGAAGTTTACCTCTATGCCATGGTCGACTCAGGTAAGGAACCCATTTCCCTCTAAGAGGGTCCTTGACAGTACACAGGGAGGAGGAGGGAGCTGAGTGATTGGACATTACATGTCTGTGTAGGTCCCTTTGCTCATCACTGCCCATGACACACTGACACCACAGTGGCTGTGGCCCCAGACCCGCACTTGCCCTGGCATCCAGGCTGGTGGAAGGAGACACACCAGTTTCTGAACACCTGCCTCGCACAAGCTCCCTTGTCCACTTTAGAGCCAGTGTCTGCAAGCAGCATGCAAGTTATTACTGTAGAGCATGGGATCAAGGCAGGGATGTGGGGGCTCCCTCTCTGGGGCTCCTACAGTTACATTCTGATCTCACTGGCCTTTGAATCTAGGTCATTTCGGGGTTTTCCCCAGGGTTGCTATCACCAGCCCAGCCCACAGCCCTTCTGTGCAAGCTCCTGGGTTTGGGGACCAGGTAACCAGTGGCAGCTGCCTGATATTTCCCAGCAGCAGGCCTCTATTGCTGCCTCTGAGCACCGGTCTGAGGAAACCCTGGGGTATTTTACTGCCATTTCACAGAAGTCCAGAGGCCAGAAATGTCAAGTGATTGGTCCAAGTCACCCATGTAGTAAAGTAGAGACATGAGATCCAATATGGGTCCAACTATTTACACCTTGGCCTCATCCCACCCCTTCCAATTTTATAGGGAAAGAATCCAGGGCTGCCTGCTACAGGTGGCAGGGGTCTGTTATCTGGGGGTTCCAGGGCATTGCAAGACAGAGTGAGCGAGAGATGAAGCCACGCCTCACAGTGAAGTGGTCCTGGGCCAGCTGCACATTTACCACCGATCTTGTAGTGCCAATCATCCTAGTGCCCAGAACCAGCCTGGGAAGGTTTGGCCTGTTTGGTGGGTGACTGAGGGTTGCCACCCAGTTGGAATGGCCAGGGTCCTGACTTCCAGCATGCTTCTGCAGCCAGCTCCAGGAATGTGTCTGTACAGAACAGCGCTGGAACCCCACTGAGCACCACCTTCCAGCAAAGCCAGGATGGGAGGTCAGGCCCCTACAAAGCTGCGGCCTTTGACCTGACCCCTTGTGGTGACTTGCCTAGCCTGGATGCTGTTGGAGATGTGACCCAGGCCTCAGAGATCCTGAACGCATACCTAGTCAGGGTGGGCAACAATGGAACCTGTCTTTGGGACCCCAACTTCCAGGGCCTCTGCAACCCGCCTCTGTCAGCAGCTACTGAGTACAGGTGGGTCTAAGTGGCCATGGGAGGACAGGAGACACAAGGAGGGGACAAAATGGGGGAAGCCATACTTCTCAGAGCCTTGGCACAGGGGCCAGGTCTCAGGCAGGGTGGCTTCCTGGTTTGGAGCATGTACACAGAGGCCTAACAGGACCCTGCTTGGCTGTAGATGAATTAGTTCTCATCTCAGACTCTGAGTCTATCCAATCTACTGTTTAAACTGGGGCTTAACTGGGATCTTATGGTCTTGCTTTGTCTTCCCTTCTGATTAGCAGCCCTTGTTTGAGGATTATTGCTCCTAAAACAGCCCTGATCTAAGGGAAAACAGTGACTGGTGGTGGATGCTATTAGGATGGCCTTCTAATTCTCTTTTTGACTCCCAGGGACCAGAACTGCTAGAAGGATTATGGACTAACACCCAACAAGGGTGCTACAGGTGCATAGAACAAAAGGGGGTACTCACAGAGGAATGTTGCACAATAGTTCCAATCTTGAAGGCTTCCTAAAACAGATGTAGCCAAGCTGGAGGATCCAGGGAATATGTGGTCAAGTCCAGCAACCTTCTGTTGTCCTGAGCCCACCCATAGCTGTCTCCTGGAAGTCTTCCTGTGCCCCCCATGGTTCTCCTCACTCCTGTTTCCTGTGTCTGGACACACAGGATAGATGAAAGTCGCTCTTAATCCGTCTTCTTCCAGGTTCAAATACGTCTTGGTCAACATGTCCACAGGCTTGGTGCAGGACCAAACACTATGGTCAGATCCCATCCGTACCAACCAGCGTAAGTGTGTGCTGGGGGGTGGAGGGAGCAAGTCAGTTCTGGGATACTCCTTAAGGAACCCAGGAATGTAGGGTCAGGGATTGATTAAAAGGAGAGTTGGCTGTCCCTGGGGAAAGTCACCCAAGCAACTGGCCATTGTGCTGTTTAATACAATGCTTCTTGAGATACTTCCATCTATGAACTATCCCTTCCCTCTTCCATGCTGGAGATTGGTCCAGGTTGAGTGTATTAAAGTTAAGGTTACCTGTCTGGATTCAGAGATGGGACACCCTGTGGATCCTCACAATAGCAGACATTTATGACAGTGCAGGATTGTCCAAAGACTGGAAACTAAGTAGAGGAACTCAGGAAGAGCCATGTCTTTCCTGACTCTGAGTCCTTTGTATCCTTGAGGCTGGCAGCAGGGGCCAGGAAGCTGTAGAATACCTGAGGTCATGCTTGCACCCCTTTAGTCCCACCAGGGCTCTCAAGATGATCCTGACTGTGTGGGACCCCAGCACAGAAACTTTCTGCCTCCTACTGCAGCCCCGGCAGAACTAGGGCCACGTGAGGCATGTGAGGCAGGTCAGGGCCCCAGAAGGTTGCCTGAGTTCACACACTAGTGAGGGACATGGAGGAATGCAAGGTAACTTGGTAGGTGAATGAGTGAGTGTGTGCGTGTACATGGCTGTGGGCATGACTGAATTACTTGTGTCTGTGTTTTGTGTGTGGTCGTGGTGTGTGGCAACATCTACGAGTGTGCAATGAGTGTAGTGTGTGTAAGTGTAGTTTATTTGCTGTGTGTTGTATGTAGATATATGTGGCACATTTGCGTTGCTGGGTGACCCCACCCATGCTCCCTCCCTGCCACACCTCCTGTGACATTTCCTCTTTTTTGTGGTCTTGCTGAAACCGCCTTGAGATCCTTGGAGCTGAGTCCTGGCTCTAAGCCTGGCCTCTGTCCCTCACACAGTGGGCACCTGCACCTCCTTGTCTGTCTAGCTTGGCAGACTCCTTCTAGGGACTCTGGAGGCGTCAGCAGACCCAGCACTCCTGGAGCCAGGCCTATGGGTTGGCCTCTGGGGGGCGGTGTGCATATGGGACCACCTAGAGCTGGGGTACCAGAGTGGAGTCAGGTCTTCAGGGATCTGTGTAGACAAAGCCACAGATCGCTTGTTCACTGTAGGACCTATCCGTTGTTTCTAAGAGTGACACTACCCAGAAAGATAGAGAGCCACATCCCCTCTGAGCCCTTTGCTTAACTTTATTTAGAATACATATGCCACCCACATCACCAGAAGTTTTGAATTAGTATAGAACTCACCTTATGCAAACAGAGGAAGTAACCAGAGACATGCAGAGTGGCCATCAGACCAAAGCCTGGGAAGAGCAGCTCCTGCCCTGGGTAGTGGGTCCCTGGAAGAAGATGCAGGGAGGGGCATTTTCTGGGAAGTAAATGGCTGTGGTCTTCTGCAGCTACCCCCTACTCAGCCATCGACACATGGCCAGGCCGGCGGAGTGGCGGCATGATTGTCATCACTTCCATTCTTGGCTCTCTACCCTTCTTCCTGCTCGTGGGCTTCGCCGGAGCCATCATCCTCAGCTTCGTGTGAGTACCGCCAGCCTGGAGACACAGCAGCACCCTCCCCAGGAAAGACTCAGCACAGGGTTCTCTGAGATAGGGCAGGGAGTGGAAGCCAGGGGCTGCCCGCCATGGCCCTGGTGAAAGCAAGCAGAGCCTTGAGGTTTCAAGGTCAGGTCATTCTCCAGAGGAAGGAAGGAAGGACTCAGGTACATCCCAGTTTGTGGGCAGTGGGCCCATTTATATCTCAGTTCTTGGGCTGGGAGTGTAGCTCAGTATAGCCCTTGTCTAGTACGTAGGAGGTTCAGGGTTCACTCCCAACTTTCCACAAAAAAAAAAAAAAAAAAAAAAAAAAAAAGACAAGTTTTAGCTGTGATGGAGTTGTGTGACCTCAGCAAGACATCCAGGTCCTCAGTTTCCCCATCTGGAAAATGAAAGTGAAAATAATGTTCACAAGAGAGTGATAAGGGTCACCTGGGATCAGTTCTGTGATGCCCTCAGAGCAGTGCCTGGGAGCTGTTATTTAACTCACCCACTCAGGTGGGGAAGCTGCAGCCTGTTAGTGGGGCAGATATCTCAAGGTCAAAGCCTGGGCCTAGAATCCCCGGTGTCTGACCGCAGTATCCTGCAAGGATGGAGCAGGGCATGGATCAGCACACTCCTCCCCAAGCCTGCAGTAGCTCACTGGGGAATCCAGAAGAAACAGGAATAAAGGAGCTTGAAGCAACAGCAGGCTGGCTTCCTGGAGGAGGGCTCAGCAGAGCAAGCTCCTTGCACAGGAGTGGATCCCAGCCCTGTGCAGAGTGCTGCTCAGCCCAGCCCCACCAAGCTGAGGGAACTAGGGGTCCTGGGAACCAGCAGGAGTCCTAGTGAGGGTGGGAAAGCAGATGGGAAAGCTTGTCTGGGTAGGTGAAATGAACTGGGTCCTAGCCAGCCTAGAATGGGCTCAGAGAAGGGCAGTGAAATCCAACTGGCACTTCAGTTAACAAAGCACCTATGATAAATAACAGCAGCCAACAAAATCACTGTCCGGCTGGCAGCTGGCCCGTGACCATGTCTTTCTGTTTCATCTCATGTGCCTCTTTCTACCATGATGCTCCTTCAGGATCAGGGTATCTGCCCCCCCTCCTCCAGGAAGCCATCCACCTGGGCACGTCAGGTCACTTTGAGGACCTGGAACAATAGCTTCCAATGATCCAGCTTGCAGACATGAAACTATCCTCATAATTTCAAGAAGGGTGACACTTCCTTATTCCCAAGGTTGCACATACAATGAGGACTCCAAATACCCTGGAGATCACATCCTCAAAGGCAATGTACTATCAAAGTTAAGGCCCTTAGCAGCTGCAGGGGGCCAGGCTTGCTCTGCTCCCCTAACCCTGGTACTCTCTCTCTCTCTGTCAGGGACATGGGCAGCTCTGATGGGGAAACAGCACACGACTCACAGATCACTCAGGAGGCTGTCCCCAAGACACTGGGGACCTCTGAACCTTCCTACACATCTGTGAACCGGGGCCCACCCCTAGACAGAGCCGAGGTGTTCACCAGCAAGCTCCAAGACTGAAACCCCAGCCCCAGGTCATGGGCTCCTCTCAGCCTGGTCTTTCAGTGTGCAGTGATGGTGTTTATTCTCTGACTGGACCAAAGGTGAAACAAAGCTTGATGGTCCAACTTCATGAAAAGGCTTAATAAAATCTTAAGTAACAATGTCTCAAATGAAAGCACAAGCAGGGGATGGGTATATGAGTGACATGGAATTGAGGGGTTAGACACTGGGTTTCAGGAGGTGGAGACACTGTTGTCAAAACTATGGTGGTGATAGCATGTGAGTTGCTCAGCTCTCAACCCCAAGTCTCCCCATCTGTTAAATGGGCTGCTGGGCTGTTAAAAGGCTAGCCTGACCTAGCTTCCTAAACTGCTTTCCCTGAGGGCATCTGTTCTGTACCTTCTGGAGGAGGACCTCTGCTTTCAACTTAGAATGAGTGAGTTTATAAAGTAGATAGCAAGTTCAGTTAAAAGACTAAATAGAAAGGGGGAGGGAGATGATAGATGGATGGATGAATGGATAGATGATAGATAGTAAATAGAAGATAGATTATAGATGATGAATAGACAGTTAAATGATACCTAAAAAGATAGATGATAAATAGATCATGAGATAATAGATGGAAGATAGATGATGGATAAATAGATGGATGATAGGTAGATAGATGTTAAGTAGATAGATAGGTAGATAGATGATTGATAGGTAGATAGAAAGTAAAATATTATCAAATCAGGTACTCAAAATAACCAGCAGGAACTAGCTAAAGAAGACCTTTAAGTAGCCAGCTAGTGTTTCCCAGGAAGAGCCCTGGGCGAGTGGAGGACCCCTTCAGGGGAGGCTTCCAAGTAAAAGAACAAATAGCAAGAGAGCGAGATGATGTCATCAAATTGGGCCCTCACAGCCTCCAGCAGAAACTGGGCAAGTTGAGGCAGTCATCTGGATAGCTTCCAAGGGGCCCTTCTCTCCAAGGCAGAACTTCCAGCCACCCCTTCCCACTGACGGCTTTGTTATACATTGAGATAAACAGTAGTAACCCTTGTGGAAATGGTTTGTGTCCTAGCTGTTCCATCCTTCCTGTCACTGTTAGAGGGCAGCCCATCCCTAGACAGGGAGCCTTGGAGGATTTTCTAGACAATCACACTGGAATCTGAAATGGGATGGGGGTAACAGCCAGCTTCCAGTAGGAAGATGAACCAGCGAATCAGACAGTCACAGAGCAAGCCTAAGAGGTTACAGGTCATACAGGGAGCTGGGAGGGTACCAGGTCTGCCTGTGATCATGCATGTATGGAAAGGAACTGTGCCTGCCCTGGGTCTGGGTTCAAATGACCCACTCTTCTTCTCTGAGCCACATACCTAGATGCTTTCCTTTTTTGAGGTGTGCAAAACAAGTCCCAGCTCACCCTTCATCATTGGAAGAGGATTTCAAGGGCATTTATGTTACTTACAGCTGAAGGAAGCCCCCCCCCACACACACACAGAGGCAGGCTAGTGACAGCCCTACTGACTAGAATCTTCTTCCCAGGGAACTGTAGAACAATACATGTCTGTGCCCCTCATCTTCAGCTCATATGATAAAGTCTTGACTCTCAATGGATGATATTAGGGTGGTGTAATGGATGTTTCTCTCCCAGCTGCCAGTTCCTGAATAAACACTCTAAGGCTTAATATTAATTATAACTGTTTGGCCAAATGGCTCAGGCATATTACTGACTAGCTCTCACAAATTAACCCATTTCTGTATTTTACCATGAGGTTTGTGGCTTATTACCTCACATGTACCTCCTTCGGCTACATGGTATCTCCTTGACTCTATATGTATGTTTGGATTTCCCACCTGGCTTCTATTCTGCCTGGCCATTGGCCCAAACAGCTTTATTCATCAACCAATAAGCGCAACACATATTTGTAGCATACAGAAGGACATCCTGCTTCAGGGTGGGACCTTTAGAGTTTTGGGAATGATTGCTGTTAAAGGTGGGGAATCACCACCGGGGTCAATGTCCTTTTAAAAGAGTCCAGCTCTGTCATGGTGGCACACGCAGGTAACCCAGCCTTCAGGAGGAGGAAGCAGGAAAATCAGGAGTTCAAGATTGTCTTGGGCAACAGTGAGTTTGAAGATAACCTGGGCTACATGAGCAACCTATTGAGGAAAAGATGGGCATCCGGGCCTGATGTAAGCACCAGGCCTGAGAGCTCCAGCCATGAAAAACTTTAAGGACTGAGTCTCAAAACGCCCCCGGCCTTGTGGGAGGGCACCCTGATCTCAGCTTCCAAAAACATAGGAAGTAGATTTCTGTTGCTCATCAGCCACCCTGTGTGTCAGCTTATTACAAAAATCCTGCATAGCTTGAGATGGTCCACTGATGGGCGTGGACCCAGACTGAGCCCCTGGAAGTCTGGAAGTGGTCAGATTTGTTTCCCTGTCCCCCAATTCCACCCCACCCCCAGCACAATGCAAAGAAAGGAAGGAGTCTGGCAACAGCAGCCCTTGGCTCACTATTGACACCTGTTATGTTCAGGACACAACACTTGTCAGTGTTTGTCATCCACGTCAAGGTCAGCCAGAGGGTGTGGCATAATGACAGAGACTTGAGATAAATGAGGTCAGTGTGCCAGAGGCCTGGAGGCCTTCCACTGTGGACGGTGGCTTTTACTCTGAGTGTGATGGCAGACCACGGAATAGTTTCAGGGGGAAAATCAGCCTGGCAAAGCCCACTTGGCTGCCCAGGGGAGGGTGGTGTGTCATCAAGTTTTCTGTTGCAATGACAAAATGCCTGAGGAAGTCAACTGAAAAGAGGAAATTTTTTAGTTTGGTTATTCAGAAGTCCTAGCTCATGGTTGCCTGGCTCCGATGAGGTAGAATGTCATGGCAGAGAGGGCAGGGTGGAGTGAGGAAGCTACCTCATGGTGGTGCAAAAGGATTGGATGTGTGTGTGTGTGTGTGTGTGTGTGTGTGTGTGTGTGTGTGGAGAGAGAGAGAGAGAGAGGGGGGGGCGGAGAGAGACAGATATCAGGGACAAGATGTCATTCCTAATAACACACCCCAAAGATCTTCTCCTTTCAACTACAACTCACTTCCAATATTGAGTCTGGCTAACCCATCTCATTATGGACACATAAATGGATCAGTCCATCCACAAGGTCAGAGCCTCATGAGCCCATCATTTCTCAAAGTTCTGCCTCTGTTTCAGGCTCCAGGGTTAACAATAAGCTTACAGGGGACATTTCTAGATTCAAATCACAGCAGAAGTTTTGGGATGGGGAGACCTCTGAGGCAAGTGTAGGCTCTGCAGTAACCCAGCCTATCGGGAAATGGGGCAGATGGGTGTAATTCAGATGGGAACTGAATTTTGTGCTGATGGTGGGTTCAGGGCCAGGAGCACTGGGGATATGGTAATGTCATCTCAAGATGGCCTGGGGGAATTGTGGGAGTTCAGTGTAGGCTGCTTAGGCTGTACACCCAAAGGAGTAATGGGTGGGGGAGTCTGGCACACAGGGGAGGAAGGTGTTGCAGGCACCCATATTGCCATTATCTGAGTGAGGTAGAGGGATCATGGCTCCCAGATACCCCTCAACCTTTGCTGTGGAAAGATTTAAGTTATGCCTCAGTGCACTTGGAGACAAGTTCCTGCATGCCCATGCATACCAAGGTGCACCAATGCGTAAATAGGGCATTTGTATACATAACTTGCATGTGCCCTCCCTTGTCCTGTTTTATTTATTCTTCCAGCAGCGCTGGGGGTGGGGGGGCAGCACATGACCTTGCACATGCTAGACAAGCATTCTACCTCTGAGCCACACCCCAAGTCCCTTCTGTATACTTTAAGTTGTTGGTAGAGCACTTAATGCCTAACACAAGGTTGTGTTTATTTGCCTGCAGACAGGAGCTCACTGTGTCTCCCAGCCTGGGCTCAAACTCGTGGACTCAAGTGATCCTCTGCCCTCAGCCTCCTGAGCATCTGGAGCAGTGGATGGGAAGCACTGTGCCCAGCTCCTTTCTTGTATTAACAGTTGTGTGGTGGTGTTCAGACAACAAGGGAGAAAGCCTGTATGTACTGCCTTAGCCACAGTTCTTGTAGTGTACACATGCATGAGTCGGTGCACCTGCCTATGCACACACAGATGGAGACCGCAGGTCAATGTCAGGTGTCTATCACTCTACACCTCATATTAAAAAATGTCCTTTTGCATTTATTATTTTGCAGTGGGGGATGGACAGCTGCATGGAGGTCAGAGAGCAACTGTCAGGAGTTGCTTCTCTCCTTCTATCACATGAGCTTTAGTGATGACCTTAGGCTGTCAGAGTTGGCAGCAAGTGTCCCTACCCAATAATTCATCTTGCAGCCCTCTCTGCCTTAGTAGTACTGTTGTTGGGGCCTTCTTTCCATTCTTTTTCTTTCTTTTTCCTCTCTTTCTTTTTAAGCTTTTTAGTTAGTGATTTTGAGACAGGGTTTCTCTGTGTAGCTCTGGCAGTCCTGCAACTCACTCTGTAGACCAGTTGGCCTCACACTCAGAGGTCTGCCTGCCTCTGCCCACCCCTCCCAGTGCTAAGATTAAGTGCACCACCACACCTGGCTTTTTTTTTTTCTTTTTCCTTTTTGAGAGAGATCTCACTGTGTGCCCCTGGCTGGCCTGAAACTCTCAGAGATCTGCCTGCCTCTGCCTCTGCCTCTGCCTCTGCCTCTGCCTCTGCCTCTGCCTCTGCCTCTGCCTCTGCCTCTGCCTCTGCCTCTGCCTCTGCCTCTGCCTCTGCCTCTGCCTCTCTGCCTCTGCCTCTCTCTCTGCCTCTGCCTCTCTGCCTCTGCCTCTCTGCCTCTGCCTCCTCTGCCTCTGCCTCTGCCTCTCTGCCTCTCTGCCTCTCTGCCTCTGCGCCTCTGCCCCTCTGCCCCTTCTGCCCCTCTGCCTCTGCCTCTCTGCCCCTCTGCCCCTCTGCCCCTCTGCCCCTCTGCCCCTCTGCCCCTCTGCCCCTCTGCCCCTCTGCCCCTCTGCCCCTCTGCCCCTCTGCCCCTCTGCCCCTGCCTCTGCCCCTGCCCCTGCCCCTGCCCCTGCCCCTGCCCCTGCCTCTCTGCCTCTCTGCCTCTCTGCCTCCTCTCTGCCTCCTCTCTGCCTCCTCTCTGCCTCCTCTCTGCCTCCTCTCTGCCTCCTCTCTGCCTCCTCTCTGCCTCCTCTCTGCCTCCTCTCTGCCTCCTCTCTGCCTCCTCTCTGCCTCCCTCTCTGCCTCCTCTCTGCCTCCTCTCTGCCTCCTCTCTGCCTCCTCTCTGCCTCCTCTCTGCCTCCCTCTCTGCCTCCCTCTCTGCCTCCTCTCTGCCTCCTCTCTGCCTCCTCTCTGCCTCCTCTCTGCCTCCTCTCTGCCTCCTCTCTGCCTCCTCTCTGCCTCCTCTCTGCCTCCTCTCTGCCTCCTCTCTGCCTCCTCTCTGCCTCCTCTCTGCCTCCTCTCTGCCTCCTCTCTGCCTCCTCTCTGCCTCCTCTCTGCCTCCCTCTCTGCCTCCTCTCTGCCTCCTCTCTGCCTCCTCTCTGCCTCCTCTCTGCCTCCCTCTCTGCCTCCTCTCTGCCTCCTCTCTGCCTCCTCTCTGCCTCCTCTCTGCCTCCTCTCTGCCTCCTCTCTGCCTCCTCTCTGCCTCCTCTCTGCCTCCTCTCTGCCTCCTCTCTGCCTCTCTGCCTCTCTGCCTCTCTGCCTCTCTGCCTCTCTGCCTCTCTGCCTCTCTGCCTCTCTGCCTCTCTGCCTCTGCCTCTGCCTCTGCCTCTGCCTCTGCCTCTGCCTCTGCCTCCTGAGTGCTGGGATTAATGGCTTGCAGCACACATCTGGCCTCTGCCTTGCTTTTGAAACTGGATCTATCACTGACCTTGAAGCTCACGGTTTCAGCTTGACTGGCTGGTTGGCCCTGGAAGCCCTGGGATTCTCCAGTCTCTGTTCTCCACCCCAGGCTGGAGTTACAGGTGTGCACAGCCACACCTCAATTTTGCAAGCGATTTGGGGACAGAGACTCAGGCCCTCACGCTTGTACAGTAAGCCATCTCTCCAGCCCTCTCTGAATCAGTTTGATCCCCATTTGGTTGATTGTACTAGCGGCTTTCTGATATTCAGAAAGAGTATCAGAGCTGCCTGACATGGCTCAGGTCAGGGCTGGAAATACAGTGAAGGTGACCCTGATAGAATTTGGGCAGACACTTGGAATGAGTGAGGACTCAGGAGAAAAGGTTGGAAAGGCTAATCTGATCACCCTTTCGGTCTGAGGTAGAGGTAAGAGCTAGTGGCTGGCTTGAACCCCAATATCTGTCTCTGGGCTTTTATTATTCATGCTACAATCATGGGCTGGAGAGATACCTAAGTGGTTATGAGTACCGACTGCTCTTCTACAGGACCCATGTTGGATTCCTAGCATCCATACATACATGCAGGTAAAATACTCATATATATATATATATATATATATATATATATATATATATATATATGAAATAAAATAAATACATCTAAAAGTTGGAGTTACATCAGTGGAATTACAAAGTGTGTAACCCTCCATACAGCACAGTTCCTTGGAGACCCACCCCACCATTGCCTGCAAACCCTTTTGATCATAGAGTAAATGAATCTTGTTCATTTATCCATTTACCCAGGGAAGGGCATTTGGGCTATTTCTGGTTTGGGCTGTTTTAATTCCAGCTGCAAGGTGGAATTAACCCATGGGAAGTTTCACTTCTCTAGGATAAATATATCCAAGAGTACAACTGCTGGCTTGCAGGGTGATACATGTCTATTCTATCTTATTGTTTTAAGTTTCTTAGCCTTTAATTTTTTTATGTGTATGGGTGTTTAGCATGCATGTATGTGTGCACCGTGTGCTTGGAGAAAAGAGTGATGGGCTCCCTGGAAGTGGATGGTTGTGAGTGCTGGGAATGCAACCCAGGTTCTCAGGAAGAGCAGTCAGTTCTCTTAAGCACTGAGCCATTTTCCCAGCACACACACTCTGGGGTGATATTTTGTTTATGTTCTAACAAATAAAGCTTGCCTGAAGATCATAGTTCAAAGCTAGCCACACTAGTTAGCCATAGAGACAAGGCAGTGGTGGTACAAACCTTTAATCCCAGCAGCAGAGGCAGACAGATCTTTGTTAATTCAAGGCCACCCTTGAATTAACATAAAATTGATCCAGTTTAAAAGAGAAACAGAGCTCACACAAAGGTGACCTCAGCACTTGATGACATGCCTTTAATTCCAGCACTAGAGAGGAATATGAGGCGGGAGATGGCAGGAGCTCAGTGCAGTCTGAGGTTTGAGAGCAATGCAGTCTGGAGATGCAGTGGGAGGATAGGATCACCCCCTTTGGTCTGAGCATTGGTAGAGGTGAGAACTCTCTAGTGGTTTGCCGCTTTGCTTTTCTTATCTTCAGCTTTCACTCCAATGTTTGTCTCTGGATTTTTATTAATACCAACCAGAATTGGTGCTACACCTCCAAATCCCACCCCTGTCTTTTCTGAGGTAAGGTCTCGCTGTGTTGCCCTGGAATTTGCTTTGTTGACTCACAGAAAAACACCCGCCTCTGCCTCCTGAATGCTGGAGTTAAGAGTGTGTCACCATGGCCAGCCAAACCCCTCTTCCCAAGAGACCGATCTCTGGTACTCATGTTGATGAGCCACCCCATTTCCCTGCATCCTCACCAGCACTGATGTGGTGACTATTTTCTGCTTAACCTTGTGGTGGGTGTGCAGTGGCGGAGGCTCTTCCCATTCCCCCCAGAAGTGGAAGCAGATTCCAGTTCCTCACACCTCCCAGCACTGCCACCCTCAGCCTTTTGCATTTTGAACATTCTAGTGTGCAGCTATAGCTCTGGATGGTTTTGATTTTCATTTTCCCGTGAATAATAATGCTGGACACTTTTCCAGGTGCTCATCTGCCACCCACGCATCTTCTTTGGAGAAGAATGTGCTCAAGTATTTGCCCAATTAAGTTTGTTAAATCTTTCATTGCTGGGGTTGCTCATGGACTTTGCATATGCTAAGTGAGCTTCAGCCTTCTCTTTTTGTTTCAATTTGCCTTTACACATGTATTCTGCCAGATTTTTACAGATCGGACTGTTTACTTCCTTGTTATTGAACTGTGAGCTCTTTACAATTTAGATCAGGTCCTCGGTCAGACTACATTTTCCAAGTTAGTTTTTGTAGTTTAACCCTTTTCCTTACATCTTCAGGGTCTTATTGGCCCCACTGCCCATATTGGCAGTTATTTTCTCTGGCTAAACAGTTCCACAAGAGCAAGGGTGGAACTGTTGTGACCTAGAACAGTGGACATGTGGGTACTTATTCAGTGTCCAGCTGTCTCCAACTATTTCATGGTTGTTGGAGGTGCAGGAGACCTGGAAAAGGAGGGCCAGAGCAGCCTGTTGCAAATTTCAGGCCAGCAGTAAAGAGCCCCTAGAATCTAGGGCCCAGATGGAGCACAGGTGAGACTTGGGGTAAGGCAGGCTTAGCCAATAGGGATGAAAGTGGGCCAGAGAGGCTCTATCAGGATGCTAGGCTCTCTTCTTCCAGCAAAGACATTTTACGCAGTCCTTCCTGCCTAGAGTCAGGGGAACATGGATGACTTGGGTAGGAAACTGATTTGGGTGGGATAGAAGGGAGGATCCAAAACACTTTATTGGTTGGCTCCTTTGCCTTTAGTGTTTACAGCTTGCATGCATGATGAGACATACATGTGCATTGCTATAATGCTTGGCATCTATATAGACTGTAATACTAGGGCCCAGGATCTGTGTCTGCCTGGCCTGCACACTGATGCAGGGCCTAAGTGATGGAGACTTTCCAAAGCTATGATAATAAAGCAACAACTTCATCTCCTGGGGTAGGGGAACACTGTCATGTATGGCATCTTGTGTCCTCCTGTTCACCCTGTCAGGTCTCACTGAATCCAATAGTTTGGTCATTTCCAGCTCTGCAAAGCTCTCTCTGTAGAAAACCAGAAAGCAGCAAACCCAAGCAGTTTGACTAGTTACTTTAAGTCCGTGTGTGTGTGTGTGTGTGTGTGTGTGTGTGTGTGTGTGTGTGTATTCATATGTATGAGCATGAACATCTATATGTTCATGACATGAGTGTGGAGATCAGAGGACATACTTCTGTGTGGGTTGTGGCCTTCAATCTTGTTTGTGACAGGGTCCTTTTTTATGTTGTTCACAGTTTCATGTGTCAGGCTAGCTGGCCTTTGAGTTTCTGGAAGTCCTCATGTCTTTGCCTGTCATCTCACTGTGGGGTGTGCAATCATGCCTGACTTTTACATGGGTTCTGGGGACTCAGGCTCGGGTCCTTATTCTTGCACGGCAAGTGCTTTACCCACTTGGAGCCATCTACCCAGTTCTGACTCTGTTTTTTGAATCTGTAAGAACAGAATACCAATCCTTACTGGAGAGAGTTGTGGTGAGAGTGAAACTGTACCTTAGAGGAATTTAGCAATAGAATGTGCTTAGAAACAATTACTGTCCTCACAGACTTGCACAAGCACATGCATTTCAAACACATGGACATCTGCAGGGTAGTCCCTGCTGCGTGCCCCAAAAGTTACCTTGGTATAACAATGAATGGATCTGGTCTGTTGAACCCAGGCCATGAGACTCATTCTGTGCACATATTTATTCACATATTTGTTCAACCCACCTGAATGATGCATACCAGCAACACATGTACATAAGCACCATGCTGGCCCTTGGCAAGAGCCACATTATCTACTCACAATGTACTTAGTGGCCAGGGAGGGGTGAAAGCAGCTTTCTGGTATTTCTCCATGTAAATCAGGATGATCCTAGAATCGCCTGGCTGGGGAGTAGATGCTCAGCTGTCTCTCTTGGATAGGGGAAAGAAGGAAGCCATGGTTCCTAAGGCGTTCCGTCTGTTGCTCTTGTCCTTGTAAAGCTTCTTGGCTGGATGGGCTCTCCAAGGGGTTGTCCTTGGATGGAGAGTTGAGATTACCTGGGCTGTACTACACTGGACCTTGGATGATATCCAATCTCTCTCTCTCTCTCTCTCTCTCTCTCTCTCTCTCTCTCTCTCTCTCTCTCTCTCTCTCTCTCTCTCTCTCTCTCTCTCTCTCTCTCTGTTTGTACTGTGGGTCCAAAATCTACACCTTCTAGCTTCTAGCCCACAGTCTCCTTGAACTAGTTCCTCCCTGAGAACCATAAACTCCCTCAGCGTCTCAAGTCTAGGCCTCGGGACCTGGCATAGACAGGGGCAGGAGATTGTGAACTAAAATGCATTACATTTAAATTGTCCAGTCCCGGGGCAGAAAGCCTGGACTATGGGAGTCAATGCGTGGCTGGTATTGCCAATACAATGTCTCTGGGCCTCTGACTCTGCTGTTAATTACAGTAAATATGGTGCCATTCATGAGGTTATTCTGAGGACTAAAGAAATATTCACACACTCTGGTAGGTGCCCAATACTGCATGGGAAACCACTGGCTCCACAAATTTTATGCTGCAAGTCGTTTAATACCAGTGTCTGTCACAAATGCAGTGGGCCGGAGGGATCCTAACAGCAAAACCAGGTAGAAAATAGGGAACAGAAAGAGAGGGGAGAGGGGGAGGGGAAGGGGGAGGGAGAGGGAAGGGGGAGGGAAAGGGGAATGGGAGGGGGAGGGAGAGGGAGAGGGGGAGGGAGAGAGCTCTAAAAAACTTGCCTGGGCAGGGCGGACCCAGGAAGGCCAGGAGGAGGAGGAAGTGGGTTTTGATCCGACCCAGCCTTATTTAGAGAAATAAATAAACCGCGTCTTAAGGTTCCTCAGGCTTAGTTGAGTGCTCCAGCGAAGTGCCCATCCACGTGTGCCCTCCACTGTCCAAGGCGGGTACTGAGTTCACCCTGATCTACAAGGCTTTGAACCTGGGCACAGATACTTAGAAGTCCCTGGAACCGAGCCCTAGCTGGACGTGTCCAAGAGGGACTCCGGGGCACACTGGGAGGGCCAGGTGCCAGCTCTGGCACGAGGTGGGAGAGACGGTCACTGCGGGAAAGCAAGCTGGGCCGGGTAGGGACACAGGCGGTGCAGCTTGTGGTTTGATGTGGAAGGGGCGTGCCCGAGTACCGGGCTGGTTCCGACCAAGCTCGACGACCTTCGCATGTTTGTAGGGCCGTTCATGGGCGCAGATGGGGAAACTGAGAACGCAAAGCAGCGCATGGGAACGAGCTGTCAGTCGCTTAGGACCTCGCTCGTCGGTACACTACTGTGTAATCACTTCGTTCGTCGCCTCGGGGGAGGGGCGCGCCACGGCCCTGCCCATTACGGGCGGAGCTTCCCGTTACCGCGGGGCCGTTGATTTCAGGGCGGAACGTTCGCACGGGGAGTGCGCGCGCGCGGGGGAAGTCATTGAGGGAGCGCTGCGGGTTCGGCTCGGCAGGCTCCGCGTGGTGCGCGCGCAGCGCCATCCGGCGCACCGCCCGGCGGCTCCACCCAGCCCGAGGGGCGCGGCCCGGGTAGGAGGCGGCAAGAGCGCGAGCTACACTGGAGACTCCGCTGCGCGGCAGGTGAGGCGGCGGGTCGGGGCCGAGTGCCAGCACCCCATGTCTCCCCAGCCCTCAGGACCCGTCCTGAGTGCCCGGAACCCCAGTTCCCTCTGATGTCCTGGTGACCCCTATCTCCGGCATCCCCTGGGTCTGCTCGGGTCCGCGGCCACTTGTGGACTGGACCACCTTTTAGTCCCGGGAACTCTCCAAACCCTCCAGTTTTTCCCCAGACTCAGCACACAGAGAACCTCGGCGTCTTTAAGGCCTGCGATCCTGCAACCGTCTGCTCCAGAAGTCCAACAGAGTCCCCTCTGGGTCCGCTCCAAAACCTCCTTGAGTCTCCCCGCCCGGTGAACTTCCAACCTTTCTTGGGTGGAGGCCTTCAGAGCCACCTCTCCCCAACGTCCTTCCTTCTTGGGATCTCCTGCCTCCTGCTTTCTAACTTGAGGCTCACAGGGCTTTGCAGTTTGTACTAAAAGTGTTCTTGAGGTTTGTGATTAGTTAACAGGAATAAAAGTACAAACATTCGATAGGTCAGTGGAGAGCCACGTATAACCAAAGAGGAGGTGGGATGTGGAGCTCCGCATGTGCGTTGTGCTCACCATGGGGCCGCGTTTTCAGTTGTGAGACCCATATGGCGAGAAGCATTGCTGGGAGTGAAGGAGTTGAGCAGACAAGGCTCTTTTAGGTTTTGTTCTCAATGCGTGGTAGTTTTTGTTACCGTACAGAGCCCACCAAAGCCAGCCTAAGAGAGCAAGGCTGATTACAGTGGCCTAGTTGCTTGGAAGATGGCAGCCTAAAGTGCCATCCTTCTGGGATCCTGATTTAGGGGTGGCTTACTTAGGAAATGGAAGTTTGTGGCTGTCTTTCCCGAGGTGAAGGTTTGGGGCCAAATGGTGCATGTGTTATTCTTTTCAGTCCTGGAAATCTCTAGAACAAAGATTATCATTTCCTCAGGCTATTGTTATTGATCAACAATTCTGGACTGACTACTGCACAGTCTGGTGCCCTGAAGCACTACTATAAAAAAGAACACACTTGATCTGATGATTGTGAAAGACAATAGTCAGACATTGTTAAAGAGGGAGTGGAGGCCCTAGTGACCCAGTGTGCTTGGTGCTGGAGGCAGAGGGCACAGCCCCAGCTGGTAAGGTTGGGAGGTGGGGGAGGTGAGCCAGGTTCTGCGGTTGTGTTCAATGAACTTAAAGTGGCTGGGGTGGGATTCGTGAGGATAGGTTATGGTGAAGGGAGTGATGTGAGAAGTTAAAGGGAAGCAGACTCTCAAAGGCTGAGAAGTTGTTGAGGGTCTTTTTGAGCAAAGTGACAGAAGGAATGAAAAGTCAGAGAGGTAGGTTCGGCACACCAGACTTTAGAACCTTGAGGGAGTGGGTGGCAGAACTTCATCCTGGGGCTGTCCTTATACTGATGATAATGATAAAGGAGGAAGCCACACCCTTATTCTTTGGGCATTTTTCAGTGAGTGCTTCTGCCATTACTTAGACAGGAATCAGCCGTAGAAGGAATGTGGTATGAAAGCAGAGAGGGATATGTTCTTATTTGCGGCCATGATGGGATAACAAGAAGGCCTGAATAATAACCTGGCATTGAGCTTCCTGTGCTGAGCAGAGGCCCAGATGGTTTAGGGGAAGGGCTTATGGAGGAGGAAAGTAGCTTGCATGGTATTTTTTTTTTTTTTTTTTTTTTGGTGTGTGTGTGTGTGTGTGTGTGTGTGTGTGTGTGTGTGTGGCAGGATGGAGGCCAGAGGACAGCGCATCTGTGTACATGTGGAGGCCAAATGACAATCTTGGGTGTAATTCCTCAGGTACGGCCTCCTGTGTTTTTTAAGGCAGTGTCTCTCACTGGCCTAGAATTTATCAATTAGGCTAGGCTGGTCGGCCAAGGAGTTCCAAGGACCTGCCTGTCTTCACCATCCCTAGTCTTGGCTTACTCATTTTTCCAATGGTCACTTTAGCTGTGGTGGAGAGACTGTTTGTAGGAAGCAAGACAGACCCAGGTGGTGTGGTTCAAAAAACCCTCTAGGGCTTGACTGAACTTCTGAAAGCTGGGGCTCAGGGCTTAGGGCACTGATATGGGGATTTCTTAGGTGACATTTTATCTGTTTGCTCACAGGTCATAGTCACCTTAGTGCCTCTCACCAGGGTGACTGTGTCTGCTACCAGAATAGGAGACTTGCTTCCAACAGGGAGATGAGGGCCTGATTCTTATAGGTCAGCTGGGGAGTCTTGAAGGCAGGGGAAGGTGCTGAAGGAGACACGTGTGGATGTGTCAGCACCGTCCTCTGTGATGGAGGGCTGAAGCTGCAAGCCACAGGTGTCAGTGCCCATACAGGCGAGCACTTTAAGGTCTGGCACACAGTGTCAAAAGTGTGGGTTAGAGATCATGAAGAACACTGGATGAAGCCTGGACTTGGGAGATTCAGGGGGAACTGGAGGTAGCCTGGTGCAGCACTCTGTGGTATGGTATTCGAATACCAGCCACACATGGCTGACAGTCACTTAGAGCGTGCCTACAGTGACAGGACTGGATTTTAATGGATTAAACCTAGGGGCCATGTGAACCATGCACTGTAAATTGCTCTAGTGTTAGTTATCCTGAGGAAGCCTCTGGCTACCTGGGAGGTGCACACTCTTCTGTTTCTCATGTGTCAGGGAACAGACCCAGAGAGGACTGAGTAGGCTGTAGGCAGCACAGCAGACCTGTTTTTGGCCGGAGCTTTCTGTGTACCTTTCCTTTCCCCACAGCCTGAAGCATGGAGCCTTCTGCCTGGAAAAGTGGCCACACCTCTTCTCCTTTATCACTCTCTCATCAGTTCTGCTAAGGTTACTGCAGGCAACTGTGTGACAACACTGTCTTTGCTGGCTGGCTGTGTGTTTCTGTCTATCCCTCTATTCGTTCCTCCCAGCATCCCTAATGCCATGTTTCTGGGGAGCAGTCAACCTGGGGGCCCAGGTGTAGAAATGAACATGACATTTAGACTTGGGGCTGCAGGGGTGTAGGCAGTGCCTGGGGTAGTCAAAGAGCCTGGGATGCAAACTAGAAGTGAGTTATTGCTATCCCCAATGCTTGGGGAAATGTTGACCAAATCACTAGAGGCTTAGCTTTCACCTCAGAAAAATGAGGGCATTTGGCATTGTGCAAACCCTCAAGATCCCTCCAGCTCTGGAATTCTGTAATTTTAAGTTGCTCTACAGAAAATCTCTTCTGTATCTTCTGGGGTTGCGGAGTGGGGAGGTCATTTTGGCCCAGTTTGGGGTGTTTTATCATTACTAACTTATTAAATGAATGCAAATGCCTGTGTTATAGTATGTGTCACCTTTGATGGGCAGACTCAAACAGTGAGTGCTGTGGGTGGCAGGTTCTTGGGAAGACATCCCATGTATTCTTTGCCTTCTCAGCACACTGGTGTTAGACTGGGGGCAAGCCTGCAGCTTGGTGGTTGCCTCTAGAATGGACTCAGTGTGAGTCATGCAGGAGAGAGCTGTTGCCACTTCACTGAGAGGTTGGAATGAGACCATGCATACAAAGTGCTTCCTCTTTTCCCCTAAAAGCAGCAATAATTATTATTATTCCTTTTCTTTTCCTTCCTTCCTTCCTTCCTTCCTTCCTTCCTTTCTTTCTTTCTTTCTTTCTTTCTTTCTTTCTTTCTTTCTTTCTTTCTTTCTTTCTTTCTTTTTTTTTTTTTTTGGACAAGCTCTCATGCCCAGGCTGGCCTTAAACTTAACATGTAGCTAAGAATCACTTTAAACTTCTAATCCTTCTGCTTCTGTCTCTAAAATTCTGGGACCAAAGGTGTGTGCCAGCATGTCTGGATAATGCTGTCCATAGAAGGAACTGTGATATTAAGTGTTTTGATTTTGGTACTGGTGGGATTTTGCTTTTTCTGTTTTAGAATTTGTTTTACTATTATTATGTGTATGATGTGTGTGATGTGTGTGAGTGTGTGTGACACAGCATGTGCAGAGGTCAGTGAACAACTTTGTGGAATCATTTTTCTCCACCTTTTTTGTGGGGGGGTAGGTTGAGACAGGGTTTCTCTGTTACGAAGCTATTTCTTAATTTGGACTCAGATATGTAAGCAGCTTGGGAGGACTGCTTTTAAGACACCAATGAGCACTTTTTTGTTTTGTTTTGTTTTGTTTTGTTTTGTGTTGAGACAGTCTTTTCTACATAGCCCTGGCTGTCTTGGAATGCACTATGTAGCTCACCAACCTGGCCTTGAACTCACAGAGATCCACCTGCCTCTGCCCTTGAGTGCTGGAATTAAAGGCATGTGCCACCGCCACCCAGCTCTAGGTGGGTTTTTTGTTGTTAATTTAGTAATTGGTCTAGTGGCATGTGCTTAAGGTTAGGGTTTGCATCTCCTATAAATTGTTCTGAAGTGTGTTTGGAGGCCAGGGGAAGGCTGTCAGGTGTCACTCCTTGCCTTATTCCTTATAAGACAGGTTCTCTCATTGAACCATCAAGTTCAGTTCAGGGATCTTCCAGGCTCTGCCCCCAGCAAAGGTATAGGTGCCCATATAGCTACACATACAGTTTTTAAGTGGGGGCTGGAGATTCAAACTTAGGTCCTAGTTCTTGTGCAGCAAGCAGATTTAGCCACAGAGCCATCCTCCACCAGCTCATTGTTTCTGTTTTAGGGCCTCACTTTGTAGCCCAGGCTGACCTGGAATTCACTATGTGGACCAGGGTAGCCTTAAACTTTTGGTATCTTTCTTCTACTTAAGCCTTCTGGTTGTTGGAATTGCAGGCATGAGCGATCATGCTTGGCTGTCTTTGTTGGGGTAGGGAAGGGGGAGGGGAGTGCTGTTGAGGCAATCTAATGCTATATGCCCAGGCTGGCCTTTTACTCACAGGGATCCATCTACTCAGTCTCCTGAATTCTCTGATCACAGGTGTGCTGCCTACCTTTGTTCTCTTAGTTGGAGAAAACAATTTATCCTTAAGCTCCCTGATTAGTGGCTGAAGAGTGATTTTGTTGTGATAGTTGTAGGATGGCACCGGAGAGTAGTGTAGAGTTGGAAGCTCGCTGGTGTGCTCAGGCAGCTTCTGGTAGCCTGTAGGCATCTTGACAAGAGCCTTTCAGATTCTGTGCTCCCTTGAAGTCTTTGCAGTGGTCTAAGCAGTGATGTGGGTGGTGGAACCCCACAGACGGGATTTTTCTGCCGTGTGTCAGTGCTGTTTTGGGTATTTGTAGTTCTGAGTATAAGTGTATTCCTTGTAGTTCTGCATACTCTTATCTTTTTAGAGCAGGTAGATGGAGTCCTGCTGATCCATCTCACCTGAGATAGATCTGTTACCCAGACTCCAGCTGGTTATTTGTGCTACTGGGTATACTGGATGCATTATTATTACCAGTGATTTCTACCACAGCCCCGGGTTCCCCCCTGTCTACTAAGGTCCACATGGGAACCATGTGGTGTGAGAAGATGACTGACTGGAAGTCAGGGAACAGAAACCTGGTGAGGTTAACAAGCCAGCATCAGCTGTAGTGTGTGAGGGCTTGGCAGATGGCCACAAGTGCCTGTTGTACAGATGCTTAAGTCTTGGCGTAGTGGGAATATGACTGGCAGAGTCCAGCTTTCTGTTCTCTTTTGCTTTTTTTGAGATAAGATCTTGCTGTGTAGCTCAGGCTGCCCCATAACTCATTATGTAGATAAGGCTAGCCTTAAATTTGAAGTGATCCTCCTGCCTCTGCCTCCCCAGAGCTAGGATTAAAGGGATGGTCACCATGATCCATGTTAGCCTTCTTTGAGGACCTCCAGGCCTTTGGGTCTGTGGTGGTTTGAATAAGAATGGCCCCCATAGGCTCATATATTTAATGGTTAGTCACCAGGGAGCAGTACTGTTTAAAAAAGATTGGGAGGTGTGGCCTTGTTCTCAGGGCCTTCAGAGGACAGCTCATTGCTGGCCACACTAATCTTGTCTGAGTGCAAGGGATCCTTTTCTTCTGTCACAGTTTGGTCTGACTTCATGTGAGTTAAAGGTCTGCAGCCCTGAGCTGTCACTCTTACCATGTGAGGGTCTGTCCTCTCAGGCACTACTGCCCGCTTGTTTAAATGTGATGCCTGCCCCTCCTGCTGGGAGAGAGGAGTGGGTTTTGAATATCTGCTCACTTTCTTTCAGTGTGAGTGATGGAACAGTGCAGCCTGTGGCTGGACATCTTCCTGCAGGACTTGTGGGTGAGGTGCTGGGACCCAGGGCTTTGAGCCTGTTGGGCTGGGGATTGAAAGTGTGTGTTACCATGTGTGGCAGAAGTCAAATTTTTCTTTTGTTTGTTTCTGTTTTTCAATACATGACTTCTTGGTATAGCCCTGGCTGTCTTGGAACTTTCTTTGTAGATCAGGCTGTCTAGAAGTCAAGGTTTTTTGTATAGCATAATTTCTGGCTGGGTGGTGGTAGTGAACACCTTTAATCCCAGCACCCTGGAGGCAGAGGCAGGTGTATCTGTGTGAGTTCAAGGCCAACCTGGTCTACTGAATGAGATCTAGGACAGGCTCCACTCCAAAACTACTCAGAGAAAACCTGTATGGAAACAAACAAACAAGCATAATTTCTGAGGCTCCCACAGACTTGGACTTAATTTAAGTTACTTGTTACAGCACTTGTAATGATCTGTGTGCCCCCCATCCTCCCATCCCCCTTATGGCCACTCTCATGATGTTCTTGTTCTTTGTGTGGCAGTGTAGGACCCTGGTGGTAGCCAGCCTTTCAGACAAGGGCCACTTACACAGCTTGGGCTGGGCCTGGTTCAGCAAAACTCCACTAGCCATACTGGGTGGCTCACACAGTGCTCTTAGACCTGAGCGGCTTAGGGTAGCCGTGCTCCTCAACTGGGTGATACTTACTCTCCCAGGAGTCTGGACTGGCTTTACAGGGCTGAGTTGCAGAGGACAGGCTGCACTGCCCAGTGCTTGTCATATTTTCATTTTTATCCCGTTTGTTGGTGGTGTGCCAGTGACCCAACAAATCATGCAACTAAGACCAGAGTCACTGTGTAGGGTGTGCATATCTGGAGGCTTGATGGGAATTGTCAGTGATCCACCATGGTGGGTTGGAGGTGGGGTTCCTCTTCAGTTATCTGAGGATAACCAGTTCCTCTTCTGGAGACTGTCATCTTTTGGACTCTGGTGAACATTAAATGTTTTTAAAGTTTATAATTTGTGTGTGTGTGTGTGTGTGTGTGTGTGTGTGTGTGTGTGTGTGTGTGTTATGCATATGAAGCAGGTGCCTGTGGAAGTCAGAGGCATTAGGTCTGCTGGAGCTGGAGATTCCTCTGTACCATCTGGAGTAGGTGTTGGGACCAAAGTTAGGACCTCTGTAAGAGGAGTTTCTGCTCATAACCACTGGGCCATGTCTCCAGCCCTTCTGATGAACATACACGTAGTGCTGTTTATGCCAAGGACTTAAAAAAAAAAAAATCAAGGCAGTCTAGCTACTACAGAGCTCATTCGTGTAAAATAGCTGTGATGTCTTATTCTAGGCACAAAACATCGGGCTGAGACTTTGCTGAGGGTTTTAGATAAAGAGGACAGTAACTGCTTTTAAGAGTCTACTTTGGACCTGATTTTACATTTAGAAAACACTGGTAGGTTTTTATGGAAAAAAAAAAAAATGGGTTGCTATGATGACTTGGCTTTGAGACTGCAAACTGGTGACGACATGGTCACCTAGGAAACCGAAAGCTGCAGCATCTAAGAGGCCTCCAAAGGGTTTTGTTGCTGTTGTCTGGAATGTGATTGGCTTAGAGGAGTGGCCATTGAGAAGGGAAAAGAGCATCAGAGGTAGAATGGCCTCCGGAAACTTGTAGGCACAGATCAAGCTGGGCAAATCTCCCACTTGGGCCTTGGTTTAAAAACAAAGGGGAAATTTTGAGCACTCTCTGGATTATTATGAGGCTTGGCTCTGATCTTTTGGTTGCTGAAAAACAGGAAATGAGGTAATGTTTTTAAGCTTGTCGTGTTTATAAAGACTGTAAATGTCTAAATATGGGCAGCTATGCAGTTATCACCGCATGGTTCCTGTGCTGAGTCTAAGTGTCTTTTGCGTCCCCTGCTGGTTGCTTCAATCCCTAGAGGTTCAAGCAGTCTAAAAGCCCAGAGGCCCCTCTCCCCGTCCAGTGGGAATCCTTATGATACTGGTGCGAGTGCTGGCTGCAGAGACATCTCCAGACCACCCTACTCAGGCTGAGACAGAGCCGAGCGAGCAGGAACCAGCCACAGCGGGCCTGTCCAGAGCAGAGTTCTCTCCTGTGAGTGTCTCCTGTTTTCTTGGGGAACTGAAATCACTTGTTTTTGTGTTACTTCGTTGAAATCTAAGTGCATGATTTTGGATGTGTGGAGCACAAAAGCAGTTGAACAGTAGAAAGGAACTAGAGAGTTTTCCAGTTTTTTACATGGTTAGCAGTCGAGGCTGTGTCATTTCTAAGGCATGCTGGCTGCTTGTGTCTGCATGAAGTCAGCCATGAAGTGCTGGGTAGAGCTGCCAAGATGAAGGCAGGAAGGATAACCACTCTGAAGACAGTTATTTTGATGGCCTTGAGGAGTCTGCTCACGGTAACTTCAAACAGGAAGTGCAGCAGCATCTCTCAGTACTGTATCCTTCTGGGACCCCACCCCACCCCCTGTTCTCTGTTGTGGGGCCCAGCTCAGCTGCTTGGCCCAGAAGTTTAGTTTGCAGATCACTATCCCTCTGGAAAGGACTGAGCTTGGAAGCTTGGCCAGCTCCAGGAGTCTGTGCTTTACGGTTGGAAACAGAACTGATAAATATGTATCGGCTCATTGGACTCCTGGGGTGGGGTCCATGGGCTGTGTGCAGGGACAGGTTATGTGAAATAGAATACTCGCCTTAGAAAATTTCTAACAGATTACAGAAACAAGGTAGACTTGAACTTGGATGGTGACTGCAGTGAGGTGGGCACCCACACTCTGCTGGCCCTTCTTTCCCTTGGGCAGTGGCACCGCTGCTGCCTTCACTTGTTTGGCCATGGACTAGCTTCTTAGCACTGAAAGGGTCAGGGGCCCTTGGGAACTTTGGAAGTTGTGAGTGCCCCCGTCCAAGGTAGGGGGTGGTTGCATCACATGTTTCGGGGGTGGCTGCGGGATCCCATTTCTCCAGCCTGAGGTTGCAACTTACAGACACCTTGAGCTTTGTGGTTTCTCCTGGAAAATTACTTTTGGTGACCTGATTCTAATTGAAGAAGAAAAAGATTAGAATGTGGACAACAGTTTTCAGTCTGTGGTGAGGGTTGGCAGGGCTGGTTTTCCTCCCACTGCTGACCGCTGGGGGAGTACTACTGCAGGTGTGCTAATGAGAGGCAGGGCCCTTCTCATTTGTCTCTACGTAGCCTAGGTGGGCCTTGAACTTGGGGTCCTTCTGCTTCTGCCCTTCTAACTGATGGGGTCGTAGGTGTGCTCTGCCCATACCTGTAACTCAACAGTTTTGCTTCTCAGAGGGCTGCCCTCCATAGACAGGGTCAGAGTGATTACAAGTTCTGCACATGAGTTGCTCACCATGCTACTAGCATCTTGCATTAGTGAAGGGCTATTGAAGATGGTGTATCCGTCAGTATACTGCAATCCCACACGTGTGGCTTACTTTTAATTTTGAATAGTTTCTAATAACATAGAGGACTAAAATTAGGTTAGGCTAATTTATGTAAAATTATGTACTAGGCTCTCAAGTAACATGAAAAATATCAGTTAAAAGCCTGGTGGTAGATGGGGCAAATGGTATCATAATTTTCAGTTTTAGTAGAATGTTGACCTTCATACCAAGTTCTCTGCATATTTCCTTGTTTACTTACAGTGAACATTAGTTCTAGACTCAAGGGCACTGGGTGATGGGGAATGGGAAAACTGTAGATGGTTTTGTCTTCAAGAGGCATTTTCTAGGTGAAAACATACAATGTGGACCTTGCTCATGAGAGCTCCTCACTTCCTCACTCTGCCTACTGTCTGACAGAAGACACTGGAACACTTGAGGAACTATTTGCACATTTTTTTTTCCAGACAGGGTTTCTCTGCAGCTTTGGAGCCTGTCCTGGAACTTGCTCTGTAGATCAGGCTGGCCTCAAAGTCACAGAGATCCACCTGCCTCTGCCTCCTGAGTGCTGGGATTAAGGGCATGTACCACCACTGCCCAGCTTGCACTTGTCTTTTCATAGATAGCATTTTTCAGGTACTCATTACACGGAGAGTCAGGACCTTTTATTTCAGCCCCATCCTTTACTGTCATCCAGGGTATTTGTGAAAAGTCTTCTGTCTGGGATTAGGATCTGGTCCTAATGTATTTCTCCTTAGGATTCACAGATGGAGTCAGTGGAAAAGACAACGAACAGAAGTGAACAGAAATCAAGGTAAATAAAGTCAGTTAGGAAATATAGGTACTGAAGGGAACCCAGGGCTGCTCACCATGCAAGAAACATCACAGAAAGTGGCTTTCGGAGCCCCATCTTCAAACCAAGCACCATGGAAGTGGAGTGTGGGAAGGGCTCAGAACTGAGTGGCCGGCTCCACTGCTGCCCCCTGGAGAATGCAGTGGGTTTTAGATGACAGAAAATCTGCATTTTGTCAGAAATTCTCTCCCTGTCACCACAGCAAGAGCATTTTGTCCTTACAGTGTTTACAAGCTACTTGCAGCTTCAAAGGATGAGAGGGCGTGAACTCTTTGTTCATAGGTGCTGTCATGTAAATGTGCCTATGACTGTGGACAACATGTGTTTTGTCTTCTGGTAGTGAATGAAAGGGCAAATGTTTGACCCTAACATTCTAGATGTTTGTAGACTAAAAGCTTGCAGTACTTCCAAGCTGACTGTTGGCTTCTTCTTCCCTTTTTAAATAGAAAGTTTTTAAAGAGCCTCATCAGGAAGCAACCCCAGGACCTGCTCCTGGTCATTGGGACTGGTGTGAGTGCAGCAGTGGCTCCAGGGATCCGTGCACTCTGCTCTTGGAGGAGCTGCATTGAAGCTGTCATCGAGGCTGCAGAGCAGCTGGAGGTCCTGCACCCTGGGGACGTGGCTGAGTTCCGGAGGAAGGTGATGAAGGACCGGGACCTGCTGGTTGTGGCCCATGATCTGATCCGGAAAATGTCACCTGTGAGTCTCAAACATTTGAGGTTTCATGGGGCTGTCTTTGGGTTCTAGGCCAGGTTGAGGGAGTGAATAGATTGAACACTAGGGTTCTGTGAGCAGAGGTACTCACGTTTTAGTGCTCAGTCTAGCAGGCTTTTTTTGTCTTTTTATTATCAAGACAGGGTTTCTCTGTGTAGCCCTGGCTGTCCTAGAACTCGTTCTGTAGACCAGGCTGGCCTTGAATTCAGAGATCCGCCTGCCTCTGTCTCCTGAGTGCTGGGTTTAAAGGTGTGCACCATCCTGCCCAGCAGGATGTCACTCTTTTAAACCTGGACTGCCTGCAGATGCTGGATCAGCTGGCTGGCTATCAATGTTGTCATGCTGCGTTTTGGGTATGAGATTTGTGAGAAACTGTGGATATTGTGTTGGCTAGTTGTACTTCTCCAGATAACAGTGGGTCCTCAGAAGACATTTCAAGGTGGGAAGTCAGTGCCAGTGACACAGCAGAGTGGTAACATAGCTGGTGATGCAGAGGACAGTTAACAAGAGGCACCGTTGGTTCATAGGTGTCTGGTGCAGGAGCTGAGAACAGTGTGTGAAGCTGGAGTAGGCTGCTTCTCACTGGTCTGTTTTGTGGGAGATGTGCAATCAGCGTTCAGAGGAGGCGGAAGAAATGAGATGTGAGCCCAAGGGAAGATGATAACACAGAATGGTCAGCAGGAAGGGCAGGAGAGGTTTAGGGTCAAAAGAGACCCCAAATGGTGTGGTTTTATTGTGATAGTAACTCTGATTCCTACATTGAAACTTGGGGTGGCAGCCCAGGAAAGTGTAAGAGCTTTATGGCATTGGGGACATGGGTCCTTCCATCCTCAGCAGGAAGTTCCCTGACTTTGTACAAAGTTAGCTGCTTGACTCCCCCTGCTCCTTCCAGTGGGCAAAGGAGATGGGGCTGTCAACCCTCACCCTTCCATGGCTTCCCATGGAGTCATTAGAGCAGTGTTTTCACCCTAGTGCTGGGCCTCACCTTCCCAGGCTGTGGATGTTTTCAGTTAGGTGGGGTTGTGCCAAGTTGTGGGTATTCAGTTAATCAGCAGGGGCCGAGCCAAACCTGACCTGCTAGCCATTTTTATAAAGTTGTGTTGGTATGTGGCCATGCCTTCCTGCTGCCACACGTCTATGCTGCTTTCACGCCCAGAGGCCAGCTTGAGTAGTTGCATTAGAAACTGGCTGCAGGCCTAACAGATTTACTCTCTGGCCTTTGGTAGACAAAGGATGCTAACCCCTTATATAGGGATATGAAGGCTAAATCTGTGGATAGCTGGGCAGTACCGAGTGTGTGTATCTCATGCAGGGAAAGGCTGTCATGATGATCATTGTTGGTCAGGAGATGCTTGTGAAGTGCCATTTGCTGCTTCTTAACCCTTGTGCGCTGTTCTAAACCTCCCAAAGAGTGAGGTGAGGGGGTCAACAGGCCTTTCCTGCTGAGTGGCTGCAGTAAGGTCATCCCCATAGCCTTCTAGGAGGGGCCTAAGGGAAGCTTGCCTGGTGGCTCTGACTTGTGGGCCCTTGAGGGCCCACTGTGAAACTAAGTGCTGTGTAGGAAGCCTAGGTTAGGTAGGGAGTATGTCGCCTCCTGACCCCTGTGTATGTACAGCTCAGCCCCACTCCTCTGGTTCCCTTCAGCAAAGCCTGGCTGGTACCACTTCTGGTTTATGCCCTTAGCTCCCTACCTTCCCTGCCCCACGTGGGGAAAGTAGGGACTTTCATATACCTTCTAACCTGGTTCTGGGTCACCTCTCTGACCTCCCTGCTAATCTTTCCCCTCCCTCTCTTAGGCACACACAAGCTCTTCCTGACCTTGGACCCATTTTCACTGCTTACAACAGTCCTGAGAACTCCCTACCTCTTAGGTCTCTGCCTGGACTTGGGTTTTTCAGAGAAAACTATACGGGCCCTGACCTGCCCACTCTCACCCCAGTGGTATCTACACCTCCTGCTCTGCCTTGCTTTTCCTGTAGCGTTTACTGCTGCAGGGTTACATCCTTGCACTTGAGCTGTCTCCTCCTTGAAGGCTGACTTCTTTTTTCCTTTATGTAAGAATGTACCTCCTACTCGTATGCCATGTCTTTGTCATAGTTGGGCTCTGGTGTCCCTAACTTCTTTTTATTGTTGTTGTTTTGAGACAGGGTCAGTCTCTCTGTGTAGACCTGGCTGGCCTGTAATTCACTATGAAGACCAGGCTGGTCTCAAATTCACAGAGCCTGCCTGTCTCTGCCTCCTGAGTGCTGGGATCAAAGGCGTGTGCCATCAGGCCCAGCTTGTGTTCCTAACTCTTGATCTACCTCTCCATAGCGAACAGGCGATACCAAGCCCAACTTCTTCCAGGATTGCCTCATGGAGGTCTTTGACAGCTTGGAACAGCACATCCAGAACCCTGTGGTGCTGCAGTCCATCCTCAGCCTGATGGACAGAGGTACCATGGTGCTGACTACCAACTATGACAACCTGCTGGAGATCTTTGGGCAGCAGCAGAGCAAGCCCATGGAGTCCCTGGACTTGAAGGACAAGACAAAGGTACAGACGGGCTGGGTGGGCAGAAGTCAGCGAAGTCCTTGGCGTGGGCATGTTGCTGGTACCTTCGTTGAAACAAGACACTGGGTTACTGTTAGATGCCACACAGCATTTCCTCAAGCAGCCTGAGACCATGCCCTTCCCCTCTTGTGATGTTTCTGTTGTCCACTCATACTTCTTTTTCATGTTTTGCCCTATGGCCTTTGAGCATTGCTCATTTACACTTATTCATTAGCAGTCACCATGGGCATATGGACAATAAAGTAAACATAAAGGAAACAACTACAATCCTCCCAGTGTGGGTTTTTACTCGCATAATTGAGATTGCAATGTATACAAACATTTCAATCCTGTTTTTATTTTTTTTCTCCTTAATATTTATTTTGGAGACAGGGTCTTACTGAATAACTCAGGCAGATTTAATATGTGAGATATTAAATCTGGGGTTATAGGTGCACAAGAATGTGCCTTGCTGATTTTGTTTGTTTGTTTGTTTTGAGACAGGTTATGCTCTATAGTTGTAGCTGGGCAGCAGCTCACTATATAGACCATGTTGGCTTTGAAGTCATAGCAATCCTCCTGTCTTTGTCTCCCAAGTGCTAGGACTACTGGCATACTCAGTGATGCCCAACTTCATTAAGATATTTGTTTTACTTACTATTCTATTGCTGAGACACCATGACCAAGGTACTTTGTAGAAGAAAGCATTTATTTGAGGCTTACTTATATATAAGCCTCAGAGGGTGAGTCTGACCATCATAACATGGCAGCAGGTACCTGGGTGTGTAGCTGGAGCAGTAGCTGAGAGCTCACGTCTGATCCACATGTTGGAGGCAGAGAGAGAGAGAGAGAGAGAGAGAGAGAGAGAGGAGGGAGGGAGGGAGGGAGGGAGGGAGGGAGGGAGGGAGGGAGGGAGGGAGGGAGGGAAAGAAAGAAACTTGGTGTGGACTTTTAAAACTTCCCAGCTCACCCCTCGAGGCACACTTCCTCTAACAAGGCCACACCTCCTGATCCTTCCCAGATAGTTCTAACTGGGAACCAAGTATTCAAATAGATGAGTCTATGAAGGCCATTCTCATTCAAACTGTGTGTGTGTGTGTGTGTGTGTGTGTGTGTATTTTTTTTAAAGAACAAATGTAGATTTATTAAGAAAACGTGAGGAAGAACTTCTGAGAGCTGGTTCTAAGGGAGAAATGCCAAGAAGTTGTGATTTTGGCCCGGCATGGTGGTGCCTGTAAACCCAGTGCTACAAGGCCGTTCCGCTCCAGCTCTGTGTGGTAGCCTTTCCCTATCCCCTGCTAGCAGTGGAGTTTTTATGAACAAAGCAAGCAGGCATGGTGTGTGTGCCTGAACCTTAGCCCTGGGAGGCTGAGGCAGGAAGATCACTGTAAATTTGAGCCTGCCCTGAGCTACATAATGAGTTTGAGGCAGGTCCAGACACCTGTCTCAACCAAAACAAAACAAAACAAAAAAAGCCAAGTGTTCCCTGTCATGAGGTCAAAATCCTAATTGTTTCCCCTTTATTGCTGAGGTTGAGCCAAGTTTCACTTTATGGGCCATTTTCATTTTTGGCATTTTTGTGCCTTTTGTGATATGCTTATATTATGGGTTATTAGGGATTTACATTGCTAGTTTTGCTGTTGGCCACTGAGCTGTGGCACACGTTCTCTCTGTTGTAGCCTGTCTTGAGTTGGCTTTGGACACAGGCTGGCTGCTGGGGAATCCTGTACTGTGACATGGCCCTAGGAGGGGGTGGGACACAAGCTGTGGCTGAGCATGCCAGCACCATCTATTTGCTGGTGTAAGGATAACTGCGGGTTTTAGAGTTCAGGGGTAGAATACTTTAGCATATGTGAAGGAGGACCTGGGTTTTACCTGTAGCACCACAAAACATAAAAATGGAAACAAACCCAACAACAACCCCACAACAACACAGAGTGGTTAACTGCATATAACTGAAGAAGGTCCCTTCCCCAACACAGTCACTACCATTGCTGTAACAGCAGAATTACACTCCACACACTGTCTTTAAAGATCTTGCTGCATTGTGGAGCGGTAATAACTGTCCGCAGCAGTTTGTGTTAAAGGTAAAATTACCTTTTCAGATAGTTTTCTTCTTGTATCTTGTATCTTGTCTGAAATAACACCAGGCTGTTTCTTTGTCTCGGTTTGGTTTTTGATAGGTCCTTCAGTGGGCAAGAGGCCATATCAAGTACGGAGTTCTTCATATTCATGGCTTGTACACTGACCCTTGTGGGATGGTACTGGATCCATCCGGCTATAAAGATGTCACTCAAGATCCAGAAGTAATGGTATGCCTGTTTTCACTAAGCCTTGGGTACCTGTCCTGCGGAATTTATGGTGGCCAGCAGCTATCTGCTATAGTCTGAGTGTTTTGCAGGCATTCTGGTCGTCTGTTGAGCCTCCCTCCACACGGCTGCTGGGAATAGGACCATGTTTTCCTGTTCTTAGCTATGTCTCTGTGCCGTGGTATGGTGCCTGCACTTTGAGTAGATTCTCCGGGCACACTTTCTGGAGGAGGAAATGTGTGCTTCCTTAGAAAGTGCAAACCTCTCTAGGTGCCAGCACTAGCTTGCAGTGATTTCCTTGCCAGAAACTTGGCAGGAGTCTAGCATGATGTGGGTAGTCTGTGTCTTCCTCTCTGTTTTCCCTGTTCATCAGTTCTCTGTGTTTACTCAGGTGCCTTCTGTCCTGCAGCCCTCATCTTCCTTACATAGCAGTCTGTTCAACTTTCCAAACCTAGTTTTAAAATTAGGGCTAAAAATGGAGCTCTGGTTGAGCTCTTGACAAGCATGTGCATGCTCTTAGTTCCATGCCAGCACACATGGCAGACATAATCAGTTAAAACCTCATTTTCTGAGAGCCTTTCTCCACTTTTTAAATTTTTAGGGTTTTTTGGTTTTGTCTTTTTTCTTTTTTTAACAGGGTGTCTCTTCAGAGCCCTAGCTATCTTGGACTCAGTACATAGGCCAGCTGGCCTTGAACTCAGAGATCTGCCTCCCTCTGACTCCTCTGAGTACTGGGATTTGCTACCATACCCAGCCTTCTTAATTTTTTAAACAAAGATTGTGTGTGTGTGTGTGTGTGTGTGTGTGTGTGTGTAGTGAGTGCAGGTGCGTGTGTGTGTGTGTGTGTGTGTGTGTGTGTGTGTATAGTGAGTGCAGGTGTGTGTGTGTGTGTGTGTGTGTGTAGTGAGTGCAGGTGTGTGTGTGTGTGTGTGTATAGTGAGTGCAGGTGCGTGTGTGTGTGTGTGTGTGTGTGTGTGTGTGTGTGTGTATAGTGAGTGCAGGTGTGTGTGTGTGTGTGTGTGTAGTGAGTGCAGGTGTGTGTGTGTGTGTAGTGAGTGCAGGTGCGTGTGTGTGTGTGTGTGTGTGTGTGTATAGTGAGTGCAGGTGTGTGTGTGTGTGTGTGTGTAGTGAGTGCAGGTGTGTGTGTGTGTGTGTAGTGAGTGCAGGTGCGTGTGTGCGTGTGTGTGTGTGTGTGTGTGTGTGTGTGTGTGTGTGTGTATAGTGAGTGCAGGTGTGTGTGTGTGTGTGTGTGTGTGTGTGTAATGAGTGCAGGTGCCCACCAAGGCCAGAGGCATTGGCTCTTTGGAGCTGGAGTTGCAGTGGTTAAGCTACCTGCCTTTACTGTGGGAATTGAATGGGGTCCTTTGCAAGAGCTTTCATTGCTCCTTCTTAACCACAGAGCATCTTTCCAGCCCCACAAGCCTTTTTTTGATGTCCTCACATGTCCACATGAAGTGTGTGGAAAAGCCCTGTCCTGGAAAATTTCTGCCAGCTCTTCTGTCCTAGCTGCTACCTTCCCCCAATTTTGAGATGAGGTCTCATGTAGTCTGTCTGAGTTCAAAGATACTTAGAACTCTACATCTTTCTGCCTCTACCTCCCAAGCACTGTGATTACAGGCATGCGCCAGCCTAGCAGGCTATCTAGAACTGACTCAAGTCTGTGTGTTCTTGTAATACTCCTAGGATCGGGTACATGTTCCCCAGAACTCTTCTCTAGTCTCTGTCATCAGGGATGGTATCAGCAGATGAGTGCTGGGCCATTGAGAGTTGCTGGTGCTGAGGCCCTCAGCATGAGAAATTGCTGTCCTGGTATTGGGCCTTCATGTTTGACTCAGTTACTCTACTGCTCCTCTGACTGACCCTCAATCTGTGCTTGACTCCCTGCCTGTTTCCCTTCACAGCCCTGTTGGCTTCATTCCTCAGAATTCATCTACCCCTACCCCATCCAGGGTATTGTATGTGTATAATTTTGAACCAAGAAAAGTTGTTTTGAGATAAGATCTCACTATATAGCTCCAGCTGACCTGGTACTTACTATGTAGATCAGGCTGGCCTGAAACTCACACTGAGATCCTTCTGCCTCTGCCTCCCTAGTGCTGGGATTAAAGGTGTGTGTCACCACACCCCGAAGAACTGAGAACATTTTAATGTTCTTGTTTCATGTTTTAGTAATTGAAGATTGTATAGAAGTCTGGGAGTTGACTTGGCGAGCCATAGGTGTACCATAGGCGTCCTCACTGTGAGTTGCAGGGAGTTGACTTGGCGAGCCACAGGTGTACCATAGGCGTCCTCACTGTGAGTTGCAGGGAGTTGACTTGGCGAGCCACAGGTGTACCATAGGCGTCTTCACTGTGAGTTGCAGGGAGTTGACTTGGCGAGCCACAGGTGTACCATAGGCGTCCTCACTGTGAGTTGCACCATAGGCGTCCTCACTGTGAGTTGCACCATAGGCGTCCTCACTGTGAGTTGTACCATAGGCGTCCTCACTGTGAGTTGCACCATAGGCGTCCTCACTGTGAGTTGCATTCTTGCTGGGTAGGTTCACCAATATTCAGGCTCTGCTGGTCCTCCTTGTCCTATCTGAGAGGTGGATCTCCGCCTAGCTGTACTGTAGTTGCACAGCTCACTGCATGGGGTTGACCTGAGTATGTCAAGAGCTCATAGCCTTTCAGAGCTCCTCAGGGTGGCTCTTGGGAAGCCTGGTGGGTACAGGATAGGATATAAATGGACACCGAGTTGGCTGTGTCAACTGTGGGCTCCTGCTGTATTCACAGAGGTGTGTTTCTTTGTTTATTGGCTTTCCCCAGGAAGTCCTGCAAAACTTGTACCGCACCAAGTCCTTCCTGTTTGTGGGCTGTGGAGAGACCCTGCGTGACCAGATCTTCCAAGCTCTCTTCTTGTACTCGGTGCCAAACAAGGTGGACTTAGAGCATTACATGGTAGTCCTCAAGGAAAATGAAGACCACTTCTTCAAGCACCAAGCAGACATGCTTTTGCATGGCATTAAAGTCGTGTCCTATGGGGACTGCTTTGACCTTTTCCCAGGCTATGTGCAAGACCTTGCCACTCAGATCTGCAAACAGCGAAGTCCAGGTGTGGAGTTCTGCCATTACTTCCCAAGCATAATTCATGGCTTCTTCCCACTTCTTCCTCCTCTCATACTGTACAACTTTCCAGTTACCAATAATCTTGTTATTTTTTAGTGCCTGTAAATTTAAAAGTAGAAAATGGGGTGATTTGTATGACAGTCTGTAAGTAGAACTTGAGACTTCTGCTCACAAATAGGAGACACACTCATTCATGTTGCAGGCCAGTTTTATTGGTTGTAAGACTTAAACCTTAGTTATGTGAATATCATATACCTTCATCTTGTCACTACGTTTTAAATCTAAACCCTGAAAAGCACAAAAGTTTCTGGTGGCTTTGATTTTTTTTCTCCTCAGAGCACATCTCTGTGTTGTGTGAGGCACAGCGTACATCTCGTTTGTGCTCTTTGGCCTCTCTAGGGAGTCTCTGCTCTGCCAATTTACACCACAGTAATGGGAAATACTGCCCAAGTCACTTTCACATGAGGGAACTAATGGCTTTGACTTCAGTGTCATAAGACATGGATGACAGCAAGAATGTTCTGTGTTGACTGGCCTTTCATAGTAACAGGAAACCCAGAGGCTCCCCATGTGGTGGAGTGAGCTAGCAGAGATCAGCGAGAGACAGCTGCTTATAGTACAGCAGCCATGAGTCTCTGCATAGGTACTTTAGCTGCTAAATTACGAGTAGTGTATAATCAGGGGGCCGTCAGTTTCTTACTGGGAACAGAGAATTCATGGTATAGAGCGATGTCATTGTAACTACAAATTTTACATTTTTGCCATTATTATTTTGCTTATTTTGAGACAGGGTCTCACTATTTTTCTGTGGCTGTCCTGGAACACATAGAGATCTGCCTGCCTCTGTCTCCCATATGCTGGGATTAAAGACGTGTGCCACCATGACCAGCTGCCCTTATTTTTTAATATCAGTACCTTTTGCTACTTAGATGATTTTAGAGTTGATACCAATTGAGGGAGGTATTTGCCCAGTGTGTGCCAGAACTTTGAAGCTGGGATTTGATCCTGGACTAACACAGACAAAAATATCTTGATACCTATTGTGTGTATGGATCTTCAGAGACCTCCCTCATCCTACCCACCTCTGTCCTGCCCATCACCTCTTCAGACTCCCCAATCATGACTCCCAAGAAGACAGCACTTAGCCACAGAGCTATAGTATATAGTCAGCAGCTGAATTGCCTCCATCCCCATTGAAGCTCCTTTCCCAGGACCTGGCAGCTGAATGGACTCAGTGAGCTGCTAGAGTAAAAGGTCACTGAGGTTTTCATCTGTGCCTGTCACGAAGGACATTTGTATTTGTGTTCTCTCCTGATGGGCAAGGATGCCCACTAGTAGTGAAAGTGACATTAGCTGTTATGGGTACTGTGTCTCGCTCCATGCACCTGCCAGCTCCAGAAGCTTCATGTGGTTTGGTCATGCAGTGAGTTCTTGCATCCATCCCACCAGGTGAAGAAGGGAGTGACACAGGTAGGGCTCCATGGCTGGCATACAGAAGCCTGGCCCAAGCCGTGGATGGCCTCGGGACAGCCTTTGCCCTCATTCCAGACCTGAGGAGGAGTCCTCCCAGTCTTGGCTTTGCTGACTGTTTCCTCTCTTCCCAGATGCTGAGCGAGTGGACAGCACCACCTTACTGGGTAAAGCAGATCTTTCCTTTTGCTCATCTGACTTTTGCTTCCATGGTTTACTCGTCACCATAGGTACAATCATGCAAGTGTTCCTTGCAGTCAGTAAATTGCCTTATTAAATAGCACTGAAAGGACAGAGAGCAATGGCTTCAGATGATCCCCACCACAGTAAAGGCACAAAAGTCCTTCCCTTTCACCGGGAAGCCTACCCTAGTCATGGACTGTCTGTCATAATTTTTGCCCTAGAACTAGAGCTGGAGGAAATCAGAGCAATGCTGTTTGCATTATGCCATTCGGTGAAGCAGCCAGTAAATCTAGGGTGGCCTGCCCCTTACTTAAACTTTTATGTGTATTTTTTTCTTTTAAAACTTGCTTGTAGTGTGAATGCCCTTGCTGGGTTTGGGACTACCAGTTTATAAGCTGAGGAGTCGGCAGCTACCAGCATCTTCATTGGGCAAATTAGGCAGGAATATCTGCTGCCTGAGTCAGTTGGGCTAAAAGGGGTCCAGCCAGTGAGCAGGAGCCTCTGTTCAGCCTGTCATTGCTGCCTGTTGGGCCAGTGTGTCCACACAGAACAGTGTGGCAGTGCGGGGACAACTAGTTCCAGTTCATGCCAGTGGTGGAATTGGCTCAGTTTAAGAGTGGTAAGAGCTGTCCTCTGTTCTCCATGGCCATGTGAGAGGTATTATTGTTTTGCTGTAATTGTCCCCTTTAGTATGAACCCCAGAATAATAATTTTCCTTTGAAAGCAGCAGTAACTCAGTTGATTAAAAAATGCAGTACATGGTAGAGAATATAATCAGATTCAGAAACTGGCTCCTAGAAGTAGATTCTGTAATAGTATGTTAGCACATAACAGAATACTTGAGAAAACTCAAGAAAGGACTTGTGGTACTTAGTTCCAGAGCTTTCAGGCCATGCCCACATGGTTCCCTTTCTTCTATCTTGTTCATGGTAAGGCAGAGCAGAGTACAGAGAAAGGGCCAGAAACAAGACATGTTCCCAGTGACCTGTGTTCTCCAGCCATAGCCCACCTGATAGTCCATTCAGTACAGGCTCAGTGCATATAGGCTGGGCTCTAGTGAGAGACCATGTGGTAGTTTGAAAAGGATGTCCCCTATACATCTTGGGCTTTTGAATGGTTGTTTTCCAGTTGGTGGTGCTGTTTTGTGTGGCCTTGCTGGAAGAAGTGTGTCACTGGGAGCGAATGGGTTTTGTGGCTTCAAAGCCACAGGCCATTCCCAGTCACTCTTGCTTCTCCCTGCTTGCAGTTAGAGATGTGAGCTCTTTGCTTCTGCTCCAATCACCATGCCTGCTTATTACCATACTTCCTTGCCATGATGTTTAAGGACCTTAACACTTTAGAAGTGTTAGCCCCAAAATAAACATTTCCTTCTAGAAGTTGCCTTAGTCATGACATTTATCACAGTAACAGACAGGTGACTAATATTAACAGTCTCAAAAACAGCAAAACCAAGAAAGGTTGAAGCCAGACATGTGAGGTAACTCTTAGCTATAATCTATAAAAATTAAATAAAACTGTACATGTTTGCAACACACAGTTGGCAGAATAAACATTTCCTATGCCAAAAGGAAAGAATTGGGTAATAAGTAGGGATTAGAGCTGGGCATTGGTGGTGCACGCCTTTAGTCCCAGCACTCGGGAGGCAGAGGCAGGTGGATCTCTGTGAGTTTGAGGCTAGCCTGGTCAACAGGCTCCAAAACAATATAGAGAAACCCTGTCTCAAAAAACAAAAACAAAAAAAATCCAAAGAAGTAGGGATTAGACCAAAGCAGGACCAAAATCCAGCAGGGCAAGCATTAAATGCAGGTCTGATAATGTAGAGCACAAGGTGCAAGGCTGACCTGCAATGGTTTAGGTAGCTCTGTTGTGTGACCTTGTCAGTTACAGCCCATACGGCCTCTCCTGAGTTGGCTCTGCTTGTTCCTGGCAGCTTTTCTAGCAGATATCCCATATTCCTGCTGTTTGGTGCTTAACATTACAGCTTTGGTTTCACTCAGCTTCCTACATCTACCCCATCAGTGGTGAGGGAGTATTCCCCCTTTCATATTTGGCCTCTCTGGCTTCCAACAGCCCTAGAGCTCTTGGAGCCTTACCCCTGTGAGCCTGTGATTGATAGATAGCCCTCACTGATTTCTGAGACCTTCAAGGCACCTTTCCTGTTGTCTTGGAACAGTAGCATGGGTCATGCTTTTTAATGGTACTAATCTTAATTGGCAGCCACACCTTCCTTGATCCTACTTTTCTGGCTGAATTGTAAGGTTTTCCAATTCTTTTCTGTTTTTTCCTTTTAACTCTTATTGTGAAACTAGCTAAAAGCAGCTAGTACTATCTGTGCCACAGCTGGACTACTACGAAGCAGTTTTCTTCACAGGCTTATTTAGTCTATCATTTTTAAATTCAGCCTCCCACAAGGTCTCAGAGCATAGACAAAATGTAGACTTAACTAATTAATGTTTTCTAAAATGTGAAATGAATGGCCTCTAGTCTAATCTCCTAGAGTCCTCATTTTCACCTGATTTTATGAGCAGTCCTTACTGTTTTTATTCCCAGCAGCATCCTGGGCTTCAGAACACTCAGCATCTCTAAGCTTTCTCTAATATGTTTCTCTAAACTTGTAAATCATTCCTGTACACTAGTTCTAAAGGCTTTTGGTGCACATGCTCAGACAGAGCGTGACCTCACTTGTTAGCACCAGTTCCCTACTGGCCTTTCTGTGACAAAATTCTGGAGAAAAAGCTACTTAAAATAGATAATTGGCTCTCAGGCTTGAGTCCTTGGTCACCTGGCTCTATTGCAGAGAGAAATGGCAGAAGAAAGCTGCTCACCTCTCAGTGTAGCAGGAGAAGGAAGGAGAGTAAATGCAAGAGCAAGGACATGCCCCCAGTTACTGACTTCTTCCAACTAGGCTACCCCCTAGCAATGTCATTGATTAGGAGACCTTGGGATCTAATTACTACCCCCAACAGTCTAACTTTGGGGTTATGTATTGGTGACAAAGCCTTTAACACACTAGATTTGAGGGATATTTCATATCTACATCATAAAAAATAGGCAAACTGTATTTCCACTTAGGAGCAATTTCAAGGCTATGCAAGGATAACAAGTGAATTCCCAGAGCACCCCCCCATCTGTTACCCTCATGCTGCCCTTTTGTCCTCTTGAACTATTTTAATGTAAATTGTTTTCTTTTTAAAAGGTAATGCATGTCAGGATTGTGCAAAGAGGAAGTTGGAAGAAAATGGAATTGAAGTTACAAAAAAAATCAGACAGTCAGATACTGGTAGGTATTGTTTGTTTTGTGGGGGCCCATCTTTGATCCATAGGTTCTGTAGTTAGTGGTTTGCTAACACCCTGGTCTGTAGGGAGGAGTGATGCTTACACCATGCCAGAATCACACAGACCTTTGCAGTGGAGCCTGGCCTTTCACACTACTGACCAGAGGTACTGTTGTTTCCCCCAAATTTTTATCGAACGGAAACAAGCAAATGATGTAGCATCAGCTCAGTGAGTGTTCAAGAGGAAAAAACATCCATTTTCATACCAAGTCAGCAAACAACATTTTGGGATTATTCCCCCACCAGCCAGAGGGCCCACATTAATCTATAAAGAAACTATTTCAGATTCTTGCTCTTAAACCTTTATGTAACGCTAATAATTTTCCAGGGAGTTGGAACATTTAGCATATTGATGACATTTAAAGTTAACTCCTCAGTGGGTGTCTGATCAGTACTGTGACAAGAGCTTGAGCATTCCTAATGTGAAATCCTCCCAAATTGAAACTTTTTGGTACTCAAATGTTTTGGATTTGGGGAAAGAAATGGTTTAATGGTTAAGAGTGTTTGCCGCTCTTACAGAGAACCCTGAGTTCAATTCCCAGTCCCATGTGACTCATAACCATCATAACTCTAGCTCAAAGGAATTTGTGACCCTCTTTTGGCCTCTGCAGGCATCCCATCTCTCTCTCTCTCTCTCTCTCTCTCTCTCTCTCTCTCTCTCTCTCTCTCTCTCTCTCTCTCTCTCTCTCACACACACACACACACAGGTTTGTGCACTTAGTGTAGGTTCCTATGGAGGCATCACATTCCTTTGGCATCTTTCTTCACTTAGCTTGTATTTTTAGTCATCAAGAACATCTATAACTAAAATGGAGAGACTGGTTCTGTAATTGTTGCCTCTGGGCAGGTTTTTTTTCTGTTAGTCTCCTTCATGTTCCTGGTTTTCCTCACATCTAGGATCCTTCACAGTTTGAGATTGCTGTCAGCAGATAGTTGTGGGTTTTTTGTTTTGTTTCTCCTGCTGTCACCTGTATACATATAGGCTTGACATGTTCATGATCTTTCTGAATGCTGTTTGTTCGGGTGCCAGGGCTACTGCCTGGTAGACAGTGCCATAGAGCCAGGGATCCTCTTGACACCCAGAAAGAACTTTGCCCTTGAGTAATAGAAATTTTATCAGTCTTGCCTATCTCCAGGAAGTCATGTTTGCTTCAGCAAACACCTCTGATCTCTGATGTACAGAAAGCCTTGGCCTATTCTGTATGTAGATGAGAAAGGCCAAGGGCTACCTTCTTAGTCCTGCTGTCCACACCTGCAACCATTCTCAGAGGAATGGAGTTTCTACCTGTGTTGCAGTATTATGTCTGCATCCTGAGCCTTCACCCCTGCTTCCAATAGACTAGGCTGGCCTTGAACTTAAGAGAGCTACCTGTCTCTGCCTCCCAAGTGCTGGGATTAAAGGTGTGTGCCACTACCACCACCACCACCACCACCACCACCACAACGACCAGGCCTGAGCCTTCATTTGTTACCCATACTTTAAACAGGCTTTCACTGCATGTGTGCTGAAATTATGGTCTTGATTCTACCAGAAAACAGCACTGATTTTAAATGCATAGGTTTTCACACACCTACATTATATCTGGTCTTGGATAGTATTTATAGTTCGCCAGAGCCATTTCTAGATAGTGGCTACTATTCCTGTTATGGAAGGTTTTCAAAATTTTTCAGCATATGAGGTAGTTGCTAAAAAAAAAAAAAAAAATCCTGATATAATATTTAGTGGACTGAAACACTTTGGTATTTCTTTTGCTTAAGCAGATGATGCTGGAGGGTCTTGAAGATTTTAAAACTTGAAACTTGAAAACCAGCCTTCTGTAACCACAGTGCCATGCCCAAGTGATGAGGAATGTACAGAGGACTCCATGTGGATCTCTCAATAGAGAACTGTTACATACCCCAAAAGAGCCATGTGGGTGTGTGGCCTTCGTGGTTGAATGACAGAACTCCACTATGTGCTTAGCTGCTCGGGAGGTGACATAGACACACTTCAGGTATACTCTGTAAGGACTAATGGACAGCTACCTCAGGGACCAAACTGCAAGGTGGGGGGTGGGATGTACCTGGCATTGTTCCCTTTTCCTGTTTGACATGTTTTCTTACGTCAGTGTGTTATTTTTCCTAAAACATGGAAGAGAGTGAAGACTGTCCAAGCAACAGTAGTTGCCAAAGAGAAAATAAGACGTAAACATTTATATTTTATACCTTCATGTAGAAACATCTTTTACTGTAGAAAGTTTTTTTTTAAAGGTTTGTTGGTTTTACTGTTAAATAGTAAAGAATGAGTAGATAGTAGAGGTGCTGAACCCACTAGTGAAAATGGTTGTTAAAGGGATGACTAGATCAGTTTGGTTTCTTTGGAATTGTGATAGTTCAGTAATTTCTGTTCCAAAGCAATGATAGACTGTCTGGTAGGAAGCGTTAAGTCTGAGTCTGAAGACTTCTTTCATAGTCTTCAGTGCTATCTAGATCCACTCTGTGACTTAAAAGTTAGAAAGTAAAAGTGAAGCACAAGACCAAGCTTTAAACTTTTAGATCTTAAGTTCTAAGCTTTCCAAGTCTTATTTCTCTAGGATAAGACCCATCTTTTCTGTTCTCCTCTCTTCCCATGGTTCATATTAAATTTTACATGGAATGAAGTAGGCAACACTTTGAAAGGGCTTGCTACATTTTAACTGCATTCAAGGTTTACTTCTGAGAAACACTTATATTCAAAGCACTGCACATGCCTAGAATTCCTCTGATGGCAACTATGGCAAAGGCTCATGTTATGCAGAGTGGTCCTGAAAGGCAGACATCTTAGAAACAGGTCCTGTATGGCTCATTTGAGGCTATTAATCTTTGATATGATGCCAAACTCTGATATCTTGCCAAGCCTGCCTGTGACATTGCGTGGATGGCTCCCAAGAAGACAGGGGTATAATTAAGAACAGGAAACACAGGTTGAGACAGGGAATGAGGGAAAAGCCAGAGACAGGCTGAAGACCCCCTCCATTTTTAAGTGTGGAAAATAAATCTTTTGTCACTGGTTATGAATAAAGTTTTAAAGTCAACCCTGTGTGCTCAATTTTTCTTTAATTATGTCAAGATATGGTAATATATAATGAGAATGCTTAGCCACTGAAATCTGAAATCAAGCAAATGATTACTTTTGAATGTGTCTAATTAAAAACAAACAAACAAAAACAAACAAACAAACAAAAAACACACATGAATGTTATGAGCAGTTTCCCATCAGCCTGGTCTCAGAGTTTCATCAGCCCCAAATAACATGCAGAGACAATGTATTAATTATAAAGCTGTTGGCCAATGGCTAGAGCTTCTTATTGGCTAGCTCTGTCTTAAATATTAACCCATTTCTATCAATCTAAGTGTTACCACATGGTCTTATCTTACCAGAGGGTCTGAAATGCTTAGTCCTCTTGGTCCTGTATTTCAATTCCTCTCTACTGCATCTCCCAGAATCCTCCTTGTCTCCTAGTCCCACCTATCTTGTCTTCCTATTGCCAATAGTGCTTTATTCATTAACCAATAACACTGAAGATCTGCATTTTCCTGCTATAATGGACTAATATGGCTATAAGCAGTCCTTTTTTTGTTTTCAAGACAGGTTTCTCTGTGTAACAGTCCTGGAACTCATTTTGTAGACCAGGTTGGCTTCAAACTGAGATCTGCCTGCCTCTCTCTGCCTCCCAAGTGCTGGGACACCACCACTACTCTGCTTAGTCTTTGTTATGATGTGCTTTCAATGTTCTTTTATTTCAGTATGACTCATGTATTAGAAGAAAACAGTCTCAGCACAGGGTGTTTGCTGTGAGAAATACAGACTCTGGCCCTCTACTGCCCAGAGCTAAGAGTTAAGTGCTTCATATGAACTACCTGAGAACCTCATTGTAGTCTCACCAAAGCTGGAAGTTGGTTCTTCAAGAAGTCTGCTGATTCTGTTGTAAGTAGATCTACAGATAGCACCCAGTTCCCTAAGCTGACAGAATACCCTGACGTCTGCAGGGTATTCACTCTGCAGCTCCCTAAAGCTCAGGGGTCTCCACTTACCATGTGCACCACAAGCCTCCTCCACATCAGACTGAGCTTCAGACAGCCCTCTTCATAACCACTTTTCCTCTAAGTTAACAACAGGGCTCTTTCAGGGTAAATTGTTAATTGTAGCATTTGTGTATTTCATAACCACCTAATGTACAGAAAAGCTATCTCTGCTTTTCTGGGGGATGTATAGTTCAATAACCTCATTACATTTTTTTCTGTGTGTGTTTAAGTGTTCATATGTGGGTGGAACTAAATCTTGTGACTCAGTCTACTCAGTAGGCAAAGAACATGTTCTGTATACAAGAAACAAGTTCTATTCAAAGTGACCCAGGAGGCAGTTCCTAGGTCAGCAGTTGGACCAAAGCAGATGTCCTTCTGTTCCGCTTTGAAATGGCAACAAGCACTATTCAAAACTGGCTACCTTCCTTCCTCCTTGCAACAGCATTTACATAAAGCCATGTTAGTAGGCAACACCTTATAGTTCTGTATATCCTTAAGATATAGAAAAATTAGGATTGTACTACAGCAGATGATTCAGTTTCACCATCAAAAGTTCTGCTTTTAAAACTTGTGAGATTATTTTACCTGTTTTCAATACTGACACACTCCCCTGAAATAATTTCTCATATAAGCCAGGTTCACTAATTACTAACTGCACGATGACTGGTATCTTTAGAAACTATCAAGGCTGGAGAGGGACTCAGTGTAGAACACTTACACAAAAGTCTGAGTTCCATCTCTAGGATCACAAAAATAAAACCCTAAATCAGTTGTTTCCCTTAAAGATAAATGCAAGGAAGAAACCAGAGCAAAGATGCTACAGAATTCAGAATTTTACAACCAATTTATTTCAAAACAGAAGCTTAAAAAAAAAAGTAAAAGAAAACCATACATCTCGTGTTGCCATAGGAAACATCTATTGGAATAGGGCTGAGCACTCCTTAACTGGAGTGGGCTATAACCTGTTTTTACTAAACTTGTAAGAAATTTTCTTCCATGACACATGGGACTAAACAGACACTGACCTAACCTCCACAGAGTCATAGTATAGCTCCTATAGCTGGCGGATGTTCAAAGACATGCTCATGTCTAACGAGACTGTGGGGACTGTGGAGACTGTGATGCTCTGGACTTCCGGCGTCTCCTGCTGCTTTCTTGGTCTTCAGTGTCTGGATACTTGGAGAGGTCCAGAGTCAAAACGTGGCTGAACATGCATTCATCATGCTGAAAGGGAGGGAGGCCAGTTTTATCAGTTGCCCTGCTTAGAGGTTATTTTTCAGAGTGAGGTCACTAGTTAATCTTGATTAGCATTTAAAGGGGATTAGTTATCTTGGTTTTTTTTTTTTTTTTTTTAAAGACAGGGTTTCTCTATGTATCCCTTGCGATCCTGGAACTCACTCTGTACACTACGCTGGCCTGAAATTTAGAGAAATTTGCTTGCTTCTGGCTCCTGGGTGCCAGGATTAAAGGCATACACTACCACACCTAGCTCAGTAAATTAAATTAATTTTCATCTTAACTTAAAGTGGAACTGCCTAAAAACTGAAGGTCTTGAATTGTTGGTCTACTCTCTTGGCTCAAGTTTTTAATAGCAAGTTCCTAAACCTGCTGAGCCCTCTGCTGGGCCATGATCTACAGTTTTAATCTCCTTGTTGCACTTAAAAATATCTTAAACCTCTTTCTGTCAAGGAGAGTATCTGAGTAATTACTCATAAATCTTACTCTTTAAAAAATCTTTTGGCTTATATTTAGCCAAAGTAGAAACCAATAGTATGTGCAAACTCTTGGACTATATGGATGTGGAATCCCAAGGCTGACAGGGTCAGGAGTAAATGGGGCCTGTCCTTGCCCCTCTGTCTCTTACCTCTGGGTAGATGCCTATCAGTGCATCAGCTCTGGAGTAGAACTCCTCTTTCAGGGAAATGACTATCATCTGAAACTGTTCCTGACTCTGCTCTTTGATGTAACTTGAAACCTGGGAGGAAATAAAAAGCACACATTTTACCAGCCTCCTTTGGGTCCTGGGAACAATGATTGTTTCTTTTTAAAAATCACATTTGAGTTGATAACTCAAAGCTTAAATATTGGGAAAATCAAGTCTTAGTTAAAAACGAATTCTAGCTGCTTGGGGAAGCTCAATTCTAAGGAAATGACTAAAATAACTAAGGTATGGTGGTGCATACCTGTAATTCCAGAGAAGTTTAGGATTTGAGGGAGGTCCCAGTATCCTCAAGGGCATACCTGGAATCAGATAACATCCTTCCACTATGGCCCTACCCTTTCATAGCTTCCTTTAGGAAGCTCAGTTGGAGAAAATCCTTTTCCAGTGCCATAGCCTTTATGTAGGGGACATTTTATATCCAGACCATGACATCTACTTCAAGACTTCCATTCCTGCATCATGGCTACTGTCATGGCCTCTAAAACCAGAGTCCTTTCTGTGAATGTGGCTTTTTAGCCTCTCACTAATTCTTTGTAGATGGCACTTCAGAAGCACAGTTATCCTGAATTTGGAGCACTTAAGACCAGTATACTGTGACCCAGACCAATCTTAGGGACTTGGTAAGTACTATCTTACTAAACAAAAGTCTGAGTCTTAGTTCTCCTGTACCCAAGTTTTGAGTGGCTTGTTTGTTTTGTCATTTTATTTTGTTTGGCAAGCAAGCCATCAAATGGCCTAGCCTTCCTCCATGGTTTCTTCAAGCTTATGCTTGAGTGTCCTGACTTTCCTCAATGATGGATTGTGACCTATAGTATAATCCAAATACATACACCCTTTCTCTACTAAGTTGTTCCTGGCCATGATTTTGTCACAGCAACAGAATAAAACTACAACAAAAATGCTTTATTAGAAATTGAAAGCAAAAGCCTGTGGTGGGATAGGGAGTGGTGTACACCTTTAATCCTAGCACTCCAGGAGGCAGAGGCAGGCAGATCTCTGAGTTGGAGGCTAGCAAGTTCCAAGTCAGCCAAGGCTACACAGAGAAACACTATCTTGAAAACCCAAAGTGGGGGAAAAAATTGAAAGTAAAAGAATACTTACTTTGCCAATGTTAGTATTGTCCAGGGCTGCATCTACTTCATCTAGTACAAAGAATGGAGCAGGCCGAAAACTACAAAAAAATTACACGTACATGAGTAACAACTTCCTATTTGTTTTATGAAGACTTAGAGGCAAGGAGTAATAGTACTTAGGATATACAAAGCCTTTTAGAAATTCTGGGAGACTTCTGGTGCCACCATGCCCAGCCCCTACACATTTCCACAACAACTCTGAGCTCCCACATGTCTGCACACTGAATTCCACATGAGTATTAAACCATTATGTCCCCTCCCTTCTACTTGTTCTCAGTTAGTGGCAGCAATTATTATAGCTATTTAGGCTAAACCCATGGAGTCAATATTGACATCTTCATATTCCATGCCTGTTAGCAACCTCTCTCTCATACTGTCCCAAGCCACCACAACCTTTCACCTTGCTTGTCACAAGAGCATTCTAACCCTGTGCCTATCACTGCCATATGAAATATTCTCTACACATGCTAAGCCCACTTTGGACTCAGGGTCTTCACACTTGCTATTCTTTTGTTGTTGATTCTTCGAGATAGGGTTTCCCTGTATAACAGTCCTAGCTGTCTTAGAACTTACTCTGTAGACAAGGTTGTCCTTGAACTCACAGAGACCTACCTGCTTCTGCCTCCCAAGTGTTGGGATTAAAGGCATGCACCACCAATGACGGGCAAAACAAAGTATTTTTAAGGAAGACACTTTGTTTTGTTCCACACAGCCTGCAACAGTACCTGAAAGTGTGAATATTTAATAGAGTGAAGGGATAGGGTGCTGCCTAATAAGAATCTCATTCTACTGTGATCCTGAAGCTGGAGTCCTTCCCAGACCACCATGGTTTTTCTCTGTGCCTCTCCTGTGGGAGCCTGTCCCATTCCTTTCTTGAGACTAGAAGTCAGATTCCTATGTTCTTTCTTAGTGATGGGAAGAAGAGAGCAGCACCCACACTGCTGCCACCTGCTGTAAATGCTGAAGGCTGTTGTCTTATTTTACCCAACTTTTGTTTCTTGATTTATATTTCAAGGGAGATGTACACTATTATCAGTGGAAATGAGGATGTTAAGCCCGGAACTCCTTTTTTTCAAGGAAGAAATATTTTGCTTTCATTACATAGCAGAGCTCTGAGTATGGCCTGGGAAAATGATATGTAAATTAGGTCATTGCTTATCGCTCATTTATGGCAATCTTGATATCCTATGTTGATTCTCCAAATACTTTCCTTTTAAAAATAAGTTAGGAAACTACTGGCTATTGACAGTTTGTCAAAGACTGTACTTGCACATTTTCTAACTTGCCATGGATCTAAAACTTCAATTTATGACTGAAAAGACAGCTTTGCTAAATATTATTAAAGAAAATAATTATATGCTGGGTGGTGGTGGTACACACCTTTAATCCCAGCACTTAGGAGATAGAAGCAGGAGGATCTCTGTGAGTTCGAGAACAGCCCAGTCTACAGAGTGAGTTCCAGGACAGGCTTCAGAGCAACAGAAAAATCCTGTCTCAAAAACCAAAACAACAACAACAACAACAACAACAAAAAACCAAACAAAAGGTACACTTGGTAACTTGCTGTGGCCTTACCTGTGTACAGCAAACAGAAGAGCCAAAGCAGCCACACACTTTTCTCCCCCTGACAAATTGTCCATAGGCATGAATCTTTTCCCTGGAGCCACACAATTATAGCTAATTCCATCTAAATAAGGTTCTTCAGGGTTCTCTGGGCTGAGGAATGCCTGAATGAAACACATTTATTTAGCCATATTAGAAAAGTAACCAATACATTTCAAGTTGAGTGGCAACATATTTAAGTGAAAATGTTCTTTCTCTTGGTTAGGTTTTCAATTTTGATGGGAAAACACTAATGCCTGTAAATACATTTAATTCTGTATTTAACCATAGACATCAGGGTTATCTTGGATGAGGGAAAGGTGCAGGCCTTACTACCATAATTCCAGTCAAATCTTAGCAGCAGATGTCACAGAGTTACAAAATCCATCAACTTTCTGGTCTATCTAGCTGGCATTTACTATGGGCCACATGCTGGAGATATATGTATGAATTCTGTTTTCAATGAGTTAATATGCTTATTTTACTGAAAATAAGTTATGTTTAGTTGAAATTCTAAAATTCAGAAGTAGAATCATCTCAGTCATAGACCAAGCAGCACTGGTTCATAAATCCTGACCCATATCTTTTGCACATTTAATCCCCCAAGTATTTGCTGTGGCTATTGATAATATAACTGGAGGGGATAATACAATGGGCCAAGAGATTCATTCAAATGGATATTATCTGGGTTTGATCCCATCTTTAGTCTTCCACTCTCTTTTGATCAATACAACTATTTCTTTTACCCTGCTCCCACCTTTACCACAGAGACCAGTATTTCCACAAAGTCAACTTAGTAGCAGTCAATAGGATTTCAGCATTAAAAAAAAAAAACAACAACAACTTAGAAATCAAATGATCCAACCCCATTCATGTTTCAAGTGGAAAAATAGGCTCAAAGTGGCTCCAACTAGCCCATGCTGTCAGGATAGTGTAGAATCCAGAACACAAACCTTGAAGATGACCAGTCTTCCTACAGTGGTTTTGCACCTACATCATTCAAGGATTGTACAGTGGTCACTTATTTCTCACCAGAAAAAAACAAACACTATCATTTACACTAAGTTCCTGTAGGATTGGGGGTTGAAAAACACACCTGGGCACTGCTGTTCCTGCAGAGCTTCTTGTAGATTTGATCAATTGAGATTGAAATGTGCTCAAAACACTGGCTGAAAGCATCGTATCTCCGTCTTTTCACCTGTTCAAACTCTTGCCTACATATTCTGGCTTCCTTTCTGCTGGCCTCAAAAGCTAAGGAAAAAAAAAAAATCAATGTTATTTTTGAGACAATTGGGGGCTTCTCTTAAAATTAAATTATAGAATATTTCCAGAACTGATTTTTGAGTTGGGCTGTCTTAATTGTATCTACCTTCAAAATACCCTAACTGTTACAATGTTCTGAAAACACATCTTTTAAACTCAATGAATCTTTTCCTGGCAGAGCTAATGTCTAAATAATATTAGCAAATCCTGGCAGTGTATTTAATATACTTATTTTTCTGGTATGAAAAATCTTAATTATATGTTTTAAAATACTAAGTCTATGTTTTTTGTTAAGACAGAGACTCATGTAGCCAGGCTTACCTCAAAGACACTATGTGGCTAAGGGTGACCTTAAACTTCTGATGCTCCTGCCTCTGCCTCCAGAGTTCTTGTATTATAGGTAAACCCAGTTTATAAGGATTTGGAGAAATGGAGCCCAGGGTTTCATATACATTACGTATTTGTTCAACAAAGCTATATTCCCAACTCCCAATAAATCTATTTTTAAAGTAAAGCATAACATTCTTCATAAAGGAAGACATTTTGGCTTTCAGTATTAAAGAAAACATATTAATATAAGGCATCAGAGAAAAATACATGTTAATAAAGAAAGGTACAATACAAGGAGTTTGTTAGCACAAACAGAAATGAAATACCCAAGAATATCATCTTGCTAACAACTATTAAACTCAAATTTTACCATCTGCAGATTCTTGAAACTTGTCTCTGACAGCCTTTAAGTTCTCCTGTGCTCGTAGGTTTGGAGCTGAGGTCTTCAGTAGAGTATTTTCGTGGGATGCTACTTGCTCTAGAAGGAGTGTAAGGTGGTCTGCCACTTCCTTATCTGACTGTAGAGCCTATCATTAGCAGAGAATAGCATTGATTGGCATGCCTTTAACATTCAAAGGTAAGGCCCAAGTATAAGACTTACTGTTCTTTGTGTGTGTGAGTATGTGTGTGGAAGTGAGAGATCAGCTTTTGGGACTGGCTGTCTTCTTGCATTATGTATGACCCAGGAACTGAACTCAAGTTATCAGGGTTGGTGGCAAGTGCCTTTATCTGATGAGACACTTTGCTGGCCCAAGACTGCTACTACCTAGCTACCTACCTTCCTTCCTTCCATCCTTCCTCATCATCATCATCCATATATCCCATACCATCCCTCCATCCATCCTGGTTTCTTGATATAAGGTTTTGCTATATAGCCCTGGCTGGTCTGGTATTCACCATGTAGCCTGGACAGGCATCAAACTTTTAGTGATCCTCCTGCTTCAAACTCCCAAATGCTGAGGTTATAGGTGTGTGCCACCACACCTGGAAAAGAAGCTATCTAACTCTACTCTACATCTCCTTGTTCTCCCTTTGGAAGTCATTCTGAGCTTGGTACTGTAGTCACTCAGGCAGTGTCTGCAGTTTCCTTACCCAGCTGTGCCTTTCTTGGCTTCAATACTGTATTATGATGCTCTGGGAACATTCTTTACCTCCCCGGATTATGGTTATGTCCAAAATGTGAAAATTCATTTTATCATGTTTCTCTGTTCATTAAAAATGATACTGGTCATGTATTACGGGTTAGACATTGAACCTTCAGTCATAAAAACTATTCAGTTTTTTTGCATTACAAGAGTTCACAAAGGGGCTAGAAAGATGGCTCAGTAATTAAGAGCACTGCCTGAGTTTGATTCTTAGCATCCACATGGCAGCACATAGCCATCTGTAACTCCAGTTCCATGGGGTCTGGCACCTTCTTCTGGCCTCCAAGGGCACCAAGTATTTATGTGGTGGACAAGCATACATATAGACAAAACACCCATACACATAAAAAACAGTAAAAAAAAAAACTTAGAGAAGTCAAAAATACAAACTGTCATTTTACACAGGGATGAAAAAGCCTCCTCACAGGTGCTACAGGGCAGAGAGAAGGAATCCAAATGACCTAGAAGGTGTAGTGCTTAGCTCCAAAGCCAATGAATAAGGAGGGAAAGAGGAAAGTGTTCTTCCAGGAAAACTTTTTTGACTCCTAAAGGGGGTTAATTAATACATAATAATGATAATATTTAACTTACTGAGAAAAAGATTATTTGAAAACTAAATAAGCTCCTTATCTGTGTGACTTAATAATAATAAAGTAAAATGTAATTGATTAAGTATGATGGTTTTTTGCTGAAATAATATGCTTCCCAGCTTCCCTTGCAGACTATAGAAGTCATTTCCACCCTTACAAGGGGCCCAATTCCCATCTTCTTCTGTAGGCATTTTGGCCACACACACATGTGGGTAACAAAAGTGACCACCACTGTGAATAACATGTCCCTGCCTAAGGTCAGACCAAGCCTCTTTTTCTATCTTCTGTCTCTCTTACAGCTGTCTTTAAATAATCTATCACATTGGTGCCAAAGGACCTAGGAAAGTTACCTGGAGGCCAAAGTCCTCTTCCACCTCCCCAAACTGGCAGCTACAAGCCTTTTAATCTAGGACCTGAGGGCCTTTTCTTATCACTCTCTGTCTCAGCCTCTCTCTCCCCTTGCTGACTCACCCTGATACAGTTTGACTTAGATGGGAGGCCATTATATATTCGACCAAAACATATATGCAGCATAACAAACTGCCCAGACAATGTAGTCAGCTGCACTTAGAGGCAACTTAGGTCTAGGAGTTCACTGGAGCTAAGAGGTAAGCATTTTGGGTTGTCTTCCCCATGTGCAGACATATACAAACTGGTTATTGATATGTAGATCAATGGGTTCAGTCTTTAAGAGAGTCGAGTGGCTTTTTGGGTATGGATAATATTGAAAATTTTTTTTCTGCGGTTCTACTCTACAGAAAAGGTGGATTCTGGAGTTGGAATTTGGCATGTCTACTCTAGACCCAAGAATGTTTACTTAAAAAGTTTCTTCCAAAGTTTGTCCTAGATCAGGCTGGCCACTTGACTCTGTGACAGGGAGGAAAGCAAACCAGAACATCCCAGGAAAAGACACTTCCTTTAGATGTTACAAATGTAAGGTGTTTTGTTTTTAGTTTTGCAAGATAGGACTTCATTGTGTAGCTCTGGCTGTCATGGAATTCACTCTGTCTATAGACCAGGCTGGCCTTGAACTCAGAGATCACCTGCCTCTGCCTCTGCCTCCCAAGTGCTGAGATTAAAGGTATGCACCACTACCTGGCAAAAGGAAAGGTGCTTTTAACTCTTTGAATCCTCCACACTTGTTTACTATCTTTAGTTTAGTATCTTTAAAGCTTTTGTTGAAATTTTAACTTTTTGTATTTTAGGATTTGTAAGTTTATTGAGTGTGATTTTAAAAGGATGCATAGATAATCTTACTTTGTTAGAACACACCATGGATTCAAAGAGTGTGTGCCTATTGGGCTCACCTGGGGACACAATATGGCTTGCTCTATCTTGGCTGATGACCTTGCAGCCATGTGACTTGGTCACCAACTTTACTAAGGTTATCATGTGACTTAACTGTGATCTTGTTTAGACCACAATATAACCACGGGATAATGCTTAGGCTTTCTAGGAACAATTTCAGTTTTACAACAGTACTACCCCAAAGGTATTTCCTGAAGGATCAGATGAAAGGGGCTCCTACTGTTATTCACAGTCTGCCCCTTTCCATTTTAATGAAGTAATGATAATAAACTGACTTTTGAAGGATGAGAACTGTCTCTTCCCCCACAAAACAAATGTTACCAACTACCTACCCAAAATCGTAAACCTAACCATATAAAAATGACTCTATAGTATTTTAATAGTCAATATTACTGTTAGTCACAAACAAATCTTTACATTACCTTCAAATCCTCCCTTAAAGGACTGTAGTCTATTTGGATGGATGCTTCTTTTTCATAGATATCAGCTGTTGCCTGGGTGCTTTCTGTTTCGGTTAACTGAAAAACAGACACTCTACCTGAATAGCAACCTCTACTACAGCCTTGTTGAGTCATTCAGATCAAAAGTTAACCCTTTATAGCAACCAACCAGCCATAAAGGCCTGGTCTCAGTCATTCCAGACATAATCATGCACCAGTGTCTTATGCTCACTTTGCTGCAAGCACACAACCTTACTGACAAAGCAGGTGGGAGCCACTCTCAGAGCTGACATACTTCCCTCAGTGTAGCCCACCCTGCATATCTGCTCAATTCTCACCTCGGCTACCTCTTAGATGCCTCCCTTAAGCTGTTCCTTCCTTCCTAAGTGTCTGAGATCTACCATCAACACTCAGTGCTAGGTTTTCTCCTTTTTTTCCTGCTAGAACGTGTCAATATCTAATATAAAAACATTCTAAAAAGAGGAACAAATTATTGTTTATTCAACTATTGTTTGGTTGTTTGTGTAATGATGGTGAAAACAAAAAAATTACAAAATGGAAAAAGCCTTACTCATCCCTTAGAAAACTTCTTAGCAACATAAACTCAAACTACTTTTTGAATTAGGTTTACACTTTGCATACTTTCTTAATACAGCTCAAATGCAAGTTAAGGCTGAATACTACATGTATCGCAGAAGCTCTACATCTCATGAGTGTGACTCCACTGCATAGGAGAGAAAACATGTGTCTGACTTATTTTGCTTTATGACACACACACACACACACACACACACACACACACACACACACACACACACACACACACACACTATAGGCCAGGAAGGATTTGTATATAAAGAAGAAAATGACTTTTTCTTCCTGACTTTGGATCACTATCTTTTCAAAACCTGAGAGATGTTAAAACACTTTGCTGAGAGAAAGGCTGTAGACATGAAATATTGCACTGCAGTATCAGAATTTTCAGTCCTATCAACAGTAACTTTCAGCTCTCAGGGATGGTCCAATTCCAGTTATCCTCAGGTGGTGGACTCAGCTTCTTGCCGTCAAAAACAGATCTATCAACCACTGTACTTTTTTTTCTTTTAAAATTTACTAGATTTTGTGGTTATTTGAATAGGAATGGCTCCCATAGGCTAATAGAGTTGAATACTTGAGTCATCGGAGAGTGGCACAAATTGAAAGGATTAGGAGCCGTGACCTTGTTGGAGGAAGTAAGTGTGTCACTGGGGGTAGGCTTTGAGATTTCAAAAGGTATATTCCAAGTCGAGAGTCTCTGGATCAGCTACTTCTCTAGAACCATGTTTGCCTATAAGCTTCCATGTTCCCTGTCATGATGACAATGAAACTGCAAATAAGCCTCAGTGAAATACTTGCCTTCATAAGAGCTGCCATAGTCAGTCAGGTGGTGGTGGCACATGCTTTTAATCCCAGCATTTGGGAGGCAGAGGCAGGTGGATCTCTAATCTCTATGTATAAGACCAGCCTGGTCTACAAAGCAAGTTCTCTCTCAGGGAGTGGGGGAGCTGCCATAATCATGGTGTCTCTTTAGAGCAATAGAACACTAAGGTTTATTAGTTTTTGTTGTTGTTTTTGTTTTGTTTTGTTTTGTTTTAATGTGTGAATGTCTTGACTGCATGCATGTATGGTGTACCTTGTGTGTGCTTGGTACTTGTGTATGTTAGAAGGCAGAAATGGATCCCATGGAACTGGAGTTCAGAAAGAGGTCACGAACCACCTGGGTGCTAGGAATTGAACTTGGTTCTCTACAAGAGCAGCAAGTGCTCTTGACTGCTGAGCCTTCTCTCCAGCCTCCCCAATGAAAACATTGCCTGAGCTAAACCTCATACCACCTGAACTTTCTGGTGTGTTAGCATCTAGTCCTCCATTCCACAATGTCTCCTTGGATGTCTCTCTCTGTGGGAGCTGTGGGAAGTTGACTCCAGATACTTTTACTTGTGACTATTCTCATTTTCAGGCTCCCAAAGCAGCTTAGCCTTAAATAGGTTTATTCTTAAGATGGCACTGAACCCATGGGAAGTGACAAACAGATGTACTTTCTTTTGCTAACTGACCATGACAGAGTAGTCATTATCTCACTACAATCCCCAGTAGGATTCTAAGCTTTTGAGACCTTTTGTGGGCTTGTCCTAGGGAAGGATTACTAGTTTCTTTCTTTCTTTCCGCTTTCTTTCTTTCTTTCTTTCTTTCTTTCTTTCTTTCTTTCTTTCTTTCTTTTTTTAACCAAAGCTGCTTCTACTCTGCCTCTTCCGTCAAGAATTCATGGCTGGTACTGCATGGTGTTTGCTTCTTTCTGCTATGATACTTTTCTGGTTTTTTTCCCATTTTCCATCTGATGGGTCTTCCAGTATTTCTCTTGGGAAGAAACTGTTATTGTTTATTCTTTCTTAGTACACATATTTTCTACCTTTTGTAATTTTCCCAGAGTATTTGGAAAATCTTTCTGCCTTTTTCCTCGTCTTTTACGTTTGGGAGTTTCTATAAAGCCATCTTTAAGCTCAGAGACCTTTAGCTATGTTCAATCTATTAGTAAGCCCATACAAAGTATTCATTTCTCTTACATTTCTTTGGTTCTGCTTAAAATCCCCATCTGTTTAAATTATCTTGCTTACACACTGACTATCCAGTAGAGTTCTCAGCTTATTAATCACATTTGTATTAACTTTCTATCCTGATAATTCCATAACCGTACCCATTTCTTAGCTGAAGTCTGATGCTGGTTCTAGTACTTTCCCTGATAGCCAGACATGTGCTGAGCAAAAGTAGCTACTGTAAATAGTCCCTTAGTACTGTGGTGGTGAGGTGTAGGAAGAGAAGCATCTAGGTGACTAGGTGCCCATCTTTAGCAAGCTTCTGTGCCTGCTATGAATTTCACACACTTTTCAGTACATTTTTTTTTTCTCCCTTAGGTGGGATAGGATGATGAGAGATGCTTGGAGTGCAGGACTGCTAACACTTAAGAACTGTTAACCTCAGAAGATGAGGTACTGGTAAAGTAATTTCTCCAGAAGGCAGCAGACTCTGTTAAGTGATATCATTTCAGAAGGTTACAACATAAAAAAGCGAAATATTACTGGGCAGAGGTGGTGCATGCCTTTAATCCCAGCACTCAGGAAGTAGAGGCAGGTGGATCTCTGTCAGTTTGAGGCTAGCCTGGTCTACAGAGCAAGTTCCAGGACAGCCAGAACTGTTATACAGAGAAACCCTGTCTCAAAACACCAAAAATAATAAATAAACCCTAGTGTTCTCATATTCATATATATGTGTGTGCACAAATTTATGTGTGTGTATGAATGTAAATATGTATATTTTTGAGAAATGCTCCCACTACATAACCCAGGATGGTGTTGAACTCTTGACCCTCATCTCAGCCTTCTAATCCCTCAAGTACTAGCTAGGTCTATACAGTCTTGCACCACTACAACCAATTTAGAAACCTTTTCTTTTTAGGTAATTATTCAATATTAATTCATCTTGATATTTTAATATCTATCTTGAATAATCTGCCACAAACATTTCCCCTTTTTCCTTCCCTAGAAGGAGCTAGAAAAGCCATAGCACAAGCAGACATTAAATATAGTATTTTGGTTAGATACCTCTACTTCAATGATGTCTTCCAATGACCCCAGCACAAGACTTATCTCAATGTCTTGAACTTTGCAATCCAGCAGCAAGTTATGCTTCTCTAGTAGCTTTTGTTCCAAAGAACCCTGAATGATTACAACTTCTTTCTGTATTTTTTCCACTTCCCTGTAAATACAAATATGAAAAAAGTGGCTTTACTCATTATGTAATTATATCAAAGAATAACATGTTACATTATAAACCTACATGAAAACGTTACTTTCCTATGAAGAGCTCCAAGTGCCAGTCCCTGATTTACACATTATCACTCCTGAGAAAGACTATCAATGTATACATTTGATCTAAGAGAACATTTTTTTCATAGACATTTCTTTAACCAGAGATAGCAAAGACCCTGCTTTCCTATATTTTTGAAACAAGATTTTGCTATTTAACTCCAGCTGACCTCAAACTTTGTATTATCTCAATTCTAACTCCCAATTGCTAGGATTACAGGTATATCATCATATCCAGCCCCAAATACATTAATTTTAAATACGTGCAATTTTCAACCTGCATTTCCTATTCAGATACACTATATATTTTGGAATATTAAACCAGGAGAATATCTCAGGAGACAGATACCAGATCAGCTATTGCATCCCTAACAACCTGGTTTCTATTACTCACAGAATGACTTAATTGAAATTGGGGAAAATGAGGAATGAGGGTAAACACTAAGTCAACAAGGACCTTTAAACAAGTTCAGAAAAAGGACAAAAAGAGAAAAAGAAGAACAAAGAGATCAGGATACAGAGGGAGGTGGAGGAAGACAGGTGGTTTTCAAGAATGTAGAGAAGCAGAAAGGATTCTGTTTAAATGAAATACAAGAGGCTAAAATCAAAGCACTGAAGGTCTCTAGATAGTGAGGAAAATTATGACAAGTCAAGGGTTGAGCAAAGAAAAGTTATTATGGTCCTGTCAATCACAGGAAAGTAGATGTCATCTTGTCACAAATCAGCTGATTCAAGGCACTGATTGTCTACATCATGATGGCATATATTCTTGTGAGGTACCAGATGTTCTTTAAATGCAGACATAGATTAGAAGGAATCCCTGGACAACAGTAAATTACCAGCACCAAGAGATTTAGTGTAAAAGACTCTATGTGGGTTCATGTTTTCAGCTGCAAAAAAATGACTTCACTGGAAACTGTCCTGGTTTTCCCCATGTTTAGAATATTTGGAAGATGTTATGTGGGACCAAGAGCAAGAAAGGGTAAACATTCAACAAGTTTAGATAAGAAATATCAAACTGGAATTATAAGTTTAAAATATTAGTTAGGTCTTTCAAACTGAAGTATTAATTACCTATTAACAACCAAAAACTTCTTTCGTTCCTCTTCAATTTGAATATGAATTTTCTCAATGTTGGAACTCTGAGTAGTGAACACTTCCTTAATTTGCTCTTGCTTCATCATGAGTTCATCCACACTTTTCAGACATTCTTCTTCAGTCTGAACACAGAGAATGTGTGTGTGTATAAAACATTTTATATTAATACAAAAAGGTTTTGCTATTATCAGTAAGAACATCTGTTCATCCTAAGAGAAACCCCCTTATCCCATGTGTTGTTAAACTCTTTCAGATTATGTCCCTTTTATTCTATAGATTTTGGAAGCTATTAATCATTTCCTGCCTGTCTTTGGATTTGAATCCACTTTTCAACCTGCACTTCCTGACATGTATTCCATTTGTCCAGTGAAAATGCTCATGAGCATTTCCATCACTTCTTCCTTCCCAGTGCTGTTTCTGTACTGCCTTCTTTTCTGTTTTTCCTCCTAAAATTTCTAAATTTTCTAAAATCTCAACTGTTTCTTCATTACAGCATGCTCTCCACCTCCCTTAGTCTCATTCCTTATGCTTTTAATTTGTTCTACAAACTAGGAACTTCTGCCACACACAGAACATATCTGTAATCTAACTCTCAGGAGGCTGGAACATAATTTTGAGTTTGAGAACAGTGGGGCTACATAGTGAAACTGCTTCTGAAAACACAGCAAACCAGAACTCAATCAGTAATTCTGAGTTTGTAGTTCCAGTCCAGAATTCTCCTGTTATCTAAATGTGTGAGTTCTCTGTGGCACTGCTCTCTCTCTTTCCACTTAACATCCAGTAATTTATCAGTTCTGTTCATTTTACTTTAATATTTTTGAAATATGTTGCCCCCATTCCAATAAGGCACCATTAAGTTCTCAAAAAAATGCTATTTAATGAAAAAAGCCATAACTTCAACAAAGTGGCACTTCAGCTACCCATAATAAATTACCTTCTTTAGATTATCAATGTCTTCTCTGCCTTTCTGGATAGTCATTTTTAATGTGTCGATCTTGTTCAGTTTCTTCTTAAGTTGATTTCGACTATATTCAAGTTGAATATTAAGCCGAGTTTTTTGTTTTTCAAATTCTAATCTAGTATAATAAAATCAAGCATTGTAAGTGATAAGTGCGTTGACTCTTTTAACTTTTTTCCAGATTAAAAAAGGTGTGTATATCTGTGGGTTTATGTGTATAGATGTCCACTGAGGCTAAAGGGCATCAGATCCTTGAAAGTGAAGTTAGAGATGATTGTGAGCTGCCTGATGTGGGTGCTGGGAACCAAACCTGTATCCTCTCCAAGAGCAGTAAGTGCTCTTAACCACTGAACCATTTCTCTAGTCTCCTTTAACTTTTTTTCTGATAGAAAATTTCAAAAGTAAAAGTAGAATTAACACTGTAATGAATCACTTGCAATTTATCCAACTTAATAATTATCAATTCATGTGACTTCTGTTTCACCTAACTGAAGTTAGTGTAACAGGCAAGAAAAAGAAATAAAAAAAAATACTAACTTGTCAGGAAGAAACAAACTTTTTATTTACTGAGAATATGCTTCTCTATGTAGAAACTCTAAGGAATCTGTCAAAGGGCTAACAGAACTAAGGAATTTAGCCAAATTTCATGATACAAGGTAAGCTTACGGTAAACTAATTTTATTTCATTAAAAAGTTTAAAACTTATGATTTGTTTCTCTGTGTATGTACATGTGGATATATATGATATGTGTATGGAGGCATATATGTCACAGTACAAGTGTAGTCAATGGACAACTTCCAAAGGTTCTAGGGCTTGAACTCAGGTCACAAGACTTCATGACAAGTGCTTTACCCATAGAATCATCTTGCTGGCAACCACTTTTATTTCAATATACTACTAACATACAATTTTAAACTGAAATTTAAAAAACAATTTAATTTGCAAAAGTACAAAGATATGAAATAATGAGGAACACATGTCATGAAACAGGCACAAGACTGAATTTATACACGGAAACCTAAAGACCATTAATAAGTGAAGTTTAAAATGACCTACATAGACACCATGTTTGTGGATCAGTGTTTTATTGTCAATTCTTCCCAGATGATCTCTAAATTCAATATGGGCCAAATATAAAAATCAAGTTCTTTTTTAAGACTATGTGGTGGTTTGTAAAAAAAAAAAAAAAAAAAATGTCCCATATAGAGAATGGTATGATTAGGAGGTATGGCTATGTTGGAATAGATGTGGCTTTGTGGAAGAAGTGTGCAACTATGGGGGTGGGGATGGGGGCATGTCATCGAGTTTTGAGGTCTCCTTTGCTCAAGCAACATTCATTGTGACACAGACACCTACGACTGTGGAGCAAGATGTAGAACTCTTAACTCATTCTCCAGCACCATGTCTGCCTGTGTGCCTCCATGTTCCCAGCCATAATGATAATGGGAAAACCTCTGAAACTGTAAGCCAACCCCTGCTAAATTTTTTTTCATTATAAGAGCTGCTGTGGTCATGGTGTCTCTTCACAGTAATAGAAACTCTAAGACAGAGTTAAATATTGATTCTAAAATCTATGGAGAAATGTAAAAGACCTAGAACAGGGAAAAACTTAATGACTCTTCTCCACTGTTGTACTCTCAGCCTCTAGGAAGGCCACCTAGCACATGAAAAGTACACAGTAAATACAAGTTGAGTGAATGAATGGCATATGAAAGTATTATAGAGATTAACAGAAAGGCTGAGGGACAAATGTTGATAATTTTGATTTAAAAAACATTCTCAAGACTAGAGAGATGGCTCAAAGCTTAAGTAAGAGCACTGGCTGCTCTTCCAGAGGTCCTAAGTTCCATTCCCAGCAATAACATGGTGGTACACACATGTACACACACGTACACACATGCACGCACACGCACGCGCGCGCGACACACACACACACACACACACACACACACACACACACACACACACACACACACACACACACAGTTTTTTTGAGACAGGGTTTCTCTGTATTGTTTTGGAGCCTGTCCTGGAACTAGCTTTGTAGACCAGACTGGCCTCAAACTCACAGAGATCCATCTGCCTCCCCAGTGCTGGGATTTTCCCTCTCCTCCCCATGCCCCCCACGAATCCCCCCATCCCACCACTTCCCGGGGAGGGTGAAGTCTTCAATGGGGGATCATCAAAGTCTGTCACATCATTTGGGACAGGGCCTAGGCCCTCCCCTGTCAATCTAGGCTGAGAGAGTACCCATCCATGGGATACTACAGTTAATCTGTAGTTTAAACACCACCCAAATTGACATTTTTAAATAGGCTGATTCTAAAGTATACATAGGAAGTAAACAAGAAAAATATACTTTAGAAATGAACTTCATTATAAAAAGAACTAATATGACTTTCCTTTTTGTTTCTGTTACATTTCTTTGTAAGAAACTGAAGTTTTACTAGATTCTCCATCCTCTGTCATACTGAATATCAAACCTAGGCAGGGCCTTATGTATGCAAGGCAAGCATGATCAACTACTATGCTATAAGCCTACCATTACTAGCTATTTCTTGTTGAAATAAAATAAAGCCTACCTCAAGCATAATTCCTTTAAACTAGGGAATAGTCATTTTTACATGTATACCAATATTGCTTACCAATTTTTTAAACAAAAATACCTTTTTTGATCATTTTCTTGCTGCTGTTTAACATGTTTGTTCTCAAATTCACGGATATTTGCCACACCAATTTCTTCACAGAAGTCTTGGAATATTTCATCTTCTACCTTTTAAATTTTAGAACAACTGATTTAATAACCATTTTTTAAAACATACATAAGCAGTGCTATAATTTTCCACCCTTAGCTTTTCCTGAATTATGCCAAAATCTACTCAGTGCATTCAGCCCAGTGCTTTCTATTCCTTAGCTCCATAAACTATCCTCATATGTTTTCAAAGTTCTTATTCAGAAAACTACATGAAAGGCTCATGAACTGGCTTTATTAAATGGTATTATGCACTGTTTGATATAAAGCTGTAGAGATTCCATTTACTTTAGCCCTGATAAAATACAATCTTCTACATTTTAAAATATGTACCCTTTACATGAATAAGAAGAAACATCTTGGACAGTTAAAGCAACTCAAGATTAGAGCATAGAATCAGTAATAAATTAACAAAACTGGCTTAATCTCAATTCAACAATAATATCTAGCTTTAAATATGTAACATTTTAATAGTAAGTCATGTTGAAAATTTGTGCATTTCAACACAAATGTGATAATACTGATATAGCAGTTAAGTAACATTAATGCCAGTTGATAATTGAAATCATCAGAAACTACAGAGGTCCTTGATCCTCTGTACTGGTAGATCCTATTTTGATATGCTCTGTTCTGGGCATGAACAAATAACAACATCCAAAAGATGATTTCCTAAGCTAATCTTGAATGCATTGTGTGTGTACACAGCCAAGAAGCCCTAGCTCTGGTCTAGAACATTCTATATGCTACTTAATAACAAGTGCAATATTTATCACCTTATCTATTTTATCTTGAAATTCTTCAATTTTTTGTTGTTGTTTGTTGATTCCTTCATTCAACATAGTACACTGAGATTCAATATTCAGCAATTCACTTTGTAGCTGAGATTGTTCCTAATAAGAAAAAAAAAATCTGCTTAATAACAGACTGTTTTATTTTTATACTGTAAGGCTAAAAATATGATAGGGTGTCTTTTACAATAAATAAAGAATTGTTAGCTACAATGGATTCTGCTACAGCCAGATGACATGATTAAATACTATAGAAATCATGAAGGACTGTAACAAAATCTTAAACATGGGATAAAATATCTACAATTATATATTGTTATGTAAATACCATTCTTTTAAATTTTTTGAAAAATGGTGTCTGTGTAGTTCTGGATAACCTAGAACTTCCTTTGTAGACCAGGATGGCCTCAAACTGAAGAGATCCATCTGCCTCACCTCCCAAGTGCTGGGATTAAAGGTATGTGCCACCAATGCCTGGTGTAAATAACATCCTTAAAATTCTATGTTGTAATACAAATTTCCATCAAGCTTTAGATAAGTCTACATTACCTTGTAAAATGCAGCAAGGTGCTTCTTTTTAATCATCTCTAGTTCATTTTGTGAATATTTGAGTCTTGTATTGGTTCCTTGTACTAAAGTCTGTATTTGTTTCAGATCTGTTTCCTTACGGAGTGTCTTCATTAACTCCTAAACAGGGAAATGTGAGAACATTTTTACAATGGAAAAGCACTTTTATTATTCAGTGCTTTCATAGTAAAATAAAAGTGATTTTACACATAAACATTCAACAATTTCTTCCAAAACGAGGTAAGATGTGGGGAATGATGGGATATCTCAGTGTAAAAGTACTGACTGCTAGGGCTGGAAAAATGGCTTAGCTGTTAACAATACTGTCTTCTTCCAGAGGATCCAGGTTCAATTTCTAGCACCCACAAGGCAGCTCACAACTGTCTGTAACTCCAGTTTCAGGGGACCTGGCACCCATGGCAAAATACCAATGCACATTAAAAAAAAAAAAAAGAGCACTGACTGCCTTTACATATAACAAAGTTCAATTCCCAGCACCCACATGTGGCTCACAATCATTTCCAGGAGCTCACATTCAATTCCAGGAGATTCAATGCCCTCTTCTAGCCTCTACAGGCATCATACAGTCAGGTGGTACATAGAAATTGTGCAGATAAAAAACCAATACACATTAAAAAGTTGTGGCAGTGCTGGAGGGACTACTTGGTAGTTACTAGGTACTCTTAGAGAGGACTCTGATGTTCAATTCTCACGACTTATCCTGTAGCTGACAACTGTCTTGACTTCAGTCATAGGGAGTCCCCAACCTTTTCTGGCCTCCATGGGAACCACATGCATGTGGTGCATACATATACATTCAAGCAAACACACATGCATGTGTGCAACACACACACACAATCTATATGCAATATAAAGTAAATATATATATATACACACAATCTATATGCAATATAAAGTAAATATATATATATATACATACACACACACACACACACACACACACACACACACACACTAAAAGACTGGGTGTGTAAATTCCCTGTCACCTGGAGTAACACAGCATACAACTTCCACAAAAAAATTAACAAATTTTCCAACAGAAAAGACAGTTATGAAACATGAAAAACTGCTAAACAACACACCTGTATTTACAAGTTACTGGTATTTTATTTCATTTAAGACATTCACTACAGTGGATTATTGTTTTTATTTAATGTCTATAAGCAGTGGATGAATGTTCTTTTCCTTATACTTCACTAGAACTATGTATTGAAAATTTCAAGACTTATAAGACTAAAACACTCAGTTTGTATACTATCATCAGCATGCCTTACTTTCTGGCCATATGGGTGTTCTGTTTCAGTTACTAATAAGTGTGTGTGTGTGTGTGTGTGTGTGTGTGTGTGTGTGTGTGTGTGTCTATACATTTCATGTGTGTTCAATGCATGTGGAGACTGGAAGAGAGCATTAGATGCCCTGGTGGTAGTTACAAGTAGCTGTAAGCTGCCCAACATGGGTGCTGGGAACAAACTCAGGTCTTCTGCTATAGCAGCAAGATCGCTTTAACTGTTAAGCTGTCTTGTATTAGGGTTCTCTAGAGTAACAGAACTTGCAGAATGAATCTCTTTATATATAGACCAAGAGGATTAATTAGAATGATTTATAGGCTAATCCAACAATGGCTACCCATGAATGGAAGGTTCAAGAATCCAGTAGTAGTTCAGTACATGAGGCCAAATATCTCAGCTGGTATTCAGTATATGGTGGAATCCTGAAGTAGGCTCTGATGCCAGTAAAGGAATGGACTTGCCAGTTAGAGTGAGAGCAAGGTGGCAAAGAGTGAAGATTCCTTTGTCCATACCTTTATATAGGCTTCTAGAAGATGGGGCTCAGATTAAAGATGGGTCTTCTCACCTCAAATATCCAGACTAGAAATGGATCTTCCCACTTCAAATTAAGCAAAACTCCCTCACATTCATACCTCTTCTTTTTGAGTTTTAGTTAATTCCAAGTGTAGTCAAGTTGACAGCCAAGAATAACCATCATAAGTCCACCCCTTGTCAATCTGACATACAACCATTATTTCCTTTTGTCATGATTAATTTCCAAATGAAAACAACAACCAGGTCATGATTATACCTAACATGATATAACATCCCACATACTCTGGCAACCATATATTTAACCAGGTAATAATTACACCTAACATGATATAACTATCCCACATACAACTGCAAACAGTATATAAATTTAGAATAGGTGGCAATGTCCCTTGAGGGACCTTCTTTTAGTATTTCAAACTTAAATGTAACCATTGAGACTCTCTTAATTACATGTTAAAGGAATTGAGAGAAGAAAACACAAATCACAAATATGTGTACAGACATAATTTTTTCCCTTTGAGACAAGGTTTCTCTGTGTAACAGCTCTGGCTGTCTTAGAACTCTTTGTAGACCAGGCTGGCCTCAAATTCAAGAGCTCCACCCGCCTCTTGAGTTCTGGGATTGAAGGTGTGCATCACCATCAACTGGTGATTACAAACACATTTTGAACAAAATGTATGACTGAAACATTCATGTAAATTTTAATCCTTTTTTTTCTGCAACTGGTCACACAGCCTTAGATGGTATTTGTAATCACTTTTTTCTACTACCCATTTTGTATTTCCTCCACCCTCGGCAAGTACTTCAACAGATCTTAACTTTTCCTGGAGCAGTGATGAATACCTTTATTATGGATGGGTCTTGTACCCTTTGCCATCCTGTCTGGATTAGATGGTTGCAGTTTCCCCTGATTTTAATTACAGGATGTGGCAGCACTTAGAGATGTCCTAAAGGATCTCTTGTACTCTAGACATAATCTTTCTTACATCCATTGTGGAGAATCAATACAATTTCCCCATGGTAATCTGGATCAATCACCCCTCTTAACACTGCTATTCCTTTCTTAGCCTATTGGTTTAAGAGCATCAGAAGCCCAAAGTGGCTGGAGGTTGGAGGGAGTATTTGAGCTTCCAGTTCAATAGAATGTTTGTTGTGGCTCCTGGCAGAAGTGCTTTCCCACTCTGGAACCAAAACGTCTAGGCCAGCAGAACTTAAGGTTGTGAGAACAGGAAACAAAAAACTTTCTAGTGGGTCCCTAGGAGTGATAGTGAGTGGAATTATTCCCTTTCCCATTCCTTATTTCCTGGACCCATGGATCCTTGCTATGGGGAAAACTGTACCATATACTAGCCATTGATTCAAAACATACACTGCCTTGTTGGGAATCCTGCACTAGCCCTCCAGGCTGCTGCCACCTAACTGGTGCTGGAACTTGTCTTCAGAAGGCCATTTCATCTTTCTATCAGGTCAGATGCTTCAGGATGGTAGAGAACATGGTAAAAACCAGTGGATTCCATGATCATGGGCTCACTATTGCACTATACTGATTGTGAAGTGAGTCCTTTGGAATACCATGATGGTAGAGAAAGCATTCTATAAGTTCACAGATGGTGGTTTTGGCAGAAACATTATGTGCAGGAACGACAAATACATAACCAGAATAAATGTCTACTCCAGTAAGAACAAAGTAATGTCCTTTCTACAGAGTAAATGGTCTAGGTTGTAGACTGGTTGCCCTAAGCAATGGTGCCATATCTGGGGTTCAGTTTTGGTCTCTGCTTTTGGCAGATCTGGCACTCATCAGCAGCTGAATCCAGGTCAGCCTTGGTGAGAGGAAGTCCATGTTGTCAAGCCCATGTACAACTCCCATCTCTACCACCATGGCCACTTTGTTCATCGTCCACTGGGAATGACAGGAATGGCTGGGGAAAGAGGCTAACTGTCCACAGAATGGGACATCTTACTTACTTTATTACTGAACTCATCATTTGAGATAACCTTCTGATAAGCATTTACATGCAACACAACAATCTTCACTTCCTTCACTCATTTGGAAAGATCTATCCACATACTTCCCCCCCCCCCCGATGTCTTTCTTACTAATTTTCGAATCCTATTCTTTCTAAGTCCCTAATCATCCAGACAATACACTGGATATAGTCCATTAATCAGTGAACAATCACACATCTGGACATTTCTCCTCCAAACAAAATGTATGACTGTTACTATTCAAGTCTACTGTGAAAATTACTCTTTGTTGGTGTCTTTCAAGGTTGTCTTAGGAAGGGACTATAATGCTGAAGCTGTCCAGTTCTTGGCGGTTCCTGCATAATGGGCAGAACCATCAGCAAACCACGTTCTAGTCTTCTCTTACTCAGTCAACAAATCATGGAATACCCCCATGGGGCTATAGGCTCTTGGTGGCAGACAGCAGTTTAATGGTAGAAACCATAGGTATTTGGGTAATTTCATGCAACTTGTCTTTGCCTTCAGGACCTGCTTGGGCCCAGTCATGTAGGTACAACTTCCATTTGATAATGGATTGCTCCTATGAAAGTCCTACTTTGAGTTAGTGGGCCACATATAACACCCAGTTCATGATGGGCAGCTCTGACTGCATGGTAACTTGGTGGCCCATTTTCATATGTTCAGTTTCCACTAAGGCCCAATAGCAGGACAAGAGCTGTCTTTCAAAGGTAGAATTATTTGCAGATGATGGTAGAGACTTGCTCAAAAATCCTAATGTCTCTTCTGTGATTTATCTATAAGAGCTTGCCAAAGGCTCTAAACAACATCCCTACTGCCACTGTTACCTCAAATAACATTGGATCACATGATCCAAATGGTAGAGCTGCTTGGACCTGCTTACGGGCCTGTTATAGATCCCAAACAAAACTAGTAGCTTTCTAAGTCATATGGTATATGGTCTTGGGTGGTATAACAATAAATGTGCTGTCTCTAGAATCCAAATAGGCCCACTGAACTTTGTGGTGGGTTGGGCCAAGTGCAATAACTTATCCTTCACCTTAGAAGGAATATCTCTGTGTTCTCCAAACTACTGGACTTCTAATAATTTCACAGAGGTTGAAGGCCCTTGAATTTTGGTTGGATTTCCCATCCTCTGACACATAAATGTTACAATTGAGTCCAAAGTGGTTGCTACCTCCTGTTTACTTGGTTCAACCAGTATAATGTCATCAATATAATGGCTGATGTGATATTCTGTGGAAAAGACAGTCAAGAGTTGTTTGAGCTAAGTTACAACACAGGCTAGCTAATTAACATATCCTTGAGGTAAAATCTAGCCTTGTCAACTGAAAGCAAATTGTCCTTACAGACAAATGTCAAGAAAAAGACACTTGCTAGATCAACAGCTATGTCTTAGGGTTTCTACTGCTGTGAAGAGACACTATGACCACAGCAACTCTTATAAAGGAAAATAGTTAAATGAGGTGGCTCATAGTTTCAAGAGGTTTATTCCATTAACAGCATGATGGGACAGTGTGTAGGCAGACATGGTGCTGGGGTGGGAGCTGACAGTTCTACATCTTGATTCACAGGCAACAGGAAATGAACTGTGTGCCAAGCTGGGCATAGCTTGAGCATAGGAGGCCTTGAAGCCCTCCCCCCACAGTGACACACTATCTCCAACAAAGCCACACCTCCCAATAGCACTACTCCCTATAGAGGGCATTTTCTTTCAAACCACCATAAGGTGCATCCCATGTACCAAGTGATGTGTTAATCTGCTCAAGTAAGGACACCACATCTGGTACAATAGCTGAAACTGAAGTGAGTGATTGAGTTTGTGACAATCATCTGTCATTCTCCACAATCCATCTGTCTTCTATATTGGACAGATAGGAGAGTTTAAAAAAAGATGTGATGGGAACCACTGCCCTACATCTTTCAAGTCCTTGATGATGGCACTAATTTCTGCAGTTTTGGGGGATGTGATGTTTTTGATTCACTATCTTCCTTGGCAGAGGCAACTCTAAAGGCTTCCATTTAGCCTTTTCAACAGCCTTCACTCCACAAGTCAGGAAACCAGCATGATATTTTGCCAATGTCTAAGTATATCTATCCCAATTATACATCCTGGAAATGGGGAGATAACCAAATGATGAGTTTGGAGACCCACTGAACCTACTGTGAATTGAACTTCAACCAAAGCTCCATTAATCACCTGAAGTCCCTACTTTAACTGGAGGGCCACTGTTATATATTGTTTGTATGCCACAATGTTTCTTCGGATTTCCCAGAGTCAGCATCAATTCAAAACCAGTATCTAACAGACCCCAGAAAGTCTGGTCACTTCTTTTCCCCCAATGTAGTTAACTTTGTAAAAGGCTATACAGTCCCTCTGGGGAAGGCTAACAGTAAAACTTTTAGGTATTTCATCAAGGTCCTTCCTCAGGAGAACCTTAGGGTTCTGGGTCTATAAACTGGATCAAATCTGTAAATTAGTTCATGGGCCAAGATTCCTTTTTGTCATAATCCAATGTAACTTTCATTTGTTTGAATTTTTTTCAACTTGTTTAAGACTAAACAAAAATACAATACATTTGCTATCTATTTAATGCCTAGAAACACCATACTTGATTATCCAGTACCAAAGGTCCATACAAACCAAGCCTCCATAATATTCACTTTGACTGTGATGGCCATTATGGGTCAGGCCATTATGAACATTACTTTGTGCTGCCCATTACAGTAACTACAATCTCTTTTAGTTTGGTGATTAGGTGTTGGCACCTGGCCCCTGCTGCTTTAGGGCCCAATTAAACCCATTGCATGTAATGCATCCAACAGAGCATCAGTGTCTCTAGCCTTAAGGTTTGGCACAAGGTAAAGGGTGATGGCAAAGCTCTTCAAATGTGCTGGTGCTCCTTTCACCATTATATATCTTTTACAGGATTAGTGAAGGACAACACTTCTGGTATTTCCCATTGTAAAGGGTTAGGTTTTACACAGTGTTCCCTCTCTAGCATTGCAATTTCCCTGAGACTTAAAATCCTGTTATTAATAGTAAGTTAAGGGATATCAGGAATCTCCAACTCTTCTTCAGTAGGCCATCTATTTGAAAAATGCTTCAGCCAATCATTCAAAGGGACTCTGGTTACTCTCCCCTTTTAACTGTTCAATATTTCATATTAAACCTGGAATCTCTGCTCAATGGGCCCTTAACAATAAACTCACCCAGATCTAGTTTTACATTCCTTTGACCATTTTATCCCTCACCCTTAAAATCCATTCCCACAATATTCCTCAGACTTCTGTTTGAATGAATTAGCAAACCCATTAAATTTTTTATTGTGTAGTATATTTCTTCATGGACTAGACTGTCTACCTCCTCTCTAGGAGCCTACTCTGCTTTAAGTCTGGTTATAGGTCTAGAGGCAACTACTGGTGGGACCCAGAGGACATCAGTATTGTCAGTCAAACACTGAAAAGGCAAGGGGTGGCAGTGTATCTTCTGTGGATGGTGGTGAGACTACTTCCTTAGACAAACCCTTGAGAATATGAAGATTTGAAGTTCTCAGCTTTGATAGGGTCTTCTTACACATTCCTATTCCAAATTATAGATCCCATTCTGTACCAATTAATGCCTTTGTTTTTACTGCTGGCATCCTCTGAAGCTGAGACTTGAATTTTTGCTGTAATTCAGCCAACCTTATAACGAAGGCTTTGGTTTTATTTTCTGCAACTTGAGCTGTGGCTGCTGGAGAGAGATTCTCTTCCAGGACACACTTAAAACCTTTAGATTGTTATTGCACATCTGGAGCTTGTCAATTTGATCAATAAGTTCATTGTTGTCTTTCACCATATTCTGAGATGCTAGAAGTTGGTTAATATTTATCATTACTTCTATTCCTTTGTCAATTTATGCACAGATGTTAGAAGCAAGTGACCAATATAATTTCCCACAAACTGTCAAAAGTTTTATATACAGAGTCACCAACTCTATTGCTACTCACAATTGGTAAATCAGAATAATCAAATGCATTTGCCTCCTTAAGTTTATAAATAGTTCACAATATGGGTTTTCAATACTGTCTTAGCTTCCAGGAGAGGCTTCAGCAACTTTTAAGTGCTGGCAAATTGGAAAGCGTATTACAGATACTTAAAATATTCATCCTTATATTTATGTTACTATAGAACACTTTCTGGTACCAAAATCTGTACTAGTCAGGGATCTCTAGAGCAAGCGAAACTTATACCAACCTGCCCACCCACCCACCCACCCACACCCCATCCATCCATCCATCCATCCATCCATCCATCCATCCATCCATCCATCCATCCATGAGATTTATTAGAATGACTTATGGACTATGGTCCAGCTAATCTAACAATGGCTGACTATGAATGGAAGATCCAAAAATTTAGTAGGTCTTCAGTGTATGAGTCTGGATGTCTCAGTTGTTCAGTTTATGCCAGAATTCCAAAGAAGTAGACTGAATGCCAGTGAAAGAATGCACTTACTAGCAAGGTGAGAGTAAGCTGGAAAAGACTGAAGATTCTTTCTCTCATACCCTTATATGGGCTTCTAGTAGAAGTTGTGGCCCAGATTAGAGGTGGGTCTTCCCACATCAAAGGTATGGAAAAGTAAACAAAACTCCCTCACAGGTGTGCTTCATTTTTGGGTTTTAATTAACAAGAACAGCCATCACACATTTCTTCAGTCCTAAACCAATTACTCTTTTACTTGGTATTTTAATTAGGCCTAGCTATTGAGTTGTATAAAATGCCTTTTTCTATATACAAGCATATGATTTTTCTAATTCATTTATTGGATTGCATTATCAAATGTGACCTAATTAGATTTTCTATTGTGATAAAAACACCACAACCAAAAACAACTTTAAGAGTGAAGGGTTTGCTTACTTCCAGGTTAACAGTCCGTCATTGAGGGAAGTTAGGAAGAACTCAAGGAAGGCAGCAACCTGATGAAAGCAGGAACTGATGGAGAGGCCATGGAAAAGTGCTGCTTATTGGATTGCTCATGGGTTGCTAAGCCTGCTTCTGTATAGCACCTAATACCACCAGCTCAGGGGTGACACTGCTCACAATAAACTGGGATCTCCCACATCAATACTCAATTAAGAAAATACATCACAGAACAATATGGCAGGAGCATTTTCTCAATTGAGATTTTCTCTTCTAAAACAACTCTAGATTTTGTCAGTTTGACATATAAAAGCTATTAGCAAAGTATAATATCAAAACATCCATGTGTTTTGGGACAAATTATATTCAGTCATATATATTCTCTTACTATATTGATGAAGATTCTATACTGACATTTTATTTAGAAATTACACACTTAGAGCTGAATAAATGGCTCAGAGGTTAAGAGTATTGGCTGATATTGCAGAGGACCTGGGCTCCATTCCCAGAACCTACATGGTGGCTCACAACCTTCTGTAAATGCAATTCCTGGAGGATTTTTTTTTTTTGAGATATAGTCTCAATATGTAGCTCTGGCACTCCTAGAATACACACATATCCACCTGCTTCTGCCTCCAGAGTGCTGAGGTTAAAAGTGTGTGCCACCATGCCAGGCCCTAATAAATCTTTTTAAAAATACAAAGAAATGTACAACATATATGAATAACTACTAACTTAGTTATTACACAAATAGGTAACAACACCTAATTACAAAAATATGTGCAGGGAGCTAGATGTAGCGGCACACGTTTATAACCCCAGCACATGGGAGGCAAGCATAGCTATCTGAGGCCAGCCTGGTCTATATAGTGAATTCCAGGATAGCCAGAATCAGGTCTTGTCTCAAACAAACAAATAAAATGACACAGCAAACAAACAAGTCACAGAACTTAATTTAAAAAAGTCTTTGTTTTTGCATATTTTCCTTAACACTTTATAACTTTTATGATGAGGATTTACCTTTAGCTCTTGAACTAGTTGGCCTCTTTTGTCTCTAAGACTGTGCAACTCTTTCTCATCCCAGCATAGAGCCTTATGTTTTAAGTCACTTGATCCTCCAGAGATCACTCCAGATTTTAAAAATAGTGTTCCATCAAGTGCTACAGCCTGTATCATAAAAACATTTTTCCTTAGAGAAATGTAATTTTAAGACAATTTTTGAAGCTGAAATTTTATAGATGTGAAAAACACTTTCCAAATTTTACTAATAAAATACTGCTTTATGAAGGAATACAACCCACAAATATAAAACCCATTTTTACTAAGACTAGGCAATAAATTCAAAGCAACCATAGAGGTTAAAAATAAGCTGTTTATTAGCTCCAAACATACATAATATTGAGAAGCAAAAACTATATTTAACATCAAATAATTTGTATTACATAATCCTGTTTTGAAGATTCTGACATATATATCAATAGCTTACTATGAAAATGACCGTAATAACCTTAGGATACCCCAAAACAATTGCATTCTCCAAAATGAATATAGAAAGAAATTTAAAATCAAAATCGTCCAGAGTTTATAATGTTCTAAATGAGTGTTTTAGTAGAATAAATTAATTAATTTTCAACATTTTATAAATGTTTCTACTTAATTAGAATGAAAAACATTCCTGGCCCTAGTCCTCCCATGGCTTTCCCTAGAGATAATCAAAATTTGTGTGTATATTCTTAGATGTTTTCCTGAACATATTTTGCATGTACAAATAAATGACTTTAGGCATCTTACTACACATTAGGATACATTTGTCAGGGTGACTATAAGAAGGAATCTAAAGCCTAAGTCAAACATACTAGGCAAGCACTCTACTCTCAGCCTTATATATTGTTCTTTTATTGATATCCTTTTTCTTATTTTTTAAAAATGTATGTGTATAAATGTTCTGCCTATATGTATGTATATGTGCCATGTGCATGCCTGGTGCCTGTGGAGGCTAAAAAACCACATCAGATCACCTATAAAAAGAGTGGTAGGTGGTTGTGAGCCACTATGTGGCCCAGGTCTTCTGGAAGACAACTGCTCTAAACTTCTGAGCCATCTCTCCAGTCCCTATAAAATAGAGTTTTAAAGATTGTGTCCATTCATTTAACACATATTTACAGTTTATTTTTTGTTCACGATATGCTTTGTCTAATTATATTGTATCTTGTTCTTAGTATTTCAGAATTTTAATCTGGTTTATTTGTATCTCAACTATATTCCAGAAATGTAAAAAAAAAAAAAAAAAAAAAAAAAAAAACCAAACTTTTCTGTGTTTTGAGTTTGGTAAAATGATTTGGATATAGATACCACATTTTCACAGAAAATCTCTCATCTGCACTTTGTGCTTTTGATTTCCTATAGACTTCCTATACTTTAGAATTTTACATTGCACTGGCTGCTTCCAGAAGACCTGAGTTCAAGTTCTAGCATTCACATGGAAGCTCACATGTAATTCTGTAACACCAGTTCCAAGGAAGCTGATGCCCTCTTCTGGCCTCCATGGGTACTGGGCACACGTGGTACACAGACACACATGCAGGCAAAACACCCATATACGTAAAAATTAAAGCCTATTTTATAGATATACATAATTTTATAAGTATACAATTGTCACATAATAGGATACCTTAGTAGGTAGCATTAAACTTGATTATGTTTAACATATAAAAATCAATGATGGTGGTTACTAAGACAGTGACCATATTGTCCTTAATATTATTAAGAAACACCAAATGTATGCAGCATTAGTCATGTTAGAAAAAATGATCAATTTAAGAATGGAAATTCTCAGAAAAACAGCTTGTTTTGTATTGCTATTTTGATACTAGGCATTTTACAATAACTGTTAATTGATCATGAAACGGTTATCACTTGCTGAGAACTATGTTCTAGGCATTCTGGCAGCATTATGTATGATGTTCTCCTCAATTTAAAATAAGAACTTACCTAAAGTCACACAAGTAATTATTATATAACACCATTAGTCTTACTTTATGGCTTAGGCACTGAAGCGCTGATATACTTTATAATAATATATAATTATTTGAACAATACTTTAGCATTGCTCAAAGAAATACAAATTGCTCAGGTGAGAAAATATATCTCTGCCTTACTATTCTGAGACGATGTTTCTTACTGAATAGAGCTTTGTTATTTAGATTAACAAGATTTTGGAATCTAAATGTTTCTGCCCTCTAATGCTACAGTTACAGGCATGTGGAGCCATGCCTGGATTATGTGGGTGCTATGGATTTGAAGTCTGGTCTGTATGCTTGTAGAGGAAGAATTCTTATCCACTAAGCCATCTCCTTTACCCTAAAATATTTATTTTTGAAAGAAAAGACACTCCCTTGAAAGACTAGTATTCAATATTCAATAAAATTTCACTTTGATGTATACCTGGCAGTGGTGGTACACACCTTTAATCCCAGCATTGAGGAGGCAGAGGCAGGCAGATCTTGAGGTCAGTCTGGTCTAGAGAGTGACTTCCAGGACAGCCAGGGCTACACAGAGAAACCCTGTCTTGAAAACAACAAAAACATTTCTATGGGGGCTGGAGAGATAGCTTAGGGTTAAGAGTATGGGCTGCTCTTCCAGAGGTCCTGAGTTCAAGTCCCAGAAATCACAAGGTGGCTCACAACCATTTATAATGAGATCTAGTGCCCCCTATACACATAATAAACAAATAAATAATCACACTCCCATTAAGTTATATATGAACAAAGAAAGTAAAGAAAGCAAAAAAAAATTCTTCCTGTTATTCAAATGTAGTACATAGAAAAATGTAGGGAAAATACAGAATCTGCAGGGGCATGTATTCCAAACAAAGTGAAAAGCTCAACTGCTTTAGGATACCACAATAAATCAAATTTCTAAAATACATTTTGTGATATAAAGAATGGTACAAAAGTTAGTGTTATAAGACTCAACTGAAGAACTGAGGATATAGCTTAGTTGGTAGAGTGCTTGCTTAAGCATACAAAACCCTGGGTTCAATCTCTAGCACACACAACTGGGCATGATAATGCATAGTGCATGCCTGTAATCCCAGCACTTGGGAGACAGAGGCAAGAAGATCAGAAGTTCATAGTTATTTAACATCAACTGAAATCATCTTATGTTGTCCTAGGTTGGTTGTTCTTATTAAAAAGAACATACAAAAGCATGTGTGAGAGAGGGATAAAAGGAGAGGAGAGGGAGAGAAAACAAGAACACTTAGCTGGAAGTGTTATTAAGTCTCTCACCTTTCGTCTTTCAGGCCCACCAAATGCAATATGTCTTGCTTCTTCCACAGTCTCACAGACAAGGCCATTTCCACACACAAACTGAATCACTTTCTTTAACTGAGGAAACTGAGTCTTTATAACATCAATCATCATTTTACAGCCCTTAATTTCCCTTAGTCGTTCATTGATTGGTTTGATCTGAAGGGTTAAAAGGAGTTATTAGTTACACTAAAATAAAAACCAAATACTTATTATATTCTTTTCACAGCATAGCCAAGAGCTAACAATGTGCTCTTAAATGCAATGAACTTTCAACAAGAAACTTATGTCCCACATTATATCACGTAATTATTTTTTCAAAAATAGGAAAATTTCAACAAAAGCAAGAAGAAAGAACTTTCAGAGTCACCTGCCACTAACTAGTTGGAACAAAACAATATAAGAAGTGCTTTGTGTGGGCTGGAGAGATGGCTCAGCCATTAAAGGCTAGGCTCACAACCTAAATATAAGAAGTGCTTAGTGTTCTTTAAATCATAAAGCACATTGGAATGCAGTCATCACTTAGATATATGTACCCAAAAGCAGCACAGTACTTACAGATTTAAAAATAGAAAAACCCTCTATACTGAAATGACTAAGACAGCCTTCAGATCATAGATGTACTTTCAGATTTCTGTCTACAAGTCTTAAGTGTATCTGTTGTATATTACTGAAAACTAGCAAAATGATCTTATTTCTGTTAAAAAAAAAAACAAAAATCCTATGTATACTAAAAGGTGCATATGTATGCAGATGAGAAAGAGAGATACATACATACACATATATGTGCATATGTTCATATGGCCTGAGTCAATAGAGAAACCCTATAAAGTAGAATTTAAGAGCTGTGTCCTAAAAAATTTCTTTCATAATTAATTAAGGTTATTTTTTTTACATTTATTTATTGTGTGTGTGTATATGTGTGTGTATATGTATGTATGCATGTATGTATGTATGTGTGTATGTATGTCCATGTCTCCATCTTTTAGATGATTCTGGAAGTCAGAGGACAACCTATGGGAATTGGTTCCTTTCATTCTACCATGTGGGTAGAGGAATGGAACCTTGAATTCAGGTTGTCATGCCTGGTGGCAAGTCCTTTTTATTCACTGAGCCATTTGATGGCCCTGTATAAAATTTTTGTTGTCATTTTTTTCCTATGTAAGATTTTAATTAAAAAATTTTTTAGTCTGCAAAAGTATTTGTGCACCATATGCATGAAGTGCCAGAAGAGGGGCTATGACTGGAGTTAACAGATGGTTGTTAGCGGCTATCTAACCCAGGTCCTCTATTAAGAGCAGCCATTGCTCTTAAGTGCTAAGTCAACACTTCAGACTCTACCAGATTTCTGTAAAATATGTTTGCCTTGAAAAAATGAGTAACAAATAAAAATGATTTCTACCTTTAATTCCAGCACTCAGGATACAGATGCAGGCAAATCTCTTAAAGAGTTGGAAGCCAGCCTGGTCTGCATAGTGAGTTCCAGATCAGCCAAGGCCAAGTGAGACCTCCCCCCCAACCCCCCCAAAACACAACAAAAAAATTTTAACACACAAATTAATTAAGAGTAAAATTTTGTCATGGGCATACACATAAGCAAAACTATGAAAGCATAGCACAATAGGTGAATGAGTCTAACCTTAAATGACACAGCTAGCATTTGTTGACCCCACTCCTCTGTGCAGGCATTGTATCAGGTAAAGATCCCTTGCAACAAGGTGATTTATTCCTTTATTTCACAGATAAAGAAACTGAAGTTCAGAAGACTTAAGAACCAACTAGTAGGGTCACTTTGGAGTAGTACCAGGATCCATGCTGTAGAGGTCTCCTAATCACTATGCACTCTGCCTGCAGTTCAGAGTTTAGACCACTGAACTAAATACAACATTTTCTTCAGTTGTCAATAAAAAGAATCTATAAAAGATAGTAATAATGAAGTTTCTTTTCTAGTTCCTTTTTAAAAGTTGGTCTGCTCTACAAATCAGGGTAGACACTTACTCTTGGAGTTGCCAGTTACCATCATGTATGTCTTAACCCAGTTCTTATACTTTGCTACAAAACAGAACATATTGTTGGTAGTAAGCAGAGCTGTGTACTTCTCCAGTGATGGAACTGAAGACATTTAGAATTGTAGCAAAACTAGATTAGAAAGAAGTAACATAAATCAAGAAAGATAGCAGTTGCTTGGTATTATTCACCTGCCAGTTCAGAAACACCAGTCATTTGAATGACTGGCTAAACTGGCATCCAAGTTACATCACTACCGCCCACACCACTCCTGTCCCATAGCTACCAGTTTGGAGCAATAAAGACATTAAAGACATATTAAACTAAATACATTAAATTTGGTAACTAATAAATACCAAACATTAAAAATTCTTACATCAAGGTAATCTAGAGCAAGGAATGTCTCAGGTTCAGCTCTTTCCTCCTTCAGAAATCGAATACAATCTTTTGCTACCTTTTCTGAGGCTACAACAATGGCAACCATGTACCGGCCAAAAAGCTTAGTCACAGCCAGCTGGTATTTCTTATGAATAGGATGACACAGATCAAGCAGTCTTCCAAACTTCGATTTCAAAACCGGAGGGGGAAAAAAAAACCAAATACATGAATGAGAAACATATAACTGTTTTCTAATGTAACAAAGCAGCATAGATAACTAATTGTATAAAATGTATATGCCTAATGTAAAGGTCATATTTAAAATTCAATTGAATGCTTAAATATTTTTAATATGGACAGCTGTTTGGACCTTTCTTTTAATATAATGGACAACCTCTTGACTGCTTTCCCACAGTATGAACCAATTGCCCTCTTTGAGCACTAAGTGACTGAATTCTTATTTCTGCTCTACCCACTCTCCTTGGAGGACTGGACATAGGAGGGCTCAGCTGATGCTTTGTAAAAGTACAGTTTGAGTCTCTCATTCTCTCTCTCTCTCTCTCTCTCTCTCTCTCTCTCTCTCTCTCTCTCTCTCTCTCTCTCTCTCTCTCTCGAGTTTTTAATTAGCATACTGTTTCAAGGCAATTATATCCTCTGTAGGAAAACACACTTTATATGATAGGAGTGATTCAAAATGGCATCTCAACTTAATGGGGAACTCTGGAGGAACCTTTCATTGAGAAAACATTTGCGGTTACCCCTAATTTTCTAATTTTTTTTAAAAGCAATTCCCTCTACTTGGGAAAGCAATCAAGGACAGAAGTTGTGCTTTTTGTCAAATTAAGGCATACTAGGTATGAATTTTCAGAATTTAGTCAATTAACCAGTTTGGCTTCATTGAGTTTGGAACAAGCAATCCTATACTTAAACTGCTGAGCCATCTCTCCAGCCATTCCCCCCCCTTTTAAAAAGAAATCTGCAATATTGCCATTTTCTGCTATTAGATATGATTGCTGCACTAGTGTATTATTTAAAAAAGAGTTGTGTCATTTTGCTATGAACTGAAGATTCAGCAACCTAACCCTAATCTTTTATTATTATCATTATCCATGATTCAAAGTAAAGATTAAGTAGTAACACCAAAGACTTGGGGATACATATCTCAGTTGGTGGAATGCTTGCTCACATACATGAGTCCCCAAGTTTAGTCCCCAGCAAAACACACACACACACACACACACACACACACACACACACACACACACTTCTGAAAAATTAAAGTTCAATAAAGACAATATAAACGAGATAAAGTAGGTGACTATGAAAATGTAACAATATGAAGGCAATGATTAAGAGTCAAATACTAAAAAACAAGCCATAAGGAAATCACAGGGCACACTGAGGCAGAAGTAAGGCCCATGATATAATGGAAAACAATGTTGTGAGGCTAACACCCCATGTGACAGAGAGTATCATGGTATTTTGTACTACTGGCTACAGTCAGAAAATTAAAATATGGCATAAATACCTGTCAAAAATCATGAAGAACTTTAGTGCTGAATTTTCTTGTTGGGAGGACCAAGACTACTTCATACCATGCTTAGGATATAATATATACTGGCTAAGTACTGTGTTCATGTAAATGTTTCTTTTCAATAGTTGCTTACAAACAAACACAATCTGAAATTACTTACTTCTTGCTCTATTTACTACTATATTTTAAATATAAAATAAATTTCTAAAATACTTCTGCTTCCTTACAATGGTTCTATTTTCACTCTCATTTAAGAACACTATTTTTAGAAATGAGAAAGTGTAGGCTCTAAAATGAACTATTCATTCTAATTACCACAGAATCTGGGTAAAGTCTTTTAAGATTTTCCAGAACTTCAGCTCTCTTCCGCTGACGTTTTCCCTCATGGTTATCAATTCCAGCATTCTGCAATTCACTTCTAATAAAACTCAATTCTTCATTAACTTCAGACATTCTTGATTTTGTATCAGCAATTTCTTTCATCAGGACTTCTTCTTGCTGTTTTTTATCTTTCAAGCAATCTCTATAACAGTAACAAGAATAACCACCAAAAATTTGAGAAGTTAACAGGTTAAAACAGTCTTGTCGGGCACTGAATGAGAATGGAATAGTGCTCTATTAATTAAAAAATAAATACAAAAAACCATTCAACACTAAACTGGCAAAAGTGTGTTTATTGTTGTTTATTTATTTGAAAGTACGTATTTCTGGTTACTACAAGTGTAAGTAAGTATAGACCAGTATAAACAAAAACAACCATCACATGCTTAATAATATCAATGCAAAATCAACCAAAATTCCTTAAATTAAATACTATATCTTAGCTTTCATGACATAATTCATTATTTTTAAACTTTTTGAAATTTATTTTTATTTTATTTGTATGAGTATTAGCCTGTATGTATGTCAGTGAACATTTATGTAATGTCCATGGAAGCCAGAAGAGGGCATCAGATCCTCTGGATCTGTTATAGATGGTTGTGAGCCCAACTGCCATGTGGGTTGAATCAAACCTGTGTCCTCTAGAAGAGCAGCCAGTATCCTTAGCCACTGAGCTACCTTTCCAGCCACAATCATTCATTATTTATTCTTAAAATGTCAATATCTAAAAGAGGTTTAAGTATCTCCATTGTTATATATCTATATTTTCAAAATTTAACATTTTATTTATTTTTATTTTCAATTTTAGATATATTTATTACATGGCAAGCATAATTTTTAGCAATCTACAAATAAATGAAAGACATTGAAGTGAGAATATCACACAATAGTAACATTAATTCACTATTTAGAGAATACACTGGATCATTAAATATAAAAAAACTGCCAAGATTATTTTTCTACTTACATGCATGTCTTTGTATATTCCTCCAACTTCTCTATTCGTTTTTTATGTTCTTCTATTTGCTCTTTTATTTGTTTTAGATTTCCCTATGATAGGAAACAAAAACTAGAATCAATTCCAACATTCCAAACCTATAAAATGACACAGCTAGAATTTATTGTAAGCTGTTAAAAGCTTGAAATATATCAAATATTTTGGAGCGGCTGAGGGACCAGGCCAGTGGGAAAACAACTCGTAACAAAATGGTGTCCAACGTGGACCAAAGAGCTTTCACTTAAAACTTGACAAAAGCTTAAAAAGGGGGTTTTAGAAAAAAAGAACAAAGACAAGCAAGGCTTCTTGGTAGCATCATTCTTCTCAGTTGGGCTCTGTTTTGCTAGAGACAAGCAGAGATTTGCGCAGCTCCTTTAAGGGAGGTTTCCTGACTCAGCATAGCGGCAAAAAACTGCAAGGCTTTTAAAGAGCTCTGCTAACAACTGAATGGTGTGTATGAGAGCTGGCAATGGCAGTGACCACATCTCCAAGCAGGCAGTATACTGCTGGATGGTAACATAGACCAAGGCAGTGAGCACAGCTCTCTATTCTGGCAGTAAACTTACCCCCACCCCTACACCCACTATCTTGGATAGACCATGGCTAAAACATTTTAGCAATGTTGTTTAGCAGATAAAAGACTCATGGCCAGAAAAAGATAAAGATTTACAGTAAAGTCAGATTCAGATTAAGAAAAACTTCTAAAGGTTTACAGTGTGTTTTAAAATATATGTAGCCTTGGGAGAGAAAAAGAAACAGAATAAAATGGTTTTAAAAAGAATAATAAAAAAAGAGAGTAGCTGAGTGTGGTAGAACTAAGTGCCTTTAATTCCAGCACTTGGGGAGGCAGAGGCAAACCGATCTCTGTGATATCAATGTAAACCTAGTATACAGAGTTAATTCCAGGACAGATAAAAGTTACACAGAGAAACCCTATCTCACAAAAATGAAAAAAAAAAAAAAAACCAGAAGTAAAAGAAATAGAGTAATAAAAGAGCCTTGTAAAGATGGAAAGCACACAGAATCTGGATACTGTATGCTATGATATTTAAATTGCTCAATTACTAAGGAAGAAATAATTGCTATAATACACTTGATTAGCAATATTGCTAAATGAATCCAATTTATATATTTTAAAATTGCTTTGACTCCAAAATTTAAGTCTAAGGACAGGTTACTGGGGAAAAGGATTTCTATTTTTGTTTCCATAGAAAATAAAAAGTTGTGGATTCCTTCCAGACTAACATGGTTTGATCAAGCAAGACCACTTGAAGCAAGTGTCTCAGGTGATCCAACATTCACACAGCTGGGACAAGACAGCCTTGCAGATCACTACATCCAGGATTTCTATATCTTCTTAAGATTCACAAGACAGCGCCCCCTACCAGCAGGAAGCAGTTTGGAAAGAACGATGTCTAAATTCTCAAATATTGTTTATAAATATGTTTTCATTTATATGGGGTTGGTTGTAAATGGTTAATGACCACAACCAATCTGTTTAAAGGTAAAAAGGGGATTATGGATTTTCATTTATTGATACAAATTTAAAGTAAATTTTTTGATATGTATATTTCTCCTCTTATCTAGGTATTGTGTTTATATAGCTCATTTAGAAATGTAATGTATAATTTAGTACAAATTTTAGATAGTTACCTATAATAGTCAAAACTTATAGTTAAGTTAGTTAGGATTTCTAGATATGCAGAGATATATTTGAGATGAATAGGCATTTTTCAAACCTTTCAAAGACCTACAGAATATGGCATTTAAAATGGTTTAAGGTTTTTCTTGACAGTGAGACATAACTGCTCTTGCCAACACCACCTACGTCAGAAAGGAAGATGGACACTGAAGAAACGTGTTATGGAGAGTTTAATTTCAATATGGCAAGACTAGCCATTTGGGCAAGATATTGCTCTTGTGTGGACTGTTTGACTTTATGCTGTATAAACTAGACATGCAGGACCCACAGGAAAGTGATTACTGATACAATATAGACATTGCTACAGGGTTCCTGCTTCATAGAAGAGTCTGCCAGACAGTCTACAGGACACAGAGGAAAATGACTAACAAACTGCCAATAAGGTGGACAGTTTAAGTTTCCTACTTTGCTGAGGAGTCTGCCAGACACACTATGGCCTATGGGCTAAAGATGGAACATTACAAAAGAACTTCAGGTGACTGATCAGGTAGCAAGATGTCTTTGTTATTTCTAGTTTATATATTATCCTTCTGTGGTCTTTGATGGAATAGTTCTGGTTATAGTTTTCCTTAGTTAGGATTAAAGATAATTTACATATAGGACTTTAGACTCACAAAGATAGGATAGATGATGAAATATTTTCTTTATATCTTGCTAAATGTTAATGTACTGAACACTGTTAACTGTGGTTCTTTTTTGACAACTGTTTTGTTATATATTTTGCTACGTTAAGGTTAAAACCCTTCTTTTTATTTAGACAGAAAAGAGATGATGGGAGATTCTGTAAATATGTTTCTCTTATTGGTTAAGAATAAAGCACTGTTGGCCAATAGGAAAGCAAGATAGGTGGGACTAGGAGACAAAGAGGATTTGGGAAGTAATAGGGAGGAGTTTCAAGATGTAGGACAGGGAGGGCAGAATTCTGGCCCCTCTCTCCTGTAAGATAAGACCACTTGGAAATACTTAGATTAATAGAAATGGGTTAATGTTTAAGATAGAGCTAGCCAATAAGTAATGCTAGTAACAGGCCAACAACATTATATCTAATACAGCATCTCTGTGTGTTATTTGGGGCTGGTGCAGCTGAGGGATCAGGCCGGTGTAAAAACATACTCATAACAATTCCAAACCTATAAAATGACACAGCTAGAATTTATTATATTGTAAGCTGTTAAAAGCTTGAAATGTATAAAATATTACTACATTAAAATATTTAGGGTTTGTGTAATGACTTAGCAGGTAATGGTGCCTTCTGTTAAGTCAAGTAATGAACTGAATTCAATCATCAAGACATCAAAAAAGGGAAAAAGCCAACTTTCACGTTTTCCTCTGATTTCTACATATGCATCACAGTGTGCTTGGGCATCCACATGCACAAACATATAAATAAATGTAATAATAGTTACCCGAGTAACAAGTAAAATTAAAATGTCATAATTGGAAAGGGTAAAGACTGAAGAAAATTTTGGTGAAAAGATCAGAAGTTCAGTTTGGGGTCTAACTTTGAGATATTTGCTTAATACCCAAACTGGAGAGCCTGAAGTAGCAGCTGGAGATACATGTGGCTGGAGTTTTGAAAGACTGAGTGCTAGATGCTCAAATTTTTAGTGAAGTAATTACATATGTATAACTACAAATTACCAAGTCAGTGAATACAGGTAAGATAAAAACCACTACTTAGAAACAAATTAGGCTCACAGTAGCATTTACAATGCTCTATACACAAATATCAGGGTGGTTCAGAGAAACTTCATAATGTATAATAAACTACCATTGTTGAATGGTTAACAGTAGTTTTATCCAATCCTTAGTCTTTAGAAAAGGAGCCATGAAACATTAAGATGGAGTGACCACTGAGTTTGTCCTTCACTGTAATGTAACTAATCTTACTATACACACAAATGCAAAATGTAAGTAAGTAACAAGCAAGATAGGCAGAATGGGCTAAAAATCAAGTCTGCCTTACTCTGAGCAAGAATATAACACTACCTTAATAGTTCCCAACACAGAATGACTAGCTCCTCTTTGGCTACAGTCATTCATCAAATGGGTGAATAATTCCAGAACCTATGATTGTTAGTCTAATTTACATATACTCAAATGCTTATATAAAAATGGCAGTATTTATACATAATCAACATATATCTATTCCTGTATAAATCACCTCTGGAAGACTTACAATACCTGGTACTTTGTAAATATATATAATATATATTTAATATATAATATATAAATAGGTGTTATATTGTATTGCTTAGGGAATGACAAAATGTACATAGAAAATGTTCATTAAACATATTTTTACCAGTACTGTTGATCCTCAGTTGAGTCCACAGCTTTAAAACCCACAAATACAAAGAGCTGAGTTTATTTATTGTCCTTTGTGCTCATCTCTTGATGAGACTTACTCCCCACATCCTCCTCCTCACTCCACTGAACTAAAGTGCATTCTCAGACTAGGCTTATTAGTATATACACAGAAAACACTTCCTGAACATAGGAACAAAGGCACTGCCTAAGTATAAAAGTGCACCAATTATTTTGCTGTGCTAAGGAAGTCAAGCCCAGGACATCAGTCTTCTATATGCTCTTAGCCCCTCATAATTTCTAAAATTTGTTTGATATAAATTCATTTATATGTTGAAAAAGTAGTATAAATGGGAGTAACATCTCACTGCAAATAATTCTAAACTATGACCATATAATCCATGGTACCTGAGTGTCTCCATGCCTCCTCTTTTCAAATGCAAGTCTTTCTCTTTCTGCCTTCTGTTCCCACTGCAGTTTTTCCAGTTGTTGTGTCATTATAGCTACCTTCCGTCTTACTTGCTCCTTAAGCTCTTTGTAACGATCCAGCTATATAAACAGTATTGACACATTACTCACCTAAATGAAATTATTTGTATGACATCCTGTTCTCATCAAAATCTTTATACATATTAGATCATAATTAGACATCTCTCCAAGTAAAATATGTGAACTTAGTATGAAAATTTCCTATTAAAAACTCTTTAGATAGAACAAACTAATCAAGACAAATTCTATAGTAAGGTCTTTGACAGAAAATCTTTAGAAAAGTCAATCTGGAAACCTAATCACAATTACTTTGATGTATATATGTTGGGACACAAGACTAGCATAATTCAATGAAAAAAATAAGTAACGATACTTTAATTGAAAGGATATTTGAAAACTGAGTTACATTCTTGTAGTTTAGTTATTACATTGACTATTAACTCATCACTAAGCAGTTAAAATCATCTTAAGTAATTTCCTCTATTAATTCTCTTCACAGCAACATATATCTAATCTTTAAGTTTATGTAATATCCAAGACAGAATTGTTTTATCTTTAAAATAGTAACAATTGCCTAACTTTTATTACAGTACAACTCCAGGTAATACTGGGCTTTCACTAACCTGTAAGGTTATAACACCATCTAACTACATGAAGGAAAAATAGCTTAGTTTCAAGATTAAATTTAGAGTCTGTGAACAGATCAAATAACTTTTAATTCCTGCAATGTATATTCTAAAGACAATCTCAATAAATCACCAGAGATGTCAGTCTTTAATTTTCTCTAATTAAAAAAGAAGCTGAGACAATAAAAAATGTTTCTAGTATTTTCATTTTTTTCACCTGACTATTTTCCAATTCAATGTCTTTTCCTTTACGTAAGGTTTTTTCTTCCATCTGTTTTTCAAAACTTCTCCAAGCTCTATCTAAATCAACCAGTTCTGCCTCTAAGATTCGAATGTCATCTTCTTGCTTAGAACACTGTTTTTCATTGTCTGCTATCAATTTCTTAGATAAATCCAATTTCTTGAGATGGTGAGAAGTATTTTCTTTAGCTTTAATGTACTGGGGTCTCTTCTGATTTAAAATTGCTTCAAGAGATCTAAAAAGAAAAAAGTAATTTTTAAAAATTTATTTTAGCATATAAAAGGTATTTATTTATTTATATTTTTATTTGGAGACAGGGCCTCACTATGTAGCCTTGGCTGGACTGGAACTAGCTATACATACAAAGTTGATATTGAATGCAGAGGATCTCCCTGTCTCCCATGTGCTAGGAATACATGCATAAGCCATCAAGCCTGGCCAAAAGAAAAGTAACTTTGATTAAATATCATTCAAAATTTAAATTCTAAAAGTTAACTTGCAGATATTGTTAGGCAGACCTGTAGTTGCCAGAGTTTGGGTAAGGGAGGGGGGAAGAGTTGAATAATAGAAGCAGAAGAGTATTTTTTTTTAAGTCTTTAAACTATGAAATTGTCAAAACCAAAGGAACTTTATAGCACCAAGAGTGTACTGTATGTAAACAAAATGTTAAAGACTTCCTAATCTGCCAAATGAGAAAGTCTAGAAACAGTATTAGTGGCCAGACTTAGAATGTAGATGTAGGGTCCTAATACTACTCTCTAATTTAAAAGAAAAAAAAAAAAGGGTCCTTGGAGAGGTGATTGGTCCTAGGCCTGGGGCAGGTTCATAAAACCTAGGAATGTGGTTAGGACTAGGTCAGACAAGATAAACCTGGAACATTTTGCAATGGCAGAAAGTAAAAAAGTGCTAAACAGGAAAAAAAAATCACAATGATGGGATGTGTCTAAAGGATATGGGAAACAATTCAAAGAATAATTAAGTAATAAAATAAGCAATACAGTATTGGACTTTAATTCCAGATAGAAAATATATCTAAGTACATAGTTATATATAAATAATTGAACAAATATATATGAATAATTGAATGGGGGGGGTGGTTCATGCCTTTATTCCAAGCACTCAGGAAGCAGAGGCAGGCAGATCTCTGATTTCAAGGTCAGGCTGGTCTAGGGCAGCCAGAGATATACATAGAAACCCTGTCTTGGAAAACAAGCAAACAAAAACTGAATAACGAAGGTGAATCTCCTGTGCAGAAATACAATGTATCACTGGACTTTGCCTCAAAGTGGAGAAACTCTCACCTCTGTGTCAATTGCCCTGAAAGAGAGGACTAACTTTACTGCAAAGAAACCTAACAAACACAATCTTAGTCAGGTGATCAAGGTCAACATTTAATAGTGCACATGTTGATATTATGCACAGGATATGCCTAGAATATGCAGAACTATATTTTACTTCTTCACCCTCAGAAAACCTGCTGATACAAAGCTTGCAACAAACAGTATTTCTTCAAAACTATCATGCTGATAAATTGTCACAGCCCAACGGAGTCCAGGAACAAATAACTAAATGTAATGTGGTACTCACTCTGGGCCAGAAAAAGAGATATTACACAGACATAAAGAAACTATGAAGAAATGTGGATGTAACTAATATGTATCAATATTGACTTATAAATTCTAACTATACTAATATGTTAGTAGTAGGAGGAACAGCATGGGAATATAGGAGAAAGGTTCTATATTTATAAATTTTCTGTATATCTAGAGGCATTCCAAACTAAAATGTACATTTTATAAAATCAATTTCTACCAGGAGTGATAGTGCACATTTTTTTTTTTTTATCCCAGCACTCAGGAATCAGAGGCAGGCAGATCTCTGCAAATTTGAGGGCAGTCAGAGCTAGCTACATAGTGAGACTATGTCTCAAAACAAGAAAGAACAAAACACCAAAATAAATAAATACAATTTTTTAAAAGTTAACTTGTAGGCTAGGAACATAGCTCACTGGTAAAGTGCTTACCTATCAAGTATGAAGGTCTAAGTTCAGTCTACAGTATTGTCTCCACAAACACATCAACTTCTAAAGTATCAATTATATTCTCTTAAGTTACATGAAACTCAATTATGGACCAGAGAAATGACCCAGGGGGTAAAGATACTTGTTGACAAAATTAACCTGAGTTTAATTCTTAGAACCTACAAGGTTAAAGGAGAGAACTGACTTCTGTAGGTTGTCCTCTGGCCTCCACATGAATGTTGCAGTAAACATGAGCCAGCATTCACATGTACAAACGCACAGGTAAAATAAATGCCATTTTAAAAAACCCTTTTTAAAAAGCCTAACTGCTAGTATTATTTTAAAAACTTACTTCAGTTCTTTTTCCGTTTGCTGTAGTTGTCTAGTTAACATGCCATGATCCTTTTTCTTGGCTTTAATTATGTTTTCATGGTGAGAAAGAGTGTCTTTTACAACACTCAAACTCCTGTCCTTATGCTCTAATTCAGTGTTCAGAACATTAATTTTTTCTTCATTGTAATATAATTGGAAAAGCATCAGCTGTATCTTGTTTATTTTCAATTCTTTAAGAAGATTTTGGTAATGTTCTGCCTATAAAACAGTACAAAAGAAGGTAAAAGGGTATATGTTTAAGTTTCTGTTCATGAACTTGACTAGTGTATTAGCACATCATCACTAATGAAATTTGTTATAGAAACAATTATCTCTTCCCTGCTTTCTCTCTCTCATTTTTTTTTTGAGACAGGAGCTAGTTTCAGACCTGCTAAGCACCTGAGGATGACCCTGAACTCCTGATTTTCCTATCCATCTCCTAAGTGTTGAAATTACAGTGTGTAAATTCATCCAAGCAAGATTATTCCTGACAAAAGTAGAATTATTTGAAGGTTTCTTAATATACTTCTAAAATAAAACAGAAACAAAGAAATGAGTCTCTGCATTCACACACTCAGTGACCAGATTGTAACAGTGAATGAAGTGGCACCTGTCAACGGGTCCTCAGAAAATCTGACAAGTTCCTTAACACTGCTGATACCATCTTTACTCTAAAATGAAAGAAGCAATATATATATATATATATATATAATGCATATATATGTACACATATATAAGTCTCTAGCCACTTTACAGTGATTCCAAGTAAAATTCTTGCTCTAAGAAGTAATTTTTACACTGATAAAACTAATAGAACTATTAGAATTTTAAATTACACATGAAAAGGAACAATTCTCTTAACATTTTTGCTAACAATAAAGAAAATAAAGGAGTGGGCCATCATCTCATAAGGTGGGGTCCTAGTCAACAAACTTTCCACTAGTAAGTTGTAAATAGAGACCTTCCAAGGATGTTGCAAAAAAAATTAATAATAATCAGGAAGTGGGACTATTCTAATTGTCTTTATGAAAATGTTTTAAGTTCTGCTATTCTATAAGCTATTTCAGTGTGCTCTAAATACTATGTTCTGACTTACTAAGCACCTCTTTTCACTAACAAAATATGAAACATATATACACATTCACAATATAAAGAAACTAATCAATACTACTAATAAGTAATACATCCACCTTTCATTTATTTCTTCAAATAGCTACTGAGCTACATGGCAGATACTGCTGTATATGTTGGGAATATGTATGGGAATGAAATGAGATAAACCATCCTTGTTATTGTTTTCTTTTTTGTTTTGTTTTTGTTTTTTGAGACAGGGTTTCTCTGTATTGCTTTGGAGCCTGTCCTAGAACTAGTTCTGTAGACCAGGCTGACCTTGAACTCACAAAGATCCACCTGCCTCTGCCTCCTGAGTGCCTGCCTCTGCCTCCTGAGTGCTGGGATTAAAGGCCTGCACCAACAATGCCAGGCTACCATCCTTGTTCTTATTAAAATTATATTCCAATTTTTCCAATGGAGGACATTGGACTCAGAGACTACTAAAAAAGCAAACAAAATAATTTTGTACAGATTATATGCTACAAAGGAAACTAAATTAGTAACACAATAAAAAGGAGGAGATAGTAATTTAAAATGGCCTCTGAACAACAAGTAGTTAATAAGAAAATGGTTGGGGAAAGTTTGAGTTACAGTGCATCACCCATGTAAATAAATAATTAATGTTGGTGAGAATTCAGCCATGTTCTATTAAACTAAACATACATTCTTGGAAATGTAGTTATTTTTCATTAAAAATACATTATTTATGTTAACATGAAATGAGCTTAACAAGTTAAAATACCCAGTTTTTATTTGAAACAGAATAAACAGAGCTGAAGAAATGGCTCAGCAGTTAAGAACACTGGCTGCTCTCCCAGAAGACTGGGATTCAATTTTCATCTTTCATATAATAGCTCACAACAGTTTGCAACTCCAGTTCCAGAGGATCCATTGACCTCTTCTGGTCTCTACAGGCACCAGGCACATAGTGCACATATACACATTTAGGCAAAACACCCATGCACATAAAAAATAAAATCGAAACATATACATATATATATATACACACACATATACATACATACATACATACATACATACATACATACATACATACATACATGCAATGCAATTTCTTATGAAAAACTCTTTGGGGTCCTCAGTAACTTTTACAAGTGTACAAAAGTCAAGTCCCAAAAGTGTTGAGTACCTCTGCTGTACTGTCTTATATGGCAGACAAGGAAAAATTTTAGATTGGGGCAGCAAGTTGGCACAGCAAATTAAATGTACTTGTTGTCAAGCCTGACAGCTTATGTTCAATCCCCAGGAACCACATGGTGAAAGGGAGACCTGATTCCTGACCACCACACTTGAATCTGAACATGTACACATACACATACAAAATAAAATAAATGTTAAAAAACTATTTACCTTTTTTTAAATTTCTATTGAATGCCAGATTTTGTTTAACATTATTAATGTAATCTTTTAGTACCCCACAGCCAATAATGCAGGGTTTTTGTTTGCTTCTTTTTAGTTTTTGTTTTTGTTTTGTTTTGGTTTTTTGAGACAAACTTTATCTGTATAGCCCTGGCTGTCCTGGAACTAGCTCTGTAGACTAGGCTAGCCTCAAATTAAGAGATCTGCCTGTCTGTCTTCCAGAGAGCTGGAATTAAAATTGTGCACCATCATACCTGGCTAATAATTTATTATTTTAACAGAATTTTTAAAAGTATGTACTGGTGACATGTTCAAGACACCTTACCTCTTCTTTCTCAATTTTTGCATGCTTCCGCTCTGCAGCTACATTTTTTTTCCTATTAAAATTGAATTGTGCATCTTCTTCAGCCTTTTGTAACTTCTTTTTCTTTGACTCATATTCTCCTATAAATTCTCCTGAAGTACTGATTTCTTCAAAAAATTGGGTTCTCTCTTTGGGTTTTTTCATAGAAATTGACTCTACAGTTCCCTATTAGTAACATAAAGCACAACAGCATGTAAAGCATGGTAACATCTTAAAAACAAACCAAATAAATGAGTATAACTACTTGCCTGAAAAACTAGACAGTTCTGTGCTTTGACTATTATGCCTATCTTTTCCAACTGTGCTACATATGCAGAACGACTCACAGGTTTATCCCCAAATTGAAATTCCGAGCATCCCCCTAAAATAAATAAATAAACCGTTATGTTTTCACTGAAATAGTTTTACATTAACATAATACACCTATACATAAATCCATTTAATTAGTTAATAAATTTACATATTATACTAAAGATCATGTCACAGTAGTAACAGATAAAAGTGTTTTATCTGAAAGAATTCATATCTAAGCAATATAAACAAAATATTCAAATAAAATAAATAGCATGTGAGCAAGTTGTATCTGTAAGGAAGGATGGGATGTTTCTACATGTGGTGGAAGTTATTACAATTTCTAATACAATGAACAAAGAATTTTTACTGAAACACAGAATTCTCAGTTATAAAGCCAAGTGCTAGGTATGGTGACATGGCCCAGAATTCCAGCACCTTTTGGAGGATTGCTTGAGCTTGTATTAACAACACATTGACAACACATCACAATTTTTAAAATGCCCAAAAGGGAGTGCAAAAATAGGTCAATGACTACTCCAAGTGATAAAATGCAGAAATACCTAAACAATATATATATATAAACTTAAGTTAGCAATACAGTTTTCATACTTTAGAAAATGTAGTGAAGGCAGACATGGTAACATGTATATTTAATGTCTGCCCTAAAAAGTCTAAGTAGGATTGTGAGCTAAAGGCAAGTTGTACTACATATCAAGATCCTGTCAAGAAAGGGAGTGAGGGAGGGAGTGTGGGAATATTTATTTTAGTGAATTAGAAAGAAAACAAAAACAAGTAAAACAATAATATACCTACTTTCGTGACTTTAGAGTCCATGTATGATATAGTTATTACAGATGGGCCATAAGAGTTTATTATAGTAACACAGAAAATTAATAAATAATATAAACAAACATTTTATTTGAGTTGCTTTTAGGTGTATATAAGCCAAAATATACTTACTTACTAAGAAAACAAATACAGAGAAGCAAAGAAAGTTTTATGATGTCTCTTTCAGAGATAGCTCCTTCCTTCATCTTAAGCAAATATCCAAGTATAAAAATGTTACTTGTCATAGTACTGAAAGTGAGTATGCTTAAGCAAGAAACTTAATAGGAAATAAAACAGGTTCTGCTTTTGCTTCTAAGAAAGACTCTGTTACTCACTATGCCAGTGAGTAGTAAGTCACACACTTCAAAGAAGGATCAGGCAATCAGACCCTAAACAAAAATTTTCTTTGTCTCTGTCTCTGTCCCTCTCTCACACACAATTACCTCTGATAATCCTTGTAAATGTTTTCTCTTCTCCACTGTCTTCTATGTATATAATTTTTACACTTGCAGAAGAAGAAACAGGTTTTCCAATATGTGCTCCATGAATAAGTTCTTGAATATTTTTTACTCTTAAATTAGTTGTTTTTTCTCCCATTACGAAACTAAGTGCATCCATTACATTAGATTTTCCTGAAGATGAAAAGAAGGTGAAGATTCTTTTTGTTGTTAAGGTTTTTGTTTTTGTTGTTGTTTTGGTGGGTTTTCAAGATAGGGTTTCTCTGTGTAGCCCTAGCTGTCCTTAAACTCATTTTGTAGACCAGCAGGCTGGTCTTGAACACAGAGATCCGCCTGCCTCTGCCTCCTGAATCAAAAGATTCATTCTTAATGACTGAAAAATCTGAGAACCAAAGAAATCAAACCACCAACAGAAGTGAAATCTGGCCAATAACCAATGTTCAAAATCTATTTTTTTTTTACTTTAAAATAATTTATATTTTTTTCTTATTTTACATATCAATCCCAGTTCCCTCTTGCTCCCTCCCTCCCTCTCTCTTATGCCCCCAACCCCCTCCTATCCCACCCCCCACACACACACTCCACAGAGAGGGTAATGCCTTCCAGGAGGGATAAACAAAATCTGTCAAGTCATTTGGAGTAGGGACTAGGCCCTCTCTCCTGCCTCTAGACTAAAGGAGTATCCTTCCATGGGAAATGTGCTCCCAAAGTCCTGTCATGCACCAGGGATACATCCTAGACTGCCCAGGATTTATAACTGAGACCCATGTTCAGGGGGTCTGAGTTGAACCAATGCTAGTTTCCCAGTTATCAGTCCGGGGGTCCATTAGCTCCCCCTTGTTCAGGTCAGCTGTCTCTGTGATTTCTGTAGTCTGGTCTTGCCCCATTTTCTTATCACTCCTCCCTCTCTACAACAAGTCTATGTGATTGAGAAACTCCAGATAGGTGTACTATTTCTCCCATATAGCTGTGGCAGAAAGGTGTGAATGTAAGGATATAAACACACGAATCAAAAAACTAATTAAATAAAATTAAACAAGACAAACATGGACATCAGCACTCTCCTATTATTGAGTATCACACAGGGCAAATGACTTAACATCTCTATTTCTCATTTAATAAATAGGGAAAGGATCACATAAACATAACAGCACCATACCCCTCTATATTTAAAAAAAAATTAAAAAGCTAGCTGGGCAATGGTGATGCATGACTTTAATTCCAGCACTTGAGATACAGAGGCAGACAGATCTTTTTGAATTAAGAGACCACTCTAATCTACAAAGTGAGTGCCAGAACAGAGATATCCTGTCTTGAAAAATAAACAGTAGATAGATAGATAGACAGATGGATAGACAGACAGACACTTCTCAAGTTATAAACTGAGACTGCTAGAATTTTCATGATTTTTATACTTGGATCTGGACAAGGTTTTAATAATTTCTTGATAAGGATGGTTCATGGTACCTAAACTTTTTGGGACATGACTAGAATTAAATATGTGCTAGGAGTCTGGAACTTGGGTATGTGATAGGTATAGAGCATGTCCATCTCCCAATAAAAACTCTGTACATGGAATCCATGAAGATTTTTGGTGGCAATTCAACATGATAACTTACTGCTGAAGAATTTAGCTTTTCCCACTGCTGAGTTTCGCTTTGTACCTCTTCAGTGTCATGCATGACAACCCTGAGTAAACTATATGCCACACACGGAAGGCTTGACCAGCAGAGGGTAGTCCTGGAGATCTTTCATCCCACTGGTAGATTTGCTTTGTGGGGAACCTTAAAGATAAGTTCTAGCAAAACTGGAAAATTTGTGTTTAAATCAGCTGTGAGGGCATACACCTTTGATCCCAGCACATGGGAGGCAGAGGCAGGTAGATCACATTGAGTTTGAGGCCAGCCTAGTCTATATAGAGTTTGAGGCCAGCCTAGACTATATAACAAGGCCAGGCCAGCCAAGGCTTCATAAAAACTATACAAAAACCCCTTGTGTTTGAAACAAGGAGTCCAAATATTTTTATCTCCCAACCAAGAAAATACTTTCCTACACAAATGTTTGGCTATATTCCTGGAACTTAAATTAATTAATTGCTTTCCTTCATTGCTTTTGCCCCGTAATTCTTTTAAAACTAGCCAGTTGCCAAGACTGTGAGATCAGAGCACAGCTAATGGAGAAAAGACTCAGACTCTACTACCTGCCCTAGAAAAAACAAGTGCACTTCCAGTCTCAGTGAGCTTGCTCTTCCAAGCACACCCTCTTGATCAAGATACATACTTCAGCTGGAGTAGTGATTGTTTTCCTTGTGACCCCCAAACTTATTTCTAATATTATACAACTACAAACACATAGCTGTAATTCCAAGACACAATTGTCAGCCCAGCCATTACACAAGCAATTTAAATTTCCAGTGCAAGAAAGTAATGTAAACAAAGATGGTTTTAGAGGGCTAGAGTCATTCTAAAAAAAAAAAAAAAATAAGGTTTTTAAAATGCTGCAAAAACAGCCAGGTGGTGATGGCATATGCCTTAATCCTAGTATTAGGGAGGCAGAGGCAGGTGGATCTCTGAGTTGGAGGCCAGCCTGGTCTACAGAGTGAGTTCCATAACAGCCAGTAATACAGAGAAACTGTCTCAAAAAAACAACAAACAAACAAGCTGCAAAAACCATGACTTTTGGAGGTTGAGAAACTTCACATAAAAAAGCTACTGTAAAAAGCACATGTAGGACAAAATGAATATTCATTGTACTGAATTATTAAATGTGGCAGTAATGAAGCCAAATAGCAACACCTTTTCATAGGCCCTTATTTAAAATCTACTCAAAATATGTATTTTCCCAATTAAAATTTTCACTCAATTAATGTATGTCTTCAAAAGGTTGTATTTTCTTTTTTTATACAGGGTCTTACTTCGAGGCCCTGGCTGTCCTGAACTCCATCCAGACCAGGACAGCCTCAAACTCAAATTCACCTGCCTCTGCCTCCCAAGTACTGGATCAACCACCATATATATGGTAATAAATATCATAGAAAGATAAAACTGTGTGATGAAAGAATAGAATAATTGGAAGAGAAATGTATAGTGCTAATCTGTCAACTAGTGTTAATCACCATCTGCTGTAAAAAAATAATGAACAAACCAAATCAAGCTAAGAGACTGAGGATATCTGCTATGAATAGTTTAAAAAGAACATTAGGAAAGTAGATATTTTGAAAGAGCTATATTTTAGGCTATGATTACTTAATACAGATGAACCAAGATTTGAAAACTATAGAAGTCACACTACTGTTCTTTCAATCCTTTTTTATTCCAACTCCTTAAAACATAACTCTGTACCTCTCCTTTTTGCCATTCCTTTCCTAATTCAAAATCTTAAAACGCCTCCTTAATCTCTTAGCCCTTAAAATATCCATTCATCCTACAGATGTTTTTTTTCTGAACATGTATCAGACACTCTTTTAAGTACCAGTAAATTATAGGTTTTGATCTATCAAAATTTAATGAAGGCAATAGTTTTGCACTATCCTCACAACTAGATACCAGACTATGAGACCAAACCAAATAGAAAAACTCGTCTAAGTCCCACACAATCAAACTGAAGTTTTAAGAAAGCAAGTAAATCCCCACATAAACTGGCTTGTCCTGAAAGCAGGAGGCTCACAAAAACCAAGCAAACAGTCTAATCTACCTTAGCTGGGTATAAGGAAAGCAACCTGTCTTAAGGTACTGTTAGCAAATCCACTTTTATTATTCTTATAAAAGCCAACCATTCTGCTATTCCTAGTAGAATACTTATTCTACTTCACAGGATGAGATGTGGCCTGATACTACAATAACAAACAAACGACAATTAGCACTTTAAATTTGTTCTAAGTTTTTCACTGTTCTAAGGTGCTTACAGTGGAAGGATGTGATCAATTTGTTGAGCCACTTTTGGTACTGAACACCTGTCATCTGTTATTTTTTGCAACAATTTCTGTGGAATTGGTATTTACATTTTATAAATGAACAGGCAAAAAATCAAACATACTTTAGAGTGAAATATGATTCCCAAAACACATGCTGTTTCCAATAAATGTTTTTGGTTGTGAACCTAGCCTTTAATGGCTGAGCCATTTCTCCAGCTCTGTTTCCAATAAATGTAAGAAATTATATTATAATTTGCAAGGAAAAATTTGAAGTATCACATAAATACCTAACAGGAACACCAATAGCTAGAGACCAAGTTGAATTTTTTAAAAATTTTATTGCATAGGTGTTTTGCCTGCATGTATATATGCATACTACATAGTTCCTAGTGTCTGCACAATCCAAAAGAAGCTGTGAGGATTCCTTGAAGCTACAATTACAGATGGTTAGGAGTTGCCATGTGGGTGCTGGAAACTGGATCCAGGTCCACTTAAGAGCAGCTAGTACCTGCAGCTACTGAGCCATTTCTTTAGCTTGAGCTAGATTTTTAGGAATAATTCTAGGTTAAGTTTTAAGGAGTAAGTCAATTTAGAGAGGGAAGTGTTAAAAGTAAATATATTATCCTGGGAAAAGAGAGTAACTTGATCACAGGTACAAAACACATGGTATTATTTAAGTTTAAAATAAAAAACAGAATATTGCTTTTTATAAGTTTATATCTGGGAGTATAAGAGAAAAGATAAATTATCTAAGAACTATACATACTACATTAAAGGAAGTGAACTTTATGCTTTAGATTATGGGAAGCCATGAAAGGACTTAAAAATAAAAGCACTGTTCTACATTAAGATAAGGGAAATAACATTCTGATACATTATGTAGGTCTATAGGAAAGAGTTCTGTCTGAATACTGTTTTGGAATTAGTTGAGGAAATCTGAATTTGAGCATCAGATGAACATTTAATGAAAGGCTAATCTTTTGAAGAAACAGTACGTTCTAACTCTTTTTTTTTTTTTTTTTTTTTTTAAACCTAGGGCAAAAATCTATGGATATGCCCCAAAGTAACAGAGCAATCATCTCTGAATTGTAAATAAATGTTTGATTTTCTATTCTTATTTTCAAGGTTTTTATATCACATGTATACTGTTTTTATATGAAAATATTTTTTCAAAAAAGATTGTATCACTAGATTATCTAAAATGGAAAAAAAATATGCAAGATGGTGAACCAGGTGGTGGGTAACTTCAGATAGTGCACCTTAACTGCTGGCCTGCCAGAGGAGGCTTAGCAATCATTTGTTGAAAAAGATGAACAAAGCAAATTGTCAGTGCTCAGACTGGAGACCTCTACTGTAAATGGTTTAAACGCAGCACCAGCCAGCAAAGCTATTTTAGAAATTATCTTTTAGGCACTAAACTTCCCCTTCTTTACATTAACTATGCTTGGGTTACACTCGGGGTGTGTTTCATTCTTAGTTATTTGCTACTGTTGGGGCGAGGCGGTAGAGAACCACAGAGAAGGAGGGCTGGGATGGGTGTGTGAGGACAGCCCGCAAGGGTGGGTGGAGGCTGAGGACTCTGGGACTCTGGGCCCCAGTCCTTCGTGAAGCAGAGACCTCAGGCTGCGGTGGGTCGGGCCAGACCCCACGTCCTTTTCAGGCCTACAGCGAGTGTTGGGGGTGGGGGATGTGTGTGGGGGGTGTGCTTGGTCCCCTCAGGACAACGGGCAAGGCGCCCCTGGGTCCCCCAGGATGACGGGAAGGCCCCTGGGTCACCCACGCAGGCCAATTGTGGCCCCTGTACTCTTGGACCTCCAGCAGTCAACAGTGGCACCCTGCTGAAATGGGGGTGCCCTCGGCCTACAGCCCGTGATAACCAGCATTGGGAGTGGCGGGGTTCCCTCGGGCCAGCACCGGGGCCCCTGGGTCCCCTCAGGCCTACAGCCGGAGCCGGCGGCCGCGGTGCCCCCTCAGGCCGAACTGCTCTGGGGCGCGGGTTACCAGAGCCGTTGGGGCCGATGATGCAGGTGAACCTCTTGAAGGGACCGATGACCTGGCGGCCTCGCCACGACTTGAAATTCTCCACGAGCAGCAGCTCAAGGCGCCCCATGGCCGCCCTCCGCGCCTCAGCCGCTTCCTCGTGCGCCGGTGGGAAAAGCGCGGGAAGAGCTTTGCCAAGTCTCGCGAGACTAGCGCGAGCGAGGCTCCCGCCGTTCCTTAGCAACGGAGCTTGGCGTTTCCCGGGGGATCCGATTCCTGCTGGGCGGCTGGTTGCTGTGAAAGCCGGGCTGCTGCTGAGGGTGGCCGCAAGGACAGACCGGCTCCCAGTTTTTTGGGAGCGTTGGTTCTCAGAGCTGCCGCTTGTTTTCTCTGTCGCCTTTTTTTTTTTTTTTTTTTTTTTTTTTTAAAAAACCGTGTTTGTTCTGAAAGCTGTTGAAGCCCCCCACCGGGTTCCAGAACCATGGAGGTAGCAATGCTTAAGGACCTGAGACAGGACGCCACCCTAGCCAAGAATCGGTACATGGAGCTGTGCCGACAGGGACGGATCTTCGACGCCAGGAACAGGATCATTGGGGTGAGGCACCGGGGTCGGAGAGGAGCCAATGCTTGAAGGAGCCTTTATATCTAAGCACTGAGTTTGGCCAAGTCAACTTGAAAAGCCCTCGACAGCCCTGTCCCAGGGGAAGCCAGTGGGAGAGTGGGGACATTTGCCTTCCTCTTCCTACTTAGCTCAGTTTTCCATTCTTCCAGGTGACAAATGCCCTGGCTAGCCCTAGTCGGGTCCAGGAGGTGGGAGACCTTTGCAGAGTTCACCATGTAGTGAAAAAGGCAATGCCTTAAAATAGCCACAGAAAATACAGTGGCATCAGCACCAGCACAGACTGGAGCCTGGAGGAAAAAATCAGAGGGTTTCCCAGAAAAGTGGTACCTAAGCACTGTTGGGACCGTGTGTGTGTGTGTGTGTGTGTGTGTGTGTGTGTGTGTGTGTGTGTGTTAAACGAGGAAGCAGCTGATAGCATAGGCAGGACACCCAGCTACAAGCAAAGCCATCCAAGCGCTGGAAGGCAATTTGTTGATGCTGTGACCAGATGAGGGGATTGTGGCCTACTGAATAATGCTAGCTGGCTCTAACCTCTCTCCACTTGTCCATTCCTAGGGAGACACACGAGCCTGGGATGTTCAAGTTCATGACCAAAAGATAAAAGAAGCAACTGAAAAAGCTAGGCATGAAACTTTTGGTAAGCACTTCTAAAATGTTCACCTATCGCTTAAGGCTTGGTGTCTTCATTTCTGTGAAAACCAGAGCAAATGTTTTGTGTTGTTCTCAGGGCCCTGGATTCAGTTCCATGCATGTGCACTAATGAAGACACACACACACACACACACACACACACACACACACACACGGACACACACAATTATCATTTGCATGGTCTTTCTCCTTTTAAAATCCCACAATTTCTTGTGATCATTTAAGTTAATGAGCATAATTCCTCTCAAGAAAAAGTAGTTATTGAATCTCAATGTGCATCGTAGGGAATATATTTTAAATACAAGGAGTGTTCTTCATTTTTTTTTTTTAAATCCTTGCTATGAAAGGGAAAAGCCTTCAACACACATACACACATTCTGTATTTCAAACTCAAACTGACCTGTGTAGGACAGCTGTTGATGACAAGAGACACATGCATCCTAGACCTCAGACCTCTGAGCTAACACAGTGATTTATGTATAGTATGTAATATGTATACATGTAGTATTTACATATAGTGTGTAGCTATATGTAATAGTGTTCTAGCTTCCAATTCAAATGTCAAACAGAATCCAGTTTTCCTTTCATGGCCAGCAATTTCACCAATTATTGAACATTTGGGTCTTTTTTTTAATACTATGGGATTTTTTTAAATATAAAAAATGGACATGTAATTATAGAGACAAGTGTGCTGTCAATTTAGGCTTTAAGATATACGATTAGAAAAAAGACAAAATTTGTTTCAGTGGTTACATTGGGGTAGTTGAATTATGAATTAAGTATAAACTATTATACATTTTCTAAACTTTTAAATCTTGTTTATTTGTAAAAGTAATTCACACTTATAAAACCAAAGTAACAGACACACATGTGGCCACCACCAGGCTTGATGTCAACATTTTGCCATGTTGGCCTGTGTATGGTGTGTGTGTGTGTGTGTGTGTGTGTGTGTGTGTGTGTGTGTTACGTATGTGCAGGTAGGCATGCCCATGAAAGTTCAGAGACTGTAGGCCAGGTTGGCCTCTGCCTCCCAAGTGCTGGGGTTGAAGGTGTGTACCATACACCCAGATTTTTAAAGATTTTTAGCAAATACTGCTGCAACGAGTGTCTAAGTGTTGTGTCCCTTGTGCACATGTTAGAGGGACACTGGGGTGGGATCAGTGGGTCAAATTGCTTTGTTAGAAGTGTTCTAAATTATGCTTCAACAGCAGTGAGTGCAACAGTCTCGATGTCATTCCTCACATCATTGCTAATGTATGCCATTGGCAGCATTTTAAGCATTCTGCCTGGAGTTCATTAAATGTGTCCCATGAAAGGTCCCTTTGTAAGTATGTTGCCCACTTAGGTTTCTTTACAGTGCTTTCTTTGCCTGTGCTAGCCTGTGCTCATTTTTCAATTGTTTTTCCCATGTATTTAAGATCTGTTTATAGTGCTTTTTATATAGTGGATACTTTTCCTTTAATGGTCATGTTACAGTTTGGGAACATTGCCCTTAGGCCATGAAAATTCATTTTAAAGTAGATTCATTTGTATTCATTGTAGCTTATATGTGTGCTGTGTCTTTCCTAGCTGCAGAAATGAGGCACAATGACAAACTCATGTGCATACTCCATGACCGGGAACGGAGGGACAGGAAACAACTCTGTTGCGCTATCAATGACTTCCAGCAGAACTTTCAGAAACCAGAAACTCGCCGTGAGTTCGATCTGTCTGACCCACTGGCCCTCAAGAAAGATCTCCCAGCCCGAGTGTCAGACAGTGACATGCGGAACACCATCTCAGGAATGCAGAAGTTCATGGGAGAGGATTTAAACTTCCATGAGAGGAAGAGGTTCCAAGAAGAGCAGAACAGAGAATGGTCCCTGCAACAGCACAGAGAGTGGGAGAGAGCTCAGGCTGACCACAAGCTTGCAGGTAATGAAAGAGAAGACAAGTTGATCTCTGCCATGGACCACCCCAGCTGGGTATAATTCTCTGGGATGAGAATTATAGCTCAATATTTTCCTACTTATATGAATGATGTGTATGATTTGAAAGTGCTGGTTTACCTGGAGATGAGGCCATGGTCAGTGACCACATCTCAGGGGACAATTATATCTTTTGTTTAAAATGTCAAATAGGCTCTCAGGAGCATTTTGATAATATGAGAAAAAGAATAGAGGAACAGATATTGCCAAGAGAACTATGGCTCAATATTTTCCTGTGGCCAAGTGTTCCACAACCATTTCCAGGAGACCTCCTTCTTTTGAAGTTATCGCCTCAGTCTGTGGTACTTGTCACACAGAATCTACTGGATTTGGTGTGGCAGATTTCAACTCGTAGCTCAGTTTTTCTGGGTGCTTTTAAAAGCTCCACCAACATTACAAAAGTCAAAACCTCAGCCCCAGGAGTCAACATCTCCCAGTGTGTCTCCACAGTACAGGAAACACTTTCTGAGTGCTCCTATTACCCTCATTTGCTTTATATTCCTGGGCTGAAATACCACAACCAAAAGCAACTTGGGGAGGAAAGGGTTTATTTAGCTGCAAGGTCACAGTCCATCATTGAGGGCAGCCAAGGCAGAACCCAGAACCCGTGTAGGGCAGGAACCTGAAGGCAGGAGCTGAAACACAACCTACACATAAAGGTGTATGTGGTCTTCTAAGTGTCCTGGGTGTGGAAATGGAGATTCCACATGGTCCTTTGGGAACCCAATCACAGGCCCAGTATTAGCTGATTCTCACCAGGACTCACTGGACCCTGAAAACCTCAGGATTCAGACATAAAAGCGCCTCTCCATGGGGAACAACAACAACAACAACAAAAGCAGTATGGTCTGCCTCCATGGAGGCTATCAGCCACTCCTTGACAGGCACTCACAGCAGCGTCTGGTCTTCTGAGCAGGTCACTAGTGACTGAACTGGGAAGTGCAGCTGCCTGTAGTGCATAGCAGAGTACCTGCCTAGTGTGTGTGAGGCCCTGCATCCCCAGCACCAGAGTGTGCTCTTCGTGTTTGGAGTCAATGTGGAGCCTCTCTAAGTACAAGTAGAGAAAGCAGTCGACTTTTCACATGTCCATTGCATCTCGACACTGTGCCTCAGTGAGGGTGCGGGACACAGAGGTTAAGCGGTTAACGGTGCTAGGCCATGTCTGGAAGCCTGTTCTGACTCCAAACTTTCCTACTTCACTCCTGGTACCCTCCAATTTCACCCAGCCTTGTCCCCCTCACTGGCCTGGCTAATCTCTGCTGCCACTCCACAAGTGTCTGTGGCTCTTTGCTCTGGGTCTTGTCTGGTTTCTACAGCCCTTTTTCCTGATTCCTATCACTTCTTGCCTCTGAAAGGCTGAAACCATCTGATAGACCAGAGTCAACAAGGTCTAACTAATCTACCTAGGACTGCTACAGACATCGCCGATTCACAGCAGACATCACCAGTCCAAAGAGATCTCACAAAGATCTACAAGCTACACTTAAACCATCCTGCTCTCCCAGAGCCTGTGAGGCAAATAGCTTCCCCCCTCCTCTCGCTCTCTCTTCTCTTCCATGGTAAGAAACGAGTGTGAATCACCATACTGCAGGTACTTCTGGTGCGCATACTCAGGCTGATGGCCTCTTGTCCCCTGGCAGAAGACCTCCACACGCAGACAAGACTAAAGTTTGATGAGACAGCCAGAGAGCTGCAGAAGTTGGAAATCCTCACCAGAAAGGAAGTCTGTGCGGCCATGAAAGAGTTCAACAAGAAGCAGGTATATGCACCCTGAGCTCAGTCTGAAGGGAAGGACATACACACAGCAGCTTCCTTGGGGCTCCCTACGTTTTGAGGGGTCCCAAATTAAGACTGCTCAAATCACCAGTTCTAATAGAGGTAGGTGAGATCTGATTTGGCCTGCCCCTCGACTCACCTATAAACTTCACCATATAAGCTGTGGGGGTGGGGAAAGGGTATCACTTTTTTTTTTTTTTTTTTATAACTTCTTTATTGATTCTTTGGGAGTTTCACATTGTGCACTCCAATTCTGCTCACCTCCCGGTCCCCCCATATCCTCCTATCTCCCCAGCAGCACCCCTCCAAAAGAAAACAAAACAGAGCAAGCAAACAGACAAAAATAACAACAAAACAGAACAACAAAAAATCTCTTTGCTTCTCATTCCTCACATCTCCAACCCCTCTTCATTTGCCCTGGAGACACTGGGGGCCTTAGCGTGCCCTTTCTTGGCAAATGTTTGTTGTAATGAGTCACTGGTCTGGTTCAAGGCCTCTGGTTTCTGGTACACCATCAACATTGGGTCCTCACCAGAACTCCTGTGGGATCTCCTGTGGCTGCTCAGTGTCATGGAGATCCTGTGGGTATTGTTCCACAGAACCAGTCCCTTCACAAGCTCCAGATGTCCTAGATGGGTTAGATATTATGGTGAGCTAACCCAAGGCCTGGATGGTAGCTGAGCTGGTCAGTCTGGGCCACTGAGGCCACCTACCTCAGGCCAGGCGGCAGAGTCAGCACCCCTAAATGCATGCCCTCAGGGTCAGTTCAACCTCACCTGTGGTGAGGGGTGGGGCCAACTCTCTTGCTGTAGTGTCCAGTGAGAGGCAAGGCCAGTTTTTCCCAGGGCCAGCAAAGGGCAGGGCTGGTTCAACATGACCCTCTGATTTAATCTGGCATGGTTCCTAAGTTCTCTTGAGGTGACACAGGCTTCAGACATCAACAAGGGTACAAGGGTGTCACTTTTTTAACCTCCAGAACACAAGGACAGGAGCATCTGTGGAGATGAACACCACTTGGCCTGGGCTGGTCTCAGTTCTTATCTTGTCATAAGCTCAGTAATGAAGCAGTCAGTGCAGACTGATGGCACCCTTCTCTTCTCAACTGCCTGGCTTCCCCATAAGCTTCCTGCCCCTCCTGAAGATGCTCTGAGTTTCTTACTACTTTTGGAAACTGCTTCCTCCTCTAGGTTTTGTTTTTGTTGTTAGTGTTATTGTTGCTTTTCCCATGCAGTTCTAGGTGATTTACCAGCTCTCCCTGTCTTTAGACCTATAGCATCAGGAAGATTTTATTTCACATTTTACTGGTTTTTGTGGGTTTTTGTTGTTTTTTGTTTTTTAATTAAGGTTTCTCTGTGTATCCCTGGCTGTCCTGGAACTCACTCTATAGACCAGGCTGGCCTTGAACTCACGGAGATCCACCCACTTCTGCTGAGTGCTGGGATTAAAGGCTTGCAACACTTCACCTGTTGTAATTTAAGAAAAGCAGCACTCAAGAGAAAGACACCATGCAACAGGGTTCAAGCAGAGGGGATTTTTATTAGGAAAAGGGATCATAAAAGGGGGAAAGGGAAACAGGGAGATTGGCCTCTGGAGACAGGAGCAGTAGGACAGAGGAGAGGGGGAGAGGGGGAGGGGAACAGACAGACACAGAGGGAGGGAGGGAGGGAGGGAGGGGGAGAAAGAGAGAGAGAGAGAGAGAGAGAGAGAGAGAGAGAGAGAGAGAGAGAGAGAGAGAGAGAGAGAGAGAGAGAGAGAGAGAGAGAGAGAGAGAGAGAGAGAGAGAGAGAGAGAGAGAGAGAGAGAGATAAAGGTGGGAGGTGGGCAGGGACCTTTAAAAAGGGAACATAGTGAATATGTACAGATTGTGCTCTTAGTGGCCACAGGTGAGAGTAAATCCTGTCAGAACCCCAAGGACAGGCCGGTTCAGATGCCTGAATACTAACAACACCCTGCTTCCCTTTGACTCTTAGCCTTCTACCTCTGAAGTCAGACACCTGAGTGGATTTTGTATAGTGCAGGCTGTGTTTGTGGTGTGGTAGCTGCACACAGTGAGCTGAATCTGTGAGATGCAATGCAGTAAAATGTTCTGTGATGAGCCATGAGTCAAAACTCAGAGAGGCTAAGGTGAGTCAGAGAAGCCAGGTTTCCAGTGGTGCAAAGAGAAAAAGAAGGACAGAACAACAGTGTTGGTGAGGGATCCAGAGGACACCAGCAAGCTGCAAGGGTTTTCTGTTTTTGTTTTTGTATGTGCATTGGTGTTTTGCTATGGATGTCGGGTCCTCTGGAACTGGAGTCACAGACAGTTATAAGCTGCTGTGTGGGTGCTGGGGATTGAACCCAGTCCTCTGGGATATAGCTGTCAGTGCTCTCAACCACTGAGTCATCTCTCCAGCCCTACTACAAGTGTTCTTAAGCATAATTTAGTTCTTTTTTGTTTTACAGAGGAAGCCCAGAGGGAGATGTCAGCTCTAGTCCTCACAGTGAACAGCAGAATGGAGGGAGCTCTTGACAGTTTACTGTCTCTTGGCAGGTCATCTATGTAGTCATTCAGTGTTTATAATTCAGCAGATGTGGACTGAGCCCCTCCTGTGACACTTGTGGGGACTCTTGTGGAACCATGGTGTCTCACTCATGGATTTTGACGTGTGTGTGTGTGTGCGTGCGCGCGTGTGCTCATGCACCCGTGTACACACATGCATGTTTTATGTGCTAATATATATACACATACATATATGAACACACACACACACACACACACATTTTTCAAGACAGGGTCTCACTATGTAGCTCTGGCTGTCCCAGAGTTCACTATGTAGGTAAGGCTGGTTGCGTGAGTGCCAGGGTTAGAGGTGTACGCCACCGTGCTTGGCTCATTCCATACTATTTCAATAAGCATCCACAGTGTTGCCTTCAGACCGCACAGCTCCGTGTGAATACTCTAGGCAGCACTGTCACAGTGCCTCTGTCTGAGGAAGCTGCACTTCAGCCTTCACAGCCCCGTTCCTGACTGGAATCCGACCTTGCTGTTTAGCCAGGGTCATTAAAACTTAAAGAAAATTCCACACTGGGCATGATGGCCCCCACCTGTAATCTGGCACTCCAAGGATATGGTAGGAAGAGTTCCTGGCCGTGCTGGACTACAGAGAGAGACCCTGTCCCCCAAAAAAGAAAAGAACGTTTCAGGCAGGCCATTTTGTGTCAGCAGGGCAGGCACAACGGGGACTGCTTATTTCACATCTGGGTTTAGGGTGCAGGCTTCGGAGCCTACCAACAAGGTTCAAGGCAAAGCCCTTCTCTGCAGCCTTAGACAAGGCCATTGAGGCCTGTTTTGTCATCTGCAGAACAAGGCTGAAGGCAACACCCACCTTACCCTTCAGTATTCACAAACTCTCCTCCAGTAAGGCACACCTCAGACCTCAGGAACTCTGAACACAAAATCAGTGTTCCCCTCTGCTGCATGTCCATCTCAAGTTGGCTAGGTCAGAGCAACTGCCAGGATTACAGCAACACAGAAAGGAAAAGATGTGGTTGGCCTCTCCCATCTGTGTCCTCCAAGAAGCTGCACAACCACCCTTGCTCACATTTTGTAGAATGTGTGCACATTCTGCAAAATGTGAGGCACAATGTCATAGTAAGCAGTAATGGCCATGGCACCTGCTCTCTGTTCACTTTGAGGATGCACACAGCGTGTTAGGACAGTTTAGCTCATCATCAGGACCCTGAACACTATTTAAAGATTTATTTTGTTTAACTGTGTGTGCACACACATGTGTGTGCCATGTGAGTGCAAGTACCTTCAGAGGCCAAGGTGTCAGATCCTCTGGAGTGGAGTTACAGGAAGCTAGGAGAACTTGGGTCCTCCGCTCTTAAACGTTGAACTAATTTCTCCAGCCTATATTTTTAACGCTGGCAACAGTTAGGAAATTGCTAGCATGTTTGGCTATTTGACAGCCCTACCACAGAGGCTGATTAATGCCTCGTCATTGATAAAGCAAGGCTCAGAAGGGGTTAGCAATTTTCCAAAGGACATCTGAATACTAAATGGCAAGTATTTGAATTTGGTCTTTGTTTGCCAGAAAATCTGTGCTAGATGAACAAGGCAGCTGGCCTCTTGCAAGCCCCTGCCTTTCAAGTTCTCTGTCCATTCTTCTCTAAGAAGAATAGTCAATGTTGGTAAATGTCTCCTAGTCACCTATATTAGAGTTTTCTAGAGGAACAGAACTGATAGAACGAATCTCTCTATATAAAAACGGGGTTTACTAGAGTGGCTTACAAACTGTAGTCAGGCTATTCCAACATGACTGTCTCCTGACAGAAAGTTCAATAATCCAGTAGTTGTTCATTTGGTTCATGAGGCTGGATGTCTCAGGTGGTGTTCAATATACCTCAGAATCCCAAAGAACTGGGCTCTAACACCAGTGGAGGAGTGAGCTTGCCAGTGAGAGTGAGGGCAAGCAAGCAACAAGCAAGAATTCCCTTCTGGCTGCCACCAGAAGGTGTGACCTAGATTTAAGGTAGGTCATTGTCTTAGTCAGTGTTCTATTGCTGTGGAGAGACACCATGATCAGGGCAACTCTTAGGAAAGAAAGCATTAATTGGGGGTATGCTTGTAGTTTCCGAGGGTTAGTTCATGTATCATCATGGCGGGGGCATGGTGGCATTTGTGGCACTGGAACAGTATCTGAGAATTTTTCACGCTGACTCACAGGCAACAGGGAGACAATGGGCCTGGGGGCCTGGTGTGGACTCTTGAAACCTTGAAATCCACCCCCCAGCAACACACCTCCTCTAAGAAAGCCACACCTCCTAATCCTTCTAATCCTCAAATAGTACTACTCCCTTGTGACTAAGTATTCAAATGTATGATCCATTTGGCAGCCATTCTTATTTAAACCACTACAGGCCTCCTACCTCAAATGTTCCAATTAAAAAAAAAAAAAAAAAAAAAACCCTCACACATGTACCCAGCGGCTAGATGTATGTAGTCAAGTTGGCAACCAAAAATAACTATACAGAGAAATATCTGCAGCCTAGAGAAGGCAGGTGTACTATACAAATCACACAGCCCTCACTTCCATGCTTTGAGCAGTAAATCATCAAGAATTTGCACACACACACACCCCAGACAAGGTTTCTCTGTGTAGCCTGGCTATTCTGTAACTCACTTTGTAGATCAGGCTGGCCTTGAACTCAAAAGATCCACCTTCCTCTGCTTCCTGAATGCTGGGATTAAAGTTGTGCACCACCACCAGACAGGAGTTCCTTTGTAGTGGGGGCTATGCTGAAACTGTCAGGACTGCTGAGGCAGCTGTGTGCTCCCACCTTTAGAAGTCACCACTGTGGCATCTTGTGGTGGTGGCCTACAGATGTGCAAAGGTTTTAGAATGCACACTGCCCTGTACTGGAGATGAGCCATTGGGAAAGCTCCTTGCTTTGACAAATTGGTGCAGAGACCCACAGTTGTACACATACCTATGGGGAATGGCCCAAAGCCCAGCCTGCAGCCAGGGCCCAGATGAGGTCTTGACCCTGAAGTCACTCCAGCACATTGAGGGTCTTCTCTGCTTAGGTTATGGAGTTGGCAGAAAGGAGGAGGCAAGAGAAGCAACAAGAGCAAGAGGACAACATGACTGAGATCGCCAACCTGCTGCGCAGTGACTTGCTCTCTGAGAACCCACATCAGGCAGCCAGCTCCTTTGGGCCTCACCGTGTGGTCCCTGACCGCTGGAAGGGCATGAGCCCGGAGCAGCTGGAGGAGATCCACTTCACTCAGAAGCAGCAAATCCAGGAGAAGCTGGTGAGCCCTTCCTGGGCCACAGAGCCGCCTCTGTGCCCCTGAGTTGATCCCACATCCAGCTCCTGTGACAATGCTCACCCTGAGAGATGCCTCTGCTGTAGGCAGGGTTCACTCTGGTGTGTAGATAAAAGTTTCTGTCACCCAGTTCTGCAGCCAGCCATTCAGTCCCAAATCAACACACAGAGGCTTATATTAATTATAAACTGTTTGGCCAATGGCTCAGGCTTCTTATTGGCTAGATCTCTCTTAATTATTAACCCATTTCTATTAATCTATGTATTTCCACATGGTCTTGGCTAATCAGAGAATACCTGGGTGTCCTGCCTTCCTAGTAGCTACATGGTGTCTCCTGGCTACTCACTCTCTGTTCCTCTTCCCAGCATTCTCATAGTCTAAGTAGCCCATTTTGCCTGGCTTCCTGCCTGGCTCCATTTTGCCTGTCCATTGGCCAAAACAGCTTTTATTCATCAACCAATAAGGAAAACATATATTCATAACATACAGAGGGACATCCCCCATTGGGAGGGAGGGGGCAAGAGCCAAAACCTATGGTCACACATGATGTGTGTAGCATGTGTGAGAGGAACAGAGGATGACTGCAGACCTTTGAAGGATGGAACATGTGTCTATAGAGCTGGGAAGTTGGTAGGAGGGGCAAGCAGGTTGGTGGGTGGGGCAACTTTAGATATGTTAACTGTGCAATGTCCATTAGACGTCTGTGGGATTAGGTTTGCCTGATATGACAAAAGAAAAGGACACCAAAAAGCACTAGCTACAGCATTGTAAACAAGGTAGATTCTGTCTGTATGTAATCAGTCCCCACAGGACAGGCTCGAAGAGAAGCTCTGTGGCCACTGGATTCTGCTGTCGTGGTTCTACCTTTGTGCAGAATGGCTGCTTAGATGCCAACCATCACATACATGAGAAAACAGTAGAGAAAGAGAAGTAAAGATAACACTTTTAAGGGGTTTCACAAGACATTTCCAGACATATTTCAATGAACAACATTTAGATTACTCCAACTGTAAAGGACATTGGGAAATGTATCACTAGTACTTTATTAAGGATGGCTTCTGGGGACTCTTACATTTTTTTGTCCAAGTAAGTAAGGTGTAGGTGGGGAAAAGCAGAGGATGCAGGGTGTATGATCAGGACTCAGAACAAGGCATAGGCTAGAGCCTTATGTTTTAGAGTTGTCATCTACAGAAAATAATATGATAGCAGTCCTGGGTGTGACCATGGGTGAAGCAGACAGGAGAGGAGGCTCAGGCATGGCCATCATTTACAAATCAAGCTGCTGTAGGGAGCTGGGGAAGGAGTGGGTAGATGGATGCCAAGAGGGATGTCCTGAAGGTCAGGGGAGGGAAAGTGTTCCTGGAGGGTAGAGAAGGAACCCCTGCACCACAGTGCTCCCAGGATGTGGTTCCCCTCAGGAACCCACCAGGCAGAAGTGCTGGGGGGAGGGAGGGCCACTCTGTGATTGGCTGCAGGGAAGGCTGGCCTGGGAGGAGAGCACAGGGAAGGAATGGCAGAAGGCTTTGCCTGTCTGTCATACATCTGTTCAGCTCGACTGTGGAATGAAGGTTGGCTCTAAACCCAGCATTTTTGTCCAGTTTTTAATCTGGAAGATTTAGAAGGCAGGAACACACAAAGGGAGAAAGCCCACATTAAGATGCTTGCTCAGGCCTTGCTCCATGTCTCTTGGTGCTCTCTTTGCCATGCCCTCTGTGCCCTGGGTGGTCTGGAAAATGGAGCTCATGTTGAGGCAAGTGTGCTGCTGGCCATGGTGTCTTTGAACAGTCCCTTTTTTTAGAGAGGCTTCTGAGATTCCCAGCAGCAAGGCAATTTGTCCCATGTGGCAGGTGGCTAAGCCAGTGCAGGCTGACTTTGTGCCCTGGCAGGAGGCCTACTGGACACCACCTACTCCTCCAGTGTGGGTGCTCATCTTTCCTTCAGTCTGGCCCACCCAGTTACTTCTCCTGGGAGATTGGTGGGATGCTCACTGAGCTGAGCACTCTTGGAAGTCACTTCTCTACGTTAATCCAGTGTCTCCTGGAGGGCTCCATGCTTCATCAAGAAGGATCTGGAGTGCATATCCAGGGCCAAAAGGCAGTACTTCTAGAACTAGGCTGTCACCCACACCCTCATAGTGATACTGTTGTCCTAGGATGAGGCTCAGTGCTCAGAGAATCCACAGATGATCCCCACTTTGGGCAGCTTGCTGGGATGGTATCTGGTTTGCTAAGCCAGCTGGGAACCCTCCTGAGGACTTGATAGGGATCAGCCTGACTGGGAGCACTATGGGAGCCAAGTCCCCAGATCCTTCAGGGATAAGAGAGCATCAATGCCATTTGAGGGTAGAAAGCCACCAGGCCCCACAAGACAAGGGCAGGGTAGGAAGCCACCAGGCCCCACAAGACAAGGGCAGGGTAGGAAGCCACCAGGCCCCACAAGACAAGGGCAGGGAGTGTGAGGTCACTTCCCTTCTCCTTCTCCAAGCTTCAGTTTCTCCATCCATAAAAACAGGTCATGTTTCCAGATGAACCCCACAGGTTCCTGGGCCTTGGGAAAAGGTGGTAAACCTCTTTTCCTGCCTTCAGAGGCTTCAGGAGGAAGAACGCCAGCGTAGCATGGACTGGGACCGACGCAGGATCCAGAAGGCTCGTGCCAACCTGCTGCATGAGCGTCAGCAGCAACGCTTGCAACGGGAACTGCGCAGGGCTCTGGACTGCAGCAACCTCAGCCTGGCCAGGGAGCAGTATTTACAGTGAGTTCCAGGGACCTCCATAGGTGCAGAGTAGGAGGGCAGACCCACAGGTCACTGTGTGTACCTTAAGTGTTTGAGGGGAATCAGGGAGGCTTTCAGGAGGAGGCTTCATGGCTATCTTGGGGTGCAGTAATTGCCTACTGTGTGCCCTCTCCAGGCAGAGGGGAGGAGGGCTCCCAGGATCTTTCACATACCAGAGTCACCTGGATACAGACAGAACCCCAAGACTGGGTTCCAGGATGCAGCCATGCCAGACAAACTAGCAACAAAGTACCAGACAGGTACTGGCTCACTGAACTTGAGTTCTGAGGGCACCCCTGGGGTTCGCTGCAGTCAGGACTTAGTCACCATAGGGTCTGACAGTTGTCATGGCTTCCACTAGGGCTTAAAAGGAATCATGCTCATGTGGAATGTCCCCATGAATCACTGACACCAAGTCCCTCTAACTTCAGTGTCACTACAGAGTAGTAGTAGAGAGGATGCTTTACATATGCATATATATGATTTATTTTTAAATAACGTGTGTGTGTGCGCGTGTGCACGCACTTTACTTATGTAAATCCTATGTGCCACTTGCATGCAGTGCCTATAGAGGCCAGAAGAGAGCATCAGATGCCCCTAGAACTGGAGTTGTAATTGTTTTGTGCTTCCATGTGGATGCTGGAAACTGAACCTGGGTCCTCTACAGGAGCAACAAGTGCTCTTAGCTGCTGAACCACCTCTCTAGGCCTGGATAACTCTTATTTTGAGCTCATTAGTGTTGGAATGTACTCTGTAAGGTGGGGATAAAATACTTCTGAGTTTTACCTAACATATTTGCTTATCTCTTTTCTTCTGTTATTAGGAAAAAACAAATGGATGAAGCCTCCACAAGTCAACCTACGGAAGATTTTTTCTCACAGTTTAATACAAGAAGCCGCTAATAGGAACGACTCCTCTTTTCTTGGTGACAGTAGTGTGGCCCCCTAGGATTCACACTTATTTCAAAGTGAACTTCCCCTCAAGTCTTCTCACCCTGGTGGGGAGTGTGCACTCTTGAGGCTCTGCTCTCTGAAGGTCTCTAGTGCAGCTTTGGGTGCTGTGGACATAGGGCACATAGGACACAATGAGGACCTGTGTGCCGCTCCAGTTCCAGGCTGGCTGCTGCAGTCACTTGCAACCTCAGTGAGCATCATAGATGTTGTCTATGTGTTCCACAAAGCACTCCTTGGTTGGATTCTCACCCCAGAGGCTGACCAGTACCTCTACCACTGTCTAGTGGGAGAATCTGAGTAAAAGGCACACATCTGGCTTATCGTGTGATCACACACACACACACACACACACACACACACACACACACACACACACACACACACACCAGGAAATGTCAGCACTCGGGATTGAACCCAGCAATTTCAGCCTTTTCATCTTCTGGCTCCTATAACAAAGACCCAGGCAACAGTGGCTTCTTTAAATCATCCGTTTTTATTTCTTGCTTCATTAAAAGCAAGCTGGCCTAGGAGCCCTGCTGGTTGGGGAGGGCCCAGTGTCCTCTGCTACTTGCTCAGTCTCCCTTGCCACCATGTAGCTCCCCCATCCTAGAGTCTACGCCTCTTCCCCATCTTGTAACTCTGTACTAAACCCTGTCACCAAAACCTAGCCTTCAGTCCCTTCAGGGATGTGGTCCAGAAAGTACCCATTTTGACCCTTCTCTCATCCCCATGATGATGAGCTCCTGCTAGCAAGAGCGTTCCTGTTTTGGTCTGGTGGTCCCCAGGATGATAAAGATGTGAAGGGGATGTCCAGACCAAGGAGACCTCCACATTTACCCATCACAAGTGCATTTGCTTGGAAATGTGCAACCACCACCAACACTGCCAACAGCTGCTGGGCTTTCAGGAAGGTCAAATTGTGTTGAGGTCACCAGAACAGTAGGGCAGTGCTCAGTAGCCATCACTTTTGGCCACGGGTATGCACAGGTACCCTTGAAGCTCTGCCATTTACAAACTCCCATCTGGGCCAAGAGTCCAGTGGTAGTGACAAAGTGGCCCAGGATATTAGTCAGTCACAGGGTCCACCCATGCTTTCCCACAGACTCCACTTTGCCTGGGTCTTTCAACACAGCCTGCATCTCTGTCATAAAACTGTTGTTCTACCCCATGTTTTCCTCAGGGACCCACACACACCCTGTGAATGGCTCCAGCCCACACATAGACTAGACCTCTCTTCTCTGGAGCAATATGGAATCCTGTGATAGAAACCAAAATGTTGCTAGAGACCCACAGAAACCAAAGCACCCTGTCAAAGGAGATACCAGGGCCCAGCCCCTTCAGATGCCCACCTGTGCACTTGGGTGGCCCCACTACCAAGCCTAGGCATCCACATCTGGAACTCAGCCCTTGCTTCCTGAGTAGGAGTATCTAACTCTAAGAGTGCCTTATGGAACAAGAGCATGCCAGGAAGAAAGGGTGGTGTAGATGCTTTGGGGAGAGAGACTTAAGAGCACTACAGCAGACTGGGCACCTTATACACTAGACAGTTCTGGGTCCTTAGAGTTCTGAGGGTTAGAAGTTTGTGATGGAAGCCCAGTGGTGGTGGCAGGACACACCTTTAATTCCAGCAATTGAGAGGCGGAGGCAGACGGATCTTTTGAGTTGGAGGTCAACCTGCTCTGTAGAGTGAGTTCTAGGACAGCCAGGGCTACACAGAAGAAACCCTGTCTTGAAAAACAAATATTTATGATGGAGACACCAGGAAGATAAGGCATAATGACTCATGTTAACAACTGCATTTATAATTGCCCTATTTCCAAGTAAGGTTACTGTCTGAGTTATTGGAAGGTAGGATCACAAGTCATCCATCACTGAATAAAATGCCAAGGAGCCCCTGGGTGTATCACTAATTCTATGGGGAACATTGATGAAAGGGCCAGTATTTGGCACAAAACATCTCAAGACCAAATCCTCAGATTTATTTGCCCCAGAGTGACAAAGGGCAGGGATTAAGAGTCAAAAAACAGGAGACAGAGGAAGAGGGGGAAAGAACAAGGGAATGGAGAAGGAATATTTGTCCTGGAGAAACAAAGGACTGTGTAGCATGTATGTTTTCCGACAGCCCGCCCACCACCGGTCTGGGCCCACAGCCCCCACAGCCGCGCCAGCCCCAAATAACACACTGAGACCCTGTATTGGATACAATCTGTTGGCCAGTTACCATTATTGTTTATCGGCTAGCTCTGTCTTAATTATTAACCCATTTCTACTTATCTAAGTATTTCCAAGTGGTCATCTTATGGGGAGTGGCAGGCCTGGCATCTTGCTTCCTCTCGCTCTACAAGCTGACTCCTCCTACTTCCTCTTTCCTCTTCCTAGCCCCGCCTATCTTTCTGTCCTATGGACAAATGGAGGTCTATAAAGGGAAAAGGGAAAACCCTGTGTTAGGATGAGGTGTTTAACTGGGCCATGTTAATTAGGGTAGCCAAAAAAGGTGGCTTTTGATTGCTGGAGTTCATTACTTTGCTAGCTGGACCTTGGTAGTCTGCCTCATGGGGGAGAAAAGCGACCAAATAAGGGAATAGAACGAGGTGGCTAGCTCTAAGAATGTAATCTAATGGCTTTTTAGGTAGACAGAGGGAATTGGGGAAGGAAAGGCCCACCAGAGCCATGTTTCCCATGCTTGAGCCAACTAGAGTCCCCTCTATGGGTATCCAGGATAAGCACGTCAACTTGGGGCAGCATCCTGTTGACAGACAATGGACAGTCAGCTGAGGTGGCAGATCCTCCTGCTTTTAAGGAGTGTGGTGGTTCGAATGAAAATGGCCCTCATAGGCCCATAGGGAGTAGCACTGTTAGGAGGTGTGGCCTTGTTGGAGTAGGTGTGGCCTTTTGGAGGAAGTGTATCACTGGGGGTGGGCTTTGGGGTTTCAGAAGCTCAAGCCAGGCCCAGTGAGTGGCTCACTATCTCCCTGCTGCATGCCAATCCAGATGTAGAACTCTCAGCTCCTTCTCCAGCACCTGTCTACCTGTGTGCTACCATGTTCTGTTACGAGCAGGTTCCCCACCCCCACCCCCACCGCCAGTCTAGTCCTGCCGCCACGCCAGCCCACAATAACACGCAGAGACTCTGTATTTGATACAATGCTGTTGGCCAGTTACTATCATTGTTTATCAGCTAGCTCTGTGTTAATGATTAACCCATGTCTACTATTCTAAGTATTTCCACGTGGCTCATCTTACAGGCCAGAGCAGGTGGCATGCTACCTCTCCGGGGCTCTCCATGTTGACCCCTACTTCCTAATTCCTCTTTCCTCCTTGTCTACTCCTAGCCCCGCCTATCTTGCTTTCCCATTGGCCCACAGTGCTTTATTCATTTAACCAGTATGAGAAACGTATTTACAGAATAACATCTCCCATCAATGTTCCCCACCACAATACTGGACTAAACCTCTGAATCTACAAACCAGCCCCAAATTAAATGTTCTCCTTTATAAGAGTTGCATGGTCAGCCAGGCATTGGTGGCATATGCCTTTAATCTCAGAACTTGGGAGACAGAGGCAGGCAGATCTCTGTGAGTTTGAAGCCAGCCTGGTCTCCAGAGTGAGTTCCAGGACAGGCTCCAAAGCTACAGAGAAACCCTGTCTCGAACTCCCCCCTTCACCCCCAAAAAGAGTTGCATGTTCATAATATCTCTTCACAGAAATAGAAACCCTAACTAAGACAAGGAGGGAGACACAGTGAAATGTCCATAGAAACACTATACGCCCATCAGTCGAATGTAGCAACAAAATGTGACGTCTCAATACAGTAATTATTCAGCCCTAGAGAGGAGTTGCCAACAGAACATATGCAGCATGGACAGCCTTGAAAATATGCCAAGGGAAGAAGCCAGTCATGAAGGACTACACATAGTATGACTACATTTTTATGTAGGACATGTCCAGAATAGATCTTTAGAGACAGAAAGCAGGTTAGACTTTTTGCTAGGGCCAGGCTTGAGTGATAAAGAGCACAGAGTGTACAACATGAGATTCTACGTGTTTGAAGTTCCAGGATCAACAAAACTGTTCTTTTAGGACATCAGGAAGATGACCACGGAGAAACATGAGGCTACTTGCTAGGAGTGGGGTAAGTGTACATATAAAAACAGTTACTCCATCCACTGCTACCAGAACTGTAACTGATGGTCCCCAACAAACCCCAGTACAAGTAAGCTCTGTTTCTGTCAGCCATTGCCACATCCACCAGTAGGTGGCGTTTCTGGCTCGCCTGCTCCAACCTCTGCACAGCACTGGCCATCTTGTTTCCACTAGAGCCTGAGTGTCTGCAGATAAAGGAGGCTGGTGGAGGAAAGCCATAATGACAACCTGAGCAACAGCCACTTTGGATGACAGAGCAAAGAGACAATAGGATGGGTCTCCATAGGTCTCCACGCCGTCCTTGAGCAGCAGAGCATGGGGAGGGGCTGGAAAGGATAGAAGACAATGAAAGTTTCAGGAGGTGGGAGCCAGGCAGGGAGCTAAGTGCAGTGTGCACTTACAGAATGGGGCTTCATCTGTGATTGCTCGCCCCACCCCAGATGTCCAGGTCTCTTTCCTAACTATTACCTTCAGGCACATGCTGCTCATGTTGGAGCCCAGGCCCTCGTCAGACCTGGCAGCAGTCAGCCTTTCCATCTCTGTCTGTTGTTTTCCATCTCTGTTGTTTTCCTCTACAAATGAGGGAGGTGAGCATCTTATCACAGCCCTGAAATGAGGCATGACCAGAAGTCCCAGAACCACAGGAGTCTTTCTTACAGTTATTCTAGAAAACACTCCTAACTTCCTTCTTACAGTGGTGCCAGAGAAACTCAACTCTACTAGCTACAATTTGGGGACCAGAACACCCCAGAGCTTATTGAAGGTGAGATAAGATGGCTAGGGTCATCTCCTCCATACCAGACTGGCTTCTCAATTAATCACCCCAAAGGTTCCCATTTGGGGCTTGGGTTCACAGTGTAGCTTTGTTGAGAAGATGCCCAGGCAGAACCTAGGGCAGGTCTCACAAGCATCTGGTCTCCTGGGGACAAGGAGAAGATCCAGATAGCCAACACCTAGTCTCTTCTCTAAGGCCACTCAGAGTCCTTGTCTTGCTTCTCTGGTAAGAGGTCCAGAGTGGCCCACTGACTGGCTCAGTATTCATTCTTAACTCAAGTTCATGAAAATGTGCAGTCCATAGGCCCCATCTCCAGCCACATCCTCTGGCGGGGAGGGGAGGGTTTTGTGGGTCAGAGTTTAGTCCCCTGGAGACGGAAAAGTGGGCTTACAGCTGTGGAGCCCAGCACCATGCTGGCCCAGTGTTATTACCCTATTAAAGCGTACACGGTCCTTTCTTACGCATTCCTTGTCCCAGAGGAAGACTGGAGGTTTAGAAAGGTAAACTAACGCCCCCAAGTCCCCAGGGCCAGAAGAAGGTGAAGTCCAGCATTAAATCCAGTTCTGATGCCAAAGCTCTGGCCACCTCCCCAGAACAGAATGCCCAACAGGCAACTGTCAGCAGAGTCCCTATCCTAAAGCATTCAACAAAAGCTGACACAGTGAGATGGTGCAATGGGTAAAGTGTCTCTGTACAAGCCTAGTGACCTGAATTCAATCCCTAGGACCCAGAGTTGAAGAAGAGAAACAATTCCCAGAAGTTGTCCTCTGACCTACACACACACACACACACACACACACACACACACACACACACACTTTTATAATGTTGAATATTTTTTGAAAATATGACACCGAGGAGATGGCTCAGTAAAGTGCTTGCACAAGCATAAAAACCGGAGTTCACCAGACCCACATAAAAATGTCCCATATACCTGTAATTCCAGTGCTGGGGGAATGCAGACAGGAGGTTCCCCAGCTCAGCTGGCTAGCCAGCCTATCCTACTTGACAAGCTCCAGGCCAGTGAGAGACCCTGTCTGAAAAACAAGGTAGAGCCAGGCATTTTGGTGCATGCCTTTTATCTTCTGGAGGAAGAGGCAAACAAATCTCTGTGAGTTCAAGGCCAGTCTGGTCTATGTAGTAACTTCCAGGCCAGCCAGGGCTACACAGTGAAACCTTGATTATGAATATATAAATACGTGGGTAAATAAACAGGGTAGAGAGCTATGAGGACCAGGCCACAGATCTGTAGCCTCTACACGCATATGCACACACAAAACCTGAGATGGGTTAACTTTATTGGAACAACAAAAAATCTCTAGTAGCAGACATGATTGCAATCAAAGATACTTCACAGAGCTCCATTCTCTTGGAGCACTGGTTATACTGAGAGAACAAAAGAAAAAAAAAAGAGATTTACAGGTCCAGGTGATGGTGGCACATACCTTTCTTTAATCCCAGCACTCAGGAGACAGAGGCAGGCAGATTATTGAGTTTGAGGCCAGCCTGGCTGCAGAGTGAGTTCCAGGACAGCCAGAGCTACACAGAGAAATCCTGTTTTTAAAAAACAAATACATAGAAAGAAGTTCAATGTTTGTATTGATCAGTTAGTAACATATTATTGGCTGTAACTCAATTGTTATGACAGGGAGACTCAGTTGCTTAGCAATGGGAGTATCTCATAGTTAGGTCCCACCATGTTTAAACATCAAGTTGGGCTACTGTTCACTATGTGTAGAAGCCACTTTGGGTTAGACTTTATCATCCAAGTATGGAGAATGGCTTAGGCTAAGCTCCAACCACTTTTATACAGGTGACAGCTTCCTAGTACACTCTCTCTTGAACCCAGTCTCTGTCTTGAATTCTGGGCTTGAAAAGAAGCTGTGGGCAAGGAGAACCAGGCAGGAAGCTAAGTAGAGAGGGCAGTTGCAGAGTGGGGTTCTATTGTAGCTCTCAAGCCAGTCTCTGTCTTCCAGCTTCATCAGTCAACTCGGATGCCTCATGACAAAATCAGTGTGTTCTGAGCTAGAGAGATGGTTCAGTGGTTAAGAGCACAGTTTGCTTTTCCACAGGATCTAGGTTCAATTCCCAGTACCCACCTGGACTCACAACTATCTGTGACTTCAGTTCCAGGGGACCCAATGCCCTCTTCTGGCTTATCTAGGCAGCAGGCACACCTGCTGCACATTCAAGCAAAACAATCATACACATAAAATACAAATAAAGCTCTTTTCAAAAAGTATGTCTAAGCTGCTGTCCTTCTTTCTCAAGCCTATGTCTGTCCACATCAACCTCATTCTTGTAACTTTCTAGACAGAAAGCTAGGACTTATCACTGAACTTTCTCTCTTACACACACACACACATACACACACACACACACACACACACACACACACACACACGAGGGCACACGTGAAAGAGAGAGAGCCTATTAGCAAAGCCTGTTCACCAGTCTTCAATATGTATGTATATATGTGTGTATTTATGCATGTGTATGTATATATGTATGTATAAAACATATTTCAGTGTGTCTCATCAATATGGGGAGACACCTTGACCTAAGCCAACGTCTACCTAGTCTCTTCACTGGCACACCCATTCCTCCCCTATCAACCCACATTGGTTCTCAAGCCACCATAACCACAGAGCCAGGGTTAAAATGCAAGGTACATCTTTTCAACTGAGAGAAGAGTCAAAAGGCCACGTGACTATGCCACCTCCTTCCCTGCATCCCCTCTTCACCCTCTGCCTCACCACCTTGTTCCTTGCTGTACCCTGATCCTGCCCCACATTCCTGCCTTGAGCATCCCCATACCCATCATTCCCTCTGCTTGGCATGTTCTGTCTTCCAGATACACACATGGCTAACTGTCACTTTCCTAGCTACTCAGATCAGCAGTTACCTTATGGGGGGGTGACTTTTCCTGGCCTCTATACAGAAAGGCTCTCCCCCCATGGTACTCTTCCTACCTCCATGGCCCTTTTGCCTCATTTGTAGACCCATCATTCGTTGTCCTCGTGGCCACTAAGATGTATGTTCCATGAGGACAGGGACTGCTTCATTCACAGCTACTCCCAGAGCCTTGAACAGTACAAGACATGGGTTTGCTGTCTGAGTTGTCTGAGGGAGAATTTCACAGTCTGAGTATAAACAACCAAGGCTCTGGTATTATTGCAGCTATTTCTGCTCAGTGTCCTGAGAGCTGAGAGGGGAACTCACCCATCAGGGACAACTGGGGGTGGGGGGGGGACTCACCCACCAGGGATCACTTGGTATGAGGCTTGAGAAGCCACCAGGGAAGAATTTGTAACTGGAGATTGCTCTCCCACCCATCCGTTCCCAAATAACCACCCAGAGGCTTAATATTATTACAAACTGTTTGGTCTATTAGTTCAGGTTTATTGTTAACTAGCTCTTGGAACTTTAATTAACCCATTAATGTTATTCTATATTTTACTGGGAGGCTTGTGGCTTATTACCTCACATCTTGCTTTCCCAGCAGCTCCCTGACTCGACTTTCTTCCTCTATCTGTTTGGGTTTCTTGCCTAGCTATATTCTGTCCTGCCACAGGTCAAAGCAGCTTCTTCATTAACCAATGACAATAAAATATAGTCACAGCATCCCACATCAAGAATTCGCTCTGGGGAAAACAGACCTGACACAGTATAGTCTAGTTATCTGACCCAGTTAGCTGATAATGGGGAACACTGTTCCTGGGTAGGGCAGTGGAAGGCCAGCACCCTTGTGAGACACAAGGGACAACCAGGCAGGAAAAACCCTAGCATGGCACCTGAGAGACAGCTTGAGGTATCAGAGAGCATTGCTTAGCCATGTCTGGTGTCATTGGATGTGCTGGCCACCTCCTAGATTAGAAACGCTACATCAAAAGCTAGCAGCACTCAGCTTGAATCAAATCCAACCTGTGCTTGGTTGAGAGCCCTTGAAAATCATATATTAAAGCTATGCAACTCTTCCTTATAGATTCAAATTTGCTGGATGGGACTTAGCATGTACAATACCCTAGGTTCACGCCCAAAAATTAAAGGAAGAATAAGAAATGACATGTAGTCTGGAGAGCAGAGGGGCAGAAATAAATAAGCAAATACACGGCAAAACCCAACTCAAATAAGTTCATAAAATGTCTGAGAGTGATTTGGGTGTTTTTATTACTAACTTAGATAAATGTCAGAAGCCCTCTTGGGGAGGAGGAAACTGTTACTTTCCTAACATACTGCCATCATGTCTACCTGGACCAGGGCAAGATCTTGCCATTTTCCTGAGCCTGACACAGGAAAATATAGTGAGATATTCACTTTGTCCGCACCTGTGGCACTGACCATGCCAATTGGGGGTGGGGACAGGGGCGAACATGACCTGGGGGAACTAGGTCTGGGGAAGGGGCCCCCCACCCCTGGAGTGCTCTCTTGCTTGCTGGATGGGGACAGAGAGCATCCAGAGGCATCCTTGGGATGGGAACCTGCTGGTGTTCATCTGTCTCTGTTGTAAGTTATTTCCCCTGAATAAACATCTATTCAGCCTGTTTTTCCTGATCCTTATTACACCATGATAGGAAAAGCCTGTCATTCCCAGGAGTCTGAGGCATTGGTGCCTTTCCCAGGACCATGAGTCTGTTTTCTAGGAGTCCAGCCTCTACTCAGGGGCTACAAGTAGTCCATCCAAGTGATAGGACTGGCTGGGTGGCGTGGGGAGCTGGCTGGTCACTGAGGCACCAAGCACATAGGGAAAAGGAAACTTCCCCAGACTCAACTGAAACTTGCTAGGCAAGCAAGCCCCAGGGTAGGTAAAGAGCTGCTTGAGTTTCATGTCAACTGTGTGCATAAAATGAACAATATGGAAGCAGAAGAAAGACTTTGGTCTCAGGATCTGGCTCCCTTCCCTCCACATGATCTTAGCTACACATTCAGCCTCTTTTGCCTCTTCTCCGGGATTCCCTGAGCCTTGCCTAGTGAAACCATAACTAACTACGCTGAGGTCTAGCGTGGTCCAGGTTCCCAGAACTGAGGATTTGATGGAGCCTGGTTGTCTGAGGCAGGCTATGTCATTTGCCTGCAACAATACAAGTTAGGGATGCAGGGAGAGGAGCAGAGTCAATGCCAAATGGAGAATGCCAGCCCTGGGGCCAGGTTTGGCTTTCTCAGCTTTCTCTGACTGTTCAAGCTGTTCAAGTATCTGACCCCTAGTCACTCATCTAAGATACAGATCAGATCATTGAGAAGGAAGTGGTTGGGACATGTGAGAAGGTGCATACTGTCCATCCCAGGTCACTGTGGCCTTAGGGACTCAGGCCCAGTGTCAAATGGGCGTGTAGGGTCACATTCTACACTTGAATACCTTCTGTTCTCTCCCTGCCCATGTACTTTTGGAAACATAACTTAGATGTCCCAAGACTGGGTTTCCACGTTTGTAAAATGGGGTTAATAAACACACTGTCATCCTAATCTTATTCTGAGAATTAAATGACAATTACATGAAAAATCTGCTTTGGGATATTCAGGGCTCATGCATGTGGCATGTCATGCTAGTAATGTTACGTGGAAGGAGCCACAATCATTGAGATCAAATTTAACAGAGGCAAAGGTAAAGTTTCCCCATTAAAGTCCAAACCATGAGTTCTGCATAAATATTTTTCCATCTCTGTCTCAGAAAAGTCACCCACTCCTCCTGGTAACATTGGTAAGTAACATCAAATGAGAACACATCTCATGTGATGACTTGTGGCGTTGGCCTGTTTCTTTTCTCAGTAAACAAGCCCTGATTAGCCCTGTCTGTGGGCCCCCTGAGTGTGAGGCTGGAGGTTGGGGGAAATGCCCATGCCTCCTCCCATCAGCCTTCCCGGCTGAAAGTTCAGATGACAGCCTTGAATCCCCGGAGCAGCTGGCCTTCTTCCACTCAGAAACACTGGAAATGGATCTACTGGAGAGTTAGCCAACAAGCATTTCTTGGAATTGTAAATGTCTGAGAGCTGCTGCAATACTTCAGATTATCTTGTTTTCTTTATCCGTGGAAGCCAAGGTTTTAATGCAGCATCTGTGTGAATATCTTTTGATAATAAGAACCAAATGTTGTTGATGGAAATGACTGGAAATTACAGTGAGGATCAGAATGTGGGCTTTTAGATTTCCTCTGGAAGGCCTGCTGAGAAACAAACACAGAAGAGACTTTCCTACAAATCACCTAGGGATGTCGCAACCCTGGGGGCTCCAGCTGCCTCCTCACTCCAGGCATGGGTGGGCTGGGGCTTGCAGACTCTTGGAGACTTCTGCTGGCTGGTGTAGATACCCCACAGCTCCAATCAGATCTCCGGCCCTCTTCTTTGAGTTCCTTCCTTAGCCACATCTAGAAACTTCTACCTAGACATCCTACAGGCGTGTCAAAACTAAATCCATCCTTTTCTCTGAACCTGGCTTGCTTTTCTATCGCCAGATGCCACACTGATGAAAGCTGACCTTGGTCACACAAGAGAAACCTGGAAATCATTCCTGACCCCTCCCCATGCTGCCCCTCCCATCTGATGGCCTGTCTCACTCTGATGTCACTCCCTCTTATCCATATATTTGGTCCCTCTCCTGCATCCAGTCTCCCCCCAGACACCAAAACTTACAGGAGTCTCCTTTGCCAGGCTCCAATAGTGCCTTTTTTTTTTTCCCAAGCCCACCTCCAGCCAAAATGATCTTTTTTTTTGGGGGGGGACAGATCCTATTCAGCCATAACCGAAACTGCAGATGGGGCTGGAGTGACAGTTCAGTCAGTAAAGTGCTTGTTGTGTAAGCATGAGGACCTGAGTTCAATCCCCGTGTGAAAAGCCTAGCACTGTGATGCACATTTGTAATCCCAGTGCCTGGAGAAGCAGAAACCCTGGAGCTTCTTGGCCAACCAGACTGGATGGATTGGTAAACTGTTCCAATGAGAAACCCTCTCTCAAAAAGTGAAGCAAGAAGATAGCTTAGTGTGAAAGCAACTGCCATGCAATCACAAAGAGCTGAATCTGGGTTCTCAGCATCCACATAAAAACTCAGGTGCATTCATCCACAACCCTAGCAATAATAGCAAGGCTGAAACAGGCAGATCCCTGAAGCTCACTGGCTTAAATAGCTTAGCCAATCAGTGAGGCTCAGGGAGAGACCCTGTCTCAAACACAAATGTGGAGAAGGATAGAGAAAGATGCTATACCTGCCACTCACATATACTATAGACTAAACATACACAATTTTAAAAAAATAATGATTACTGAGGAACCACACATACACCTATACATACATGAAAAAAATGAAACCCTAAAGCATGAATTGGGGTCTGACTCCATCAGTATTCTCAATTTGAACTCCATCTTCAAGGAAAAATTGTAAATGGCGTCAATATAAACTTGTCCCTAGGATCTGCCCAGGAAGACCTTTCAGAAACTGCCCTTGTCCCCTGATGCTCAGGGTACAGGCTGCATCCATCCTTCTTGCTGTTTACCATGTCCAGCACAGTGGGGCCTGTGGTCAGAAGAAGGGACTTAGTCCTGTACAGGGCAGGGCCTGGGGCAAGGGAATAGCTCTGATGAAGTCCCATTTAGTGGACTCCGTCCCTAGGTGTGACATATCACTGCTGTCTTGAAAGCAAAACAACTGTGATAACCAGCGAGAGGCCCTCAGAGAACTGAGCCTATTAACACTCCCTCATAGAAGTAGTGGGGGGAGGGTGATGAAGCCTGCTTAAGATCCCGGCCACTCCCTCCCTCAGCCCCCTCCAGCACCCTCGTTGCCCTCCATCTTGATGTACTAGAACATCAAGGAGGTGGAAGATTGACTCCAGTGATGCAGCCATCATAAATCATCACCTGTGTTGGGGTCACCTATGCTGGGGTACACTTTTTGGTGATGCAGCTGCTTTTTGAGTCACCGCTCTCCTCATCCGTGCTGCTGTAACTTAACCCTAATAAACAAATTGGTTTGCATGTAATTGTTTCTTGTGTCTGCTGGTGTCCTATCTTGGGTGAATGCTCTATCAGTCCCACTCCTCAGTGAAGCACCCTGCCAGGAGGGGCTCTGGGCTGCAAAGTCAGGAATGATTGAAAGGAAAGTTGACAAAAGAAGGTCGTAAGAGAGTCAGAGGGTACCAGAGAAGATGCTGAAGGCAGACCAAAGGGTAGGTCGGTCTCTGGGGTCCCGCAATGCATTAGTAGACGGCAATGGCCAGCTCTTGAGAGAAAAGGCTAAAGGTTACAAGAGCTCTCTGTCTTCCTTCTCAGACTCCTGCCTTTCACAGGGCTTGCCACAGAGACTCTATATGGAGGCCCACACAGACCCACCATCCCGCACCTAGAATTAACTCCTTGGGCCTGGGCCAGTATCTCCATGGTGTAGGTAGACCTGCCTGCTGTTGCTCTGGGGTTTCTGATTAATAACAGATCTGAGTGCATTTGTTTGCCTTGCTTTTAGAGGGCAGTGGCCATGAAATAAACATGTATTAGGTGAATGAAGTAACTCTTTTCCCTCAAACATTCTTCCTTGCCAGGCTGCCCTGACATGCCCAAAGTGACAAGACAAGCCCCAAAGAGCTCCGCATGGGGGCTCTATTAGCTTAACAGCACCTCCAGTAGAAAGGAAATCACAACTCATTCTTTGAGCCCTTCTCTGTCCTGAGTCTTTTGCTTGGGCTCCTCCATGTCCTGTTGAACACTGCTTGAGAATGCCACCCTTGCCTAGCGGTGGTGGGCACACACCTTTAACCCAGCACTCTGGAGGCAGAGCTAAGCAGATCTTTGTGAGTTCAAGACCAGCCTGGTCTACAGAGCAAGTTCCAGGACAACTAGAGCTACACAGAGAAAGACTCTGTCTAGAGAAAACAGACAAACAAAAACAACAACAAAAAAGAAAAAGACCGACAAAGTCTATGCAAGCGCCAACCTCAGATGGCTCCTGACTTCAGATGAGAGCTCGGGGCTCTTAGCAATCGAGTTACATGGGTACTGAGAACTGGAACTCAGATATCTCACTCCTGAAAGCATGCTCGGCAGTCATGTGCCATCCTGTTCCCGAGCAAACCCTTCATCTTCCACATTCTCTGACTCTCTGCACATAAGGCCACAAGATCTAAGGGAATCACATGGCACACAGCTTTGAACAAAGTACTCAGTAGAGGTTTGCTCACAGAGCACATGGGTGTCCTGCTCAATCACACCCTCAGGAACACCTCACTCCACCAAACTCTGCCTCCATAGTGTGAGTCCCCCTTTTGGATTTTGACATTAAAAGCCCCTTTATTCATTCACTTAACATCCATGAACCCATCTTTCTGAGAGGAAGTCACCACACATCCCACGTTTCCAAATTCACCATCAATCACTCTGTGGTTTTTCTGGAGCTGGCAGGCCTGGCTCTGGACCCAGCAGGGTCACAGAACTGGCAGTGGGGTGGCCTCTGCACTGAGGAGGCATCCTAAGAGGGGGTCCACTGTCAGCCGTAGCCACAGCACAGCCTCTTCCGTGGGGTGCCGAGTAATTGGTTCTGTATGGTGTTTGTTATGGCTTATGTCAAAAAATCAGAAAAGAACCCGCTGGGGGAAAGGCTTTAGTCAGACACCACGTGGCTGAGCCCCTGCTGCGGCTCTCTGCTAACCTGGTCCCAATTAGGGGGTTGTGGGACTCGGGCCCTTGAGCTTGTTTTTGAAGCTCTTTGACTGAATTCTACCTCAGAGGAGGAGCCTTGCTTCTTTTTCAAAATGCAGATTTGCAAAAGCCTTGAAGGTGTGGCTGAGCCGGGTCCTACAGTCGGCAGGCCGTGGTTGGGATCCTGCTCACTCTTGCCCTGCTGCACCAGGCAGAGCCAGAGCCAGCTTGTGGGGCCGACACAACTGATGCTGGTCACCTTGACTCATGAGGGAGTTGGATGGAAAACTTGGGGAGAGATGCTGTTTTCTTCCAAGCCTTGGGCACCATTTTGCCATCTACAAAAATACCCTTTGCTATATTTAGGCCCTGTTGCCGAGAATGTTTCTTGGGCTGTTTTTATCATTTAATATTTTTTCCTGCCACCTGGAGAAATCATCAAGCATTCAAGTCCCCCGAATTCACTCTTCCTGCAGCTCGCTAATTAAAACAAACCCCTGGCCAAATTACAACCTTCAAACAGGATTCAGGCGTCAGTGGAAAGTACTGGCATGTGTGGCCACCCTCATGACTCCCTGTTAGTTTACGAGGCACCTGCCCTGTGCCAGGCCCTGCTCTTTGCTCTATACAAATTTGCTTACTTCGGGCTCTTGTCCCCTGTGAGTTGTGAGATCCTGAGTCACCATCACACAAGATTAGAGACAAGAAGTCACACTAGGGAAGTGCAGCCACTGGTTCCCATTCTCATAGTCTGAGGAAATGGGATGCAAGGCCTTTCTTGACTGTCCTGGGACTGATTTGTATGGTGTGACACTCTTCCTGGAGAGATGTAAGCAAACATTTACTTACCCCAGCTAGAGAACCAAGGTCAGAACAAGGTGTGGATAACACCAAAGTCCATTTTGGTGAGTCAGTGAGTTTTTGGGATTACTGTATGGGTGAAGGGTTACTGGCAGGACCAGTTTAAAAAAAAAAAAAAAAAAAAAAAAAGCCTCCCCAGTATGGGTGACAGCTTATGAAAGGTGGAAACCTGGAGCTCACTGCACAACCTGCAGGAGGCTCAACATGTTGAAGAGTATCCTTTCCAAGTAGTTGAGCAGGTCTCAGCCTCTTCCAGACAGTTCAGATGGTCACTGCTTCACCCGGCAACTCAGAATATCTGAAAGCTCCCCTCAGCCACTTTTGCTGTAAGCACAGGGCTGGAGAAACCTCATCAGTCTGGTCAGTTTCAGGGACTTCCTGAAGCCTTGGAGTTGTTTTTTTCCCCTGAGCTTAAGGAGCCTATACACACGGTGCAGTGTTTCACCTCCCCCTAGAACATCTTGAGTCTTACGGAGCTTCCATATAGAAAGGACAGTTTCTTCCTCCTTTAACATCCTGTGCCTTAACCAGCATTCCCAAGAATAAAATATTTTCCTTTTAGAACATCCTGTCTCTTAGTGAACTTCCCTCCAAGATGGAATATTCTATCTCAGAGGAAATGGCTACACAACATGACCCTAAGCTTCTCTTGAAGGAAACCCCTACACAATGGGAGCTCCCTCCTGGATGCTGGTTAGTCACAAGCCACAGCCAAACATCTGTTTTCATGGGGAGATCCTTTATTAAATGGGGAAGAAAAGTTAAAAGTGGCTGCTTTCTGACTCAGGGAACAAAGAGCAGCAAATGACCTTGCAGGAGCCATTTTTAAGAGGAGGAAAAGGGAGGTCTGTATTAGAATGGGCTAGGATGCAGTAGTAAAGGAGATAGGAGACAAGGGAAAGGGGGGAGGGGACAATGGAATGGGAGCAGGGCATTTGTCCCAGAGGGACAAACGATTGCCTCATAGAGAGAAGACAGACATGGTCCATAAGTAAATGACATTTTATAAAGGTGAAATGGGAAACCCTGTGTTAGGACGAGGTGTTTAATTGGACATGTTAATTAGGTGAACTAAAGGGGGCTTTTGACTGCTGGACTTCAATACTTTAGTAGCTGGACCTTGGTAATCAGCCTCAGGAGGAGGCAATAGCCAAATAAGGGAATTGATGTTGGGGGTTAGTTTTAAGAATGTAATCTAATGGCTTTTAGCAAAGCAGAGGGAATTGGGGGGGAAGGGCAGAGACCCACCAGAGCCACATGCATGAGTGGACTAGTGTCTCTTCATCCCTTTTATATGGCACTCACTGCTAGAGGAGGCAGATTAGGAACACTTACTTCTGAGGGTCCAGATTTTATTTGCACATAAAATCCCATAGTTCTGAGGAAGAGCTCTGACCTTAAAGGGGGTAACGGTAGCCCCCCTCCCAGTACAGTGGTTCCCCAACCTCAACCACACTCTCATGGTCTGTTCTTTGCCTCTAGTCCCCCTCCAAAGAGGGTGGCATCGACATCGCTTTTACTGATCCTGGAGCTCTAGCACTACAGATGTGAAACAAAAATCTCCCCTAAACCAGTCCTCCCTCAAAGATTAGCTCTCTGGTGGGTGTGGCCTTTGGCTCCGACTCCTGGTCTGGTCAACTCACAGACATTATCCATGCTGCTGTTTGGGCTTAGGCCTGGCTTCTGAGAGCAGCCAACAGCTTCCTTGCTGTGTGGCTTCCGACCTTCTTCCCGGAAGGCCAGCCATAACAGTAAGGGCTACATTCTCCTGAAACTACCATTCCACACTGGCCCAGAAAACAGAACAACTGGACATTCACAGGCCACGTGACACATGGGATTATTACCTCTGCAAAAAAAAAAAAAAAAAAAAAAAAACTAAGGCTGCCACATTTTGTTTGGTTTACAAAGGGGTTTCTTGTAGCCCAAGTTGGCCTCATAGACAACTTCTGTGTAGTTGAGGATGACCTTGAGATTCTGATCCTCTTGCCTCCTCCATCTCCCAGTTTTTGTGATGCTGGAGATCGTATTCCGTGTTTCAGGCTTAGTAGACAAACATTCCACCAACTAAGCTACATCTCTCTACTCTTTAAAGCAGTCCTTTGTGAAGATATTTGAAAACCTTGGGGCCAGATTCTTGCAAGAAACAAGCCTGACCCTATCACTCCCAAACCCTATTGGGTCCACTCCCACCTCCACCCCTACGCCTGCCATGTCTAACCTCAGAGGTATGGACAATGACTTTAAAACCCTGTCAGACTTGGTCCTGCCTGTTAGTCCAGCCTTAGCTCCTCTAGAACCAATTATATCCAAGAGCCTATGCATGAACTGTCTGTAACCTGCATTACCCTTCCCATCAGTGTGCCTGGCGAACTCTGCTTCTTCCTCTTTCAAGATACGGGTGTCTCAGGGCTCTGTCCCAGAAATGGCTTCTTTCTTCACACTTCTAGATTCTCCCATGCCTACTCATGGGACACTTCTGACTGTCCTTTGTCTATTTCCCATGGTTGACAGTAGGACCTGAGAGGAAAGGTGATGAGCTGGAGAGTTTTATGTCAACGGCACAATCTAAAGTCATTTGAGAGGAGGAACTCCAATTAAGAAAATGCTTCCAAAAGATCTAACTATAGCTGGGCAGTGGTAGTGCTCACCTTAATCTCAGCACTCTGGAGGCAGAGGCAGGCAGAACTCTGAGTTCGAGGTCAGCCTGGTCTACAGAGTAAGTGCCAGGACTGTTACATGGAGAAATCCTGTCTCAAAAAAAAAAAAAAAAAAACAAAAAAACAAAAAAAACAAGGAAAAGATCTAACTAAAAGCAAGTAAGTATGACATTTTCTTGACTAGTGATTGATGGGGGAGGGCACAGTCCATCCTGGGTGGTGGCATCCCTGGGCTGGTGGTCCTGGGGTCTGTAAGAAAACAGGCTGAGCAAACCATGTGAAGCAAGTTAGTAAGCAGCACCCTCCATGGCCTCTGCACCAGCTCCTGCCTCCTGTTCCCACCCTGTTTGAGTTCCTGTCCTGACTTCCTTTGATGATGAACAGTGACATGGAAGTGTCTGTGCCTTCAAATCCTTCCCAGGCTTGCCCACACTGACTAGTGAGTTTTTAGAGGATCCACTCCTCTAGCCCTACCGGAACTGTACTCCTTTTAGACCTCTGCCTTCCTTTGGTACCATTCCACCCCAGTTAGTCTTCTCACTGTAATTCAAACCTTCAACTTAGAACCTTTGTGTCTTTCTAACTCTGATGATGGCAAAATTCTGCATGGTTTCCTTTTCTCATGGTGTGCTCTTTCCTCATGGGTCTGTGACTTGGCTTTGCTGGTATCCTGTGCATGGGCAGAAACATGTTGTGGTTTGGGCCAAGTGTCCCTCAATGGGACTGGCTCTTAAGGCTTAATGTTCAGACAATGGATTCAAGCATTGACATTGTGGTTTATCATGATGGTCTGACTTCAACAATTGGTTAACCCATCCAGAGATTAATAGTTAACCAGACTATAGCAGGCTAGTAGAGACTGGAGAAGGTGGGAGACAGGTGTTACCTTTGAAGGGTACAACTTTTTGCTGGTCTTTTCTTCTGTGTTTTTCTAATTACTTATTACTGTGAGGTAAGCATCCTCCCCCACCACATGTTCCTGCTGGCATGGTATTTTGTCTAGTCTCAGGTTCACAGAAATGGATCCAGCTGAATTTACACTGAGCCCTCTGAAACCCTGAACAAAATAAATCTTTTCTTCTTTTAATTTTTTCTGAAGGTTTACTTATTTTATTTTTATGTGCATGGCTGTTTTACTTGCCTGTATGCCCATGCACCAGATGTGTGAAGTGCTCTCAAAGGCCAGGAACAGGTATAATATCCTTTAATGCTGGGATTACAGGCAGTTGTAAGTTGTCATGTGGATGCTTGGATGCTGGGATGCTGGGATGCTGGGATGCTGGGATGCTGGGATGCTGGGATGCTGGGATGCTGGGATGCTGGGATGCTGGGAAGTGAACCCAGGCCCTCTGCAAGAGCAGCAGTGCTCCTTAACAAACTAAGCCATCTCTCCAATCCTTCCTTTAAGTTTATGCCAGGTCTTCTATCACTGTGATAAAAGTCTGGCAAACACAAACCATGTGTTTCCAGGGTCACTCCTCATGCCTGAAAATCTTGAGACTATGAGACTTTTTTTTTTTGTTATTATTTTTCAAGACAGGGTTTCTCTGTCTATGTCCTGGACCTTTCTTGGTAGACCAGACTGGCCTCAAACTCAAGAGATCCCCCTGCCTCTGTCTCCTGAGTACTAGGATTAAAGGTGTGTGCCACCACCACCTGACAACCTTGAGGCTATGAAGCATCTAAGAACCATATGGACCATGAGATGAGCACAAGCCCTCAGTTACCAGTTTCTCAGGGGAGGCATACTCAGGCTCTGCTGGTCTGGATGAAGTGTTTCCAAGGTGGGAGGAGTCTAAGTATTGAGCCTCCAAGTCCTCACTCTGTCTTGTGTGGCTCTGCTAAGAAGAGGTGCTGCCTGGATTTCATGGCCAGTTTCTCATTATTGGGCATGCTGCCAGTTGGGGCTGTGGTACACTGGTTATGTAGTAATCTCTGTCTAGGCAGGATCTGTGCTCACGCCTCTGAAGTCATCAGGGACTGTGTGCTAGGTTTACAGGTTCTGAAGCGGTCTTAGCTGACAGCTGTGTCTGTTGGATGGTCAGTCAGCCTTTCAACTGAAGGAGGGAATTGTGTGGATAGAAAGATGTGAGCACACTAGAAAGCTGTTCAGGAGGCTCAAATGACCAAGAATGGAACCCAGAGGAGGAGCAGGGAAGTTCCAAGCTTCTTGCTTTGTTCTTACAGGTAGCCAGCTGTTGATATCAGTCACAGAAGTTAGCTGACTTTGGTGTGAAGATCATGTAAGAATTTGCAATTGCTGCTATAGTAACACACCACCACGGTCCAGGGGACTTAAACTTCAGAAATGAGTTTTCTTGCTATGGGGAGTGGAGGATGCTCTGAGTGGCTGTGCAAGGAGTAGATGAAGTCCTAGTGAATGTGTGTTGTTGACAGGAGCACAGCCATTTCTGAACCCCAATGCCTCAGACCCATGTGAATGGCAAAGCCTTATCCTAGATTAACTCGGGGGGGGGGTAGGGGGGGGTTGTCACCTTGTCCAAGTGCATGTGTTTTTGAATGATTGACAGGTGTGCAAAAACTATCAAACACAGCTTCCTCCTGGGGATGTCTGCAGCCTGAGACTGTTCCCCTACAGGGACTTCCTACTTAGTACAGCTAACCCTGCCTCCTTATTCAGTTGTATGCAACAGACCTGCCTCCTCTATTAAGATGTATAAAAATAAATGGGCTGAGCCTCTAGGCTGTATTTGGTGCCCTCCATCAGACCAAGCATAGACCACTCAATCCCAGCTTTTCTGTATGAGTGACTGTGTGTCTATCCTTTCTTCATTTCTCATTGCCCAGTCAAATTTCCAGGACCAAGCAGTGAAGGATGAGGTATCTTGCATTTTTAGAAACAAAAAGTCAAGATGTTTTGGGGACTGATTTCTTCTAAGTCCTTTCTCCTTGGCTGTTTGCAGACATCCATCTTCTCTCTGTGTACTTGTGTGGTTATCCCTTCTTGAGTTTCTATATTCCCATCTCCTTCTAAGGACAGCATCATATTGGATTAGGACACGTCATAATGACATCATTCAACCTTACTGTTTCTCTGGCTCCAAGTATGTCAGGTGGGTTTAGGACATTAGCATGTGGATTTAGGAGTGGGGGTCATGTTTCAGCCATTATAGTACATACACAGTTTAAAATAGGGTGAGTTCTGAGAAATGGACAAGTATCCAAGAGGCAATAATGGGATGTGTATCTGAATTTGGAGGACAGCTTGGCTGGGGATGTGAATTCAGGGGTAAAAAGCGACAGGGATTGCTGGGCATTGGTGCCGAACACCTTTAATCCCAGCACTTGGGAGTCAGAGACAGGCGGATCTCTGTGAATTCAGGCCAACCTGGTCTACAGAGCTAGTTCCAGGACAGGCTCCAAAGCTACAGAGAAACTCTGCCTCAAAATAATAATAATGATAAGGAGTAACAGGGATCAAGGAACAACTGTATCAATACTGAAAAGGGAGGGAGGGAGGCTGACACAAGACCAGAGTCTAGGACCCATGGGCAAAAGTGCAGATAGAAGCTATGGTCAGTGAATCAGAAGACCCAGGGATCAGTAGAATCCTAGAAGTCCCCAAGCAAGAAATTACTTTAAGACAGTGGTTCTCAACCTGTGGGTCACAACCTCCTTGGCAAAACTCTATCTTCAAAAATACTTACATTACAATTCATAATGGCAGAAAACTTACAGTTATGAAGTAACAACAAAAATAATTTTGTGGTGTTTGGGTCACCACGACATGGGGAACTATATTAAAGTGTTGCAGCATTAAAGTTGAGAAACACTGCTTTAAGGAGTGACCTCCGTGGATCTAATTTTTCAGTACTATGCCACACACACATGACTTAGCTCTGGGGTCTCTTCATACCTGGTTCTCATTCAGCTCTCTGCTTTCTACAAGAGGCAACACAGTTAAGAGCAGCAGCTGAGTTTCATCACCCCGGGACCATGGTTTGGAAAGAGAATAAAAATTAAAATACAAAACATTGTATCTGATATAGTTTTCTATGTTCGTGAAATCAGCTCACTTTCCAGGAAGGGCAAATAATTATGTTCTTTGATCTTAAGATGCTCATGTCTCCCCTAGGAGACTTTGAAGTTAAATGACACATCCGAATGAATATTCTACTTGGAAAGTTAAAAGGAGGCTGAGACATCTACCCAGCCCATGCTTACTGCAGCCTTGTTTGGTCTCTCGGCATCCATTGGTTGAAGGGACTGATGCCTTCCAGATGCTTCCAATCTTCTCCAGCCAGGAGTCTGGCTGGCCAACTGGGCCCCCACCCTTGGTCTGGCTGTCTACAGCCAGATGGACTTTCCCAGCCCAGCTTCTCACTCACCCACTGCCGCTGTGCCTGTGGCCTTGCATCTTATAATAGATAGGGCCTAGCAGGCTTTCCCGAAGACCCTTCAGTTCTAAGTTTCACCTTGTTGAGCCTCATTGGCTTACCAGGCCTCAGCATGAAAGGCAACCCTAGGAGGACTCCTACTTTTCATTTGAAAAGGGTTTGGTGACCCTGATCCACCCTCCTGGGCCTGTCTATGTAACCCCTGTTCTCTCCTTCTGCCAGTGCCATGGGTATCCTGGTGACAGAACCTCCAAACTGTTGAGCTATACCTATGACTGTTCCACCCGTGGCATTTGCTATATACTGATTGGAATGAATAAGCAGCTTTCTTCTCTTAGAAAAAATATCAACATCCTTTCCTTCCTTCTTTCCTTCTTTCTTTCTTTCCTCCCTTCCTTCTTTTCTTTTTTTCTTTTCAGACAGGGATTCTTTGTGTATCCCTGGCTATTCTGGAACTAGTTCCATGGACCAGGCTGGCCTTGAACTCACAGAAATCTTCCTGCCTCTGTCTCCTGAGTGATGAAATTAAATGTGTGAGTCACCACTGCCCAGCTGTAAGTATCTTTCTTATATTTTGATATTTCAATAAATTAGACCCCAATATTAGGAGTTGTTTTTAACTTTGTTCATGTGCATGTGTCTATACACATGCTTGCATGTATGTGGATGTGCATTTTACACAGATGCAGGTGCACAAGCATATGCGTGAAGAAGCCTGAGGTTGACCACTTGACTCCCTTGTTTTTCACTTTATTTATTGAGGCAGGGTATCTCACCGAACCCAAAGCTCACCAATTTTACTAGTTTAAATAGCAGCTGGCCCCCGGGGGTGCCCCGCCCCCTACACCCTGGGGTTGCAGGTGGCCAACAAGTTGGCCTAGCTTTCAGGTGGGTTCTGGTGACTTGAACTTTAGTCCTTATGTTTGTGTGACAAGCACTTTATCCAGTGACACATTTCTACATCCTTCTTTTTAACTTTGTATTTTGAAGAAAATTAAAATTCACAGAAAGTTATGAAAACAACGCAGAGGGATGTCTGTTTCTGGGCAGACAGACAGATGTACTCTCCCCATTCCACCCACCAACTGTAACTGAAAACCCTGGACTCAGAGAGACTGACAGACAGGTGTGGGCCAGCTAGGGACTTCCAGATCTAAGGAGCCCAGGAGCTTGCCATCCAGAACCATTAATAGACACAGACTAAACTCAGCCCAGCAGAGCTAGGACACTGAAGCCTACCAAGACAGAGTAAGTGGTGCCATTCCACTGAGCACAACAGTGGGGGAATGACTACCACACACACACACACACACACACACACACACACACACACACACACACACACAGGCCAATACCCATGAAGTGTCCAAACACCCTGCCTATTGGCATTGCAGGCAGAGAGCAAGACCTTCATTCCTGCCAGGTGGATCAAGTTCTTTGCCATGGTGTGAGTAGAGCCTTCTCTCACCTAGGACAGCAAGGAACCTTTCTCATTTCCACTGGGGGTCAAGACTCTCATCATGTCCTCTGATAACAGAGCTGCTCCGTGGCTCCAAGCAGGTATTGGTGGAGACTACTGGGGAGCTGGGACTGTCACTTCCACTCAGCAATGACAAGGAGCAGATCTCTACCTGGTTATCAAGGAAGGCTGAGTGAAAAGGCTGGCCTACTCTCTCCACTGTGGTAATGGAGCTGTATCCCCTCCCCTGCCAGAGCTGCACAAGGAAAAGCCAGCTGCAGCAGGACACTTAAATAAGATCCAGAGTCTCTGATGAAATATGAGACTGCTCAGGTTTCAATGGAAAAAAAATCACTCATCGTCATACCAACTGCCAGAAAGATCACAATTGGAGTGAAAAACAAGAAATAGATACAACCATGGGGTGGCAGGCATGTTAGATGATCAGGCCAAGGTCTTGAGGCTGCAATGATAAAAATGTTTCAGCAGGCAACTACGTTTGAACAAAAAGAAAAAAGAAAAACAAAGGCTCCACAAATAATCATAAAAGGAAACAGTTTCTACAAACAGAAACTTAGAAAAAATAGAATTTGTTCAATAAGAATGACAGAAGAAAAACTAAAAGAAAATCCCAGTAGAACCCTGGAGAGAGTTGTTAATGGGATTCTGTTAGAAGAAAGGTGGGTAAAGATGAAATCATTTAAAACTCCCCAAATTAGGGGAAGGCACAGACTTCTGAGAAGCTTAGTTAACTTCCAAACTGATACCATCAGGACAGACCTACATCAATCTGCCTCAAACTGTAAACAAGGAGGATGCTTGAAAGTGGGGTACTGTTTCCTGTGGGGAAGCAATGGTTGCTGCAGAGCCTTCATCCTGGCTTCAGGGTCAGAAGGCAGGCTCTTGACATTCTACAAGACAGAGGAAAAAGTCAGCATGTACCCCAGTGAAAACACTCATTAAGGACCAAAAGACAGAGAGTGGGAAGAATGGACAGTTCAGTGGCTAAGAGCGTACACTGCTCTTGCAGTTCCGGGATTCCATTCCGGGTACCTGTATCTGACAGTCCACGACAAGCATTAACTCCAGCTCCAAGTAATCTTATACTAATGGTCCCCACAGGCTCCTGTATGTACATGCATACCCTCTCTCTCTCTCTCTCTCTCTCTCTCTCTCTCTCTCTCTCTCTCACACACACACACACACACACACACACACACACATAAAACTACAAATAAAAAAAAAGTAAAATAAAAAGGGTACCAAGACATAAACAATAAGCTCTTTTCAAAAAGAAAGGAAGGGGCTGGAGAGATGTCCCAGGCCCCATATTGTGGCTAATAACTGTCTGTAAACTCAGTTATAAGGAATCCAACATCTTTTCTTGCCTCCTTGGGCTTCTCTATGCACATGATACACAGATGTACACTCGGGCATGTGTGGGCACTCACACGTGCACACACACACACACACACACACACACACACACTAAAGTAAATAAATATTAAGAGAAAGAATAAAAGGAAAAGAGCCTGTCGTGGTGACACACCCATATAATCCCAGTACTAGGGAGGCAGAGGCAGGTGGATCTCTGTGAGTTTGAGGCTAACCTGCTTTACATAGTAAGTTCCAGGCCAGCCAAGACTACATAGTGAAACCTTGTTTTGAAAAAGAAGAAGAAGAAGAAGAAGAAGAAGAAGAAGAAGAAGAAGAAGAAGAAGAAGAAGAAGAAGAAGAAGAAGAGAAAGAAAGAGAAAAGAAGTGATAAAATAAATTTCGAAATATCAGGAAGGTAGTCAAATAATGGAATTTTTTTAAAGTTTCTTAAATTTTATGGGTATGGTTGTTTCCTGCTTTGTTTGTATGACACATTCATGGTTCCTGCGGAGGCCAGAAGAGGAATCATATCTCCTGGGACTGGAGTTACAGATGGTTGTGAGTTGTCATGTAGGTGCTGGAAACTGAACTCGGGTCCTCTGGAAGAGCAGCCAGTGCTCTTAACCACTGAGCCACTTCTCCAGACCCAATAAGTATTATTTTCAAATATTGATACTGCTCTAAAGATGTGAAGAAAATATTTAAAATAATTATAAAATGGCCCAATGGTGTCTGTAACCCTAGCTACCTAAGATGCTGATATAGGAGGATAGAAAAGTCAAGGTCTGCTTAGACTATAAAGCAAGAAATCAAAACCAAACAAACAAAAATTGTGATAGAGAGATTAAAATGAAATTCTAAAAATGATCAGGTAACTTTATAGGACAAAAGAGAAAGAAACAAGGAACAGAAGAAAAAGATGAGTGGCAGATATAAGCTCGGGTGCATCCATCAGCCATGAATGCCTCATAGAGCGATTACAAAGCACAGGTTGTCAGAGTGAATGAAAATGCTGAACTTAACTACATCCCCCTTGCAAGTTGACAGCTCACTGATGGAAGAAGATCTATCATACAAATATTAACAAGAAGAAAGCATGTTTCCCTATGAATAGCAGGCAAAGCAGGCATAGGAGCAGAAGCAGAACTTCCAGACACAGGGAGGAGCGACGTTTGAGGGTGAAGGGCCAGTCCACCAAGACACAAAAATTCTGAATGTGTTTGTACCAAAAAAAAGAACTGTGAAATATTTACAATGGAAAAAGAAATAGGTAGCTCTGCAGGTATGTTTGGATCCTTCAGTAATCTCTAGAATGATATGGAATCCCAGCAGGGAAATAGTGGAAACAACTATAGCATCACCCAACAGAAGCTAAATATCACTGGAGACACTCCACCTCACAGAAGCAGAAATGCATCATCTTTTCATCCCTAGTGTAAGGGCAGAGGTGTGTGTGGTGTGTGTGTGTGTGTGTGTGTGTGTGTGTGTGAGAGAGAGAGAGAGAGAGAGAGAGAGAGAGAGAGAGAGAGAGAGAGAGAGAGAGAGAGAGAGAGAGAGAGAGCAACCTGGGTGTCCCTCCTAGCTTTCCACCTTCTTTAAGGCAGGACCTCTCTAACTGGCCCAAGAGTTTCTGGTCTCCGCCTCCCATCTCTCCACCGGAACCCTGGGATTACAGACATAAGTTAGTTACCATGCCTGTCTTTCTGTGGGTTCTAGGAGATCACACTCTCATTTTCACTCTTGGACCACAAATGCTACCTCTGAAATCTTGATGCCTTTATTCATCATGGCTCCAAACTGCAAGGTTGCCAGCTGCCCTTTAGCATCCAGGGGAGTGTTCAAGGTCAAGTATGAAGCTCATCTTCCCCAAGGTGAAGTTTCCTTTCATTCCCAGCTTGCAGAGACGCTTTGTCTAGGATGGATGCTGGATTACATCAAGTGCTTTTTCCACAGATATTGAAAGGGTTCATGTCAATGTGGCGAATCGCACTGATTGATTTTAGGATGTTAAACTGATCTGGAAGTCTGATGATGGGTTCCACTTAGTCATGAGGTAGCATTCTTTTTATATACTGCTGGATTTGGTTCCATGTTTGGCAATGCAGATTTTTGTGACTGTATTCATAAGAGATATTGAATTGCAATTTTCTTGTTTGGTTTTGGTTAAAAGGGTAACACTACCTTTATAGAATGAATTAGTAAGGATTGCTTTTCCTCTGTGTTCTGAAAGAGTTAATGTAAAATGAACTTGATCTTTTTCCTCCTGGAACGTCTGATGTAATTCACTTACCCATCATTGAGTCTTCCCCTTGCCCTCACTCCCTTCCTAAGGCAATAGCTATATGGTGTATGGGGAATGAGGAGGGAAGTGCTATAATCTGACTGGTTTCCAGGTTGCAGGTAAGCAGGTAAATGGTCTACAGTGTGAATGGGGTTGTGGCTGAAGTGGCCGGCATATTCAAACTCCTCAAAAGCTCTGTGGTTTCTGCTGTTGGCTTTTGCTGTGCCATCCCTGGGGACAATCTGGATTCCACACTAGGTTAGGACAAATAGGAGGTGATAGAGGACACTGTGAACCCAAAACAGAGACAAGGTGATCTAAACTCTGCAGACTAGTCCATTCCACCTGTGTGGAGCTACTTGCGTTAGGTCAACTGACTGTAAAACTCATCAGTTAGCAATGACTCATTTATGTGAGCTGTGGCACACATAGCAAGCAGGGCACCAACTTGTGGCCTCAGCTGCTCGGGAGGGTAGGTAGCAGAATTTCTTGAACCTGCAAACTCAGGACCAGCCAGTGAAAACTAGTGAGGCCCTATTTCAAACACATAAACACCTACCTATCTCTAGCCCCCCAATCTTAGAACTGGAAGTATGGTTTAATGGCAGAGTGCTGGCCTAGCATGCACAAGGCCCCAGGTTCCACTCCCAGCCTCATGCCCACAACCACAAATTTCCAGAGTATTCATAACACCCCTTCTATGTGTCACAAGTGACAATTGATGAAGTTGGTTACACTTGTGCAGACCACAGACAACTTCCTAACCTTCCATTCCCTTCCCCAGGCTGCCACAAACCAAAACCATTTAACTGAATTCTTGGAGAGGTGAATTTGAGACTTGCTTTCCCATCTCCAGAGATGGCTGCCTCATGAATAAACAGTTTTTCCTGTGAAACTCCTTCCAGTGATTGACATTCTATGCAGGGGGCAAAGTGAGCCCACTTCTCCTACAGATCCCACCATTGTTTATTTGAGACAGGGTACTAGTTACCCAAGCTATACTGGAACATACTGTGCTAGCCTAGGATAATTTGAACCCACATAACTCAGCCTTACTAGTGCTGGGGTTGCAGGCATGTGCTGTCATACCCAGATAATACTCCAAGTCCAAAAGATTTTAGAAATTTGGAGAGCATGGGTCACCATCCAATGTCTCCCACTCTCCACCTTATTTTGTGAGACAGGATCTCTCACTGAACCCGGAGTTCACCATTTCTAGTAGACTAGCTCCTAATACCCTACTTTTGAACGCAAGGCAAGGAAATATCATCTGAAAATCTTTCCATCCTAAAATGACAAAATAAAAAGCAGCAAAGGTGGATGGGCACGACAGCACATCTATAATCCCAGCAATCAGAGGCAGAGGCAAGTAGATCACTGGGAGAGTTTGAAACCAGCCTGGTCTATGCAGTGAGTTCTAGCCCTGCCAGGTCTATGAGCAAGATCTTATCTCAAAAAGCAAAAACAAGAGTCTGGGTAAAGTGCTTGCCTGGCATACACAAACTCCTGGTTCAAACCCCATGTATGGCATAAAACCAAGCTTGGTGGAATGTGCCTACAGTCTTAGCACTTGGGATTCGGAAACAGGAGTATCAGGAGTTTGAGGTCAGCCTGGGCTACGTGAGATCCTGTGTGCTTGTGGGGACCTGCTACTTCACAGAACACATAACCAAGAAGTGTGGGGTGCTAGCAGGCACCCCTCTGTTTGTGAAGTGTGGAGGCACACGGGTAAACCCCTCATCGAAGTCCTGCAGTTGACTTCAGTGTTTGAAGGGACTGTTCCTGGGTGAATTCTGTAAGTGTGACTCAAGTCTTTCTTGTTCCACTAAAGTAGACCTCATCGCATTATGGTCTGTTTCATTTTCCATGAAGCTTTGAACAGTATATTTTGATTTTAGAATGAGGTCATAAGACCTCAGAATCGTCAACAGATGGTCCCTTTCTAGAATCTGAGTGTGTGTCAGGGGGTGTTTTATTAAAGTGATTTTGCTATGTAGAGGGAGATTAGGCACAAATGAAGCTTGCCATAAAAAACACATGGGCGCCCTGGGGAATGTCTCTGTTTTGATTGCAGGGTTCAGTCTTGGCTGGGTGATGATAATGATATCTTTAACATATAGATAATTTTTTTCCCATTTTTCAGTTTGGGTTTGGGTTGTGTATGCTTGTCCTAAGTCCCTATTGTGACTCCAATTTGCCCAAATTTAAACCTTGAAAACCTGCGGTTGGGATTAGCCATAAGGCTATGAGGTGGTGCAGACTTCCAATTTGTTTCACACATTTTGTGCATTCTTGGTTCCAACATGCTTTTGTGCCAACAGTGAACATGTGCTGGGGTGCAGGGTGGGTTTGGAAAGTGCAGGAGACACGGACTTTTAACTAATCCCATGGCAGGGGTGGGGTGGTGGGGTGGTGGTGGGGCAGAAAGAAAGAGGCAGCATTTTCCAGAACATTGGCTCTAGGGCAATTTACCCAATTGTCGACTTTCAGACATTTTAATTGAAGAATTTTTCTTCCCTAGGACAGGCCCTGGGTCTTACTCATTCCTTCATTTTGAGTCCCTAGCTCGGGCCAAACAGAAGATTATTTGAACATGTTTGGTTCTAAGAGATGCGTTATGTGAGGGAGTCCCTGGAAACAGAAGTCATGCCTCAGGATAAAGGGGATCTCTCTCTCTCTCTCTCCCTCCCTCTCTCCCTCTCTCTCTCTCTCTCTCTTCCCTGTCTCCCCCCTTCCCTCTCTCTGTCCTTCTTTCTTTCCTTCCTTTCTCTCCATCGCCTCCCTTTTTTTTTTTTTTTTTTTTTTTTTTTTTTTTTAAGTAGACTAACTGGCCTTGAACTCAGCATGAAGCCAAAGATGGCCTTAAACTTCTGGTCCCTTTTACCTCCTCTTCCTGAGTGCTAAGATTACAAACTTCTGCCACTCCAGCCTGGTTTTAGGCCATGCTAGGTGCTTAGGAACTGAAACCAGGGCTTTGTACATGCCAGGCAAGCTCTCTGCCAACTTAGCTACATCCTTAGCCTTGTTTTTTCTCCCCTTCCTTCCTCCAAAATAGAATTTAGAAACTTGGTTGAGACATTGCCTTAAAATTAAAGCAGCTGCTTAGGCTGGAGGGAGAGGCTTCTGAGATGGGAAGGGAGAGGGCTCCGGTGCTGCAGAGTCCCTGAATAGGGAATGTGCCCACTCTGTATTCCCCTGAAGAAAGGATCTACTCAGCCATAGAGTGCCGAGAGGACCACTGGTGGCAGTCGCCACTGGAGCATCTTCTTCCTTCTATGAAGCACAGCCATATTCACCCTCTTTGGAAGGCCTACATGACCCCAAACTGGGGTTACCTGTATCCCATTCTCTGAGTTTCCTTATCCCCTGGGCATTCTTTTGCTGTAGACTGATCTCACCTTAGTTAGTCCTGCTTTCTTCGAAGCCTGTGTGTACACACACATGTGGAAGCCTGAGGTGCATGCTGGGACTCTTCCTCCCTCCCTCTTCCACCTAACTCACTGAGGTAGTAGGGTCTCTTCATCAAACCCAGAGCTCTCAGATATGACTTGTCTTGCTAGGGATCCCGCCTCCAGCTTGAGAAGGCTGGAGATGTCAGCCTTCTCTCCTCCACCTCTCCCTCCTCCTCCTCTTCTCCTTCCCTGTCCCCTTTCTCCTCCTCTTCCCCCTGTTAAGCTTTCCTGCTGGCTTTCTCTGAGTTTCTGTTTTCTGTGTTCTGCTGTGCCCAACATTTTAGTAGACTTATCCACAGAGTTTTTAAGTTTTGAGTTTTAGAATGTTATTTTGGTCCCTTTTCTTCAAAGGTTCCAATTTCAATTTCCCATTGTGAAGCCTCACTCTTGTTACTTTGCATGTATTTCCTTGTGTCGTAATGTCCATATCTGTATCGTTCCATTCCCCCACTTCCCTTCACTGCGTGCCAGATTTTCTAGCTCTTTTCATGTCTAATAATTTTAATGGAATCCTGGACATTATATATCAAAAGGGGTTCTGGGCAATGTCACTCTCAGGGATAGCTCTTCCTCCTTGCCTAAACATGTTTATGATCAAAAGGCAGAAGCTGAATATAAAACTACCCTTTCTAGATAAAGAGGACTGTGGGAAAAGCCTAAATTGTGCCCTCACAGTCTTTTTTTTTTTTTTGAGATGAGGTCTCAGTATGTAGTCCTGGCTGTTCTAGAACTCACTCTGTAGACCAGGCTGGCCTCAAACTCAGAGATCTTCCTGCCTCTGTCTACTGAGTACTGAGATAAAAGGCCTGCATTGCCACCATCCGGCTGGGGATCAAGTCTTACCATTGAGAACTTGGTGGATCTTTGTTTCCTCTGCCCTTGCAGACTCCTTGCTGCTCCATGTAGGCTGGACTCCACAGATACACCACCAAGGTAAACAGGCTGCTCACCCCAGTCTCCTTCTTGACTCTTGGTGCCCTCACTTGCATTCACTGCATTCTTCTCCCCCTGTAGGAAGCTGGGAAAAGCCCATCCTCGGCCCCAAGAAAGAAGACTAGAGGAGGTGGGGAGGTGGCTCAAGCATCAGGACTTAAATTTAGATTTCCAGCACTCAATAAAAGCCAAGTATGGAAGGGTATGTCTACAATCCAGCCCTGGGCAGGGGGTGGGGGGTGGGGGGGTGGGGGGGTGGGGGTGGACACACGAACCAAGGACAGCCTCACTTTTGGAGACCAACCTGATCTATAGAGCTAGTTCCAGGACAGGCTCCAAAGCAATACAGAGCCCTTTCTCCAGCCTTAAATATTTTAGGTATGTTTGTATGTATTATGTATGTATTTTTGTTTGTTTTTTGAGGCACAGTTTCTCTGTGTAGTTCTAAAACTCTCTCTATAGATTAGGTTGGCCTTGAACTCAGAGATCTGCCTGCCTCTACCTCCCGAGTGTTGGTAAAGGCGTGGGCCATCATCGCCTGTCGTTATTATTTTTAATTATGCATACTTGTGTACATCTACTTGTAGGTAAGTGCGTGTGCGTAGGTACTGGAGTTGGAGTTATAGATGACAGTGAGCTATTGGATCTGGATTCTGGGAACCAAACTCAGGTCCCTTACAAGGACAGTACACATGCTTAACCACAGAACCATCACTTCAGCCCCTCTCAGTGGAAATTGTGACCCTCATAGTGCCATTTCATGAAGGCCAAAGTTTAGTGAAGTTCACTTCTGTGCCTGGAATAATGATGGAGCCAGACACAGTGGCTGTTGCCTGTCATCATAGCACCTAGGAGGCTGAGGCAGGAGAATGATGAGTTTGGGGTCAGCCAGGAATATGTAGTGAGACCTTGCCTCAGGCAGAGCACAGCATCTGGCACATAGTAAGTGCTCAATAAAACACTTGGTATATGGGTGAAATGAATGAGCTGTTTACTCTGTGTACAAAGAGGCTGAAGAGGAAAGAGAGAAAAGAGCAGATAGAAGGATCCCAAGGGCTGGGCATGGCAGTCTGTGATCCTGTACCTAGCCCGGCAGACAGGGAGATATCAGCAGGGACATAGAATGATCCCTTTCCTCTTTCCAATTGTCCCAAGAACCAAGACAGGAAAGAAGGATGTAAGGCCGCAGCTAGGAACATCTCAGTCCTCAGGACAGCTCTCCAGCTGGATCCTGTGACTGAGCAGCAAGGGCCTGAGGTGCATCTCATGGCCACACCCATCTGCCCTGCCTGGCTCTAAGGAAGCTTGAGACAAAACAAGGCAAAGTCAAGCCTGGAGGAAGTGAGGAGGAAGCCCAAGCCGGGTTTCTAAGTTGTGAAGTCTAGGGGAGGCCTCCATGGCGCCCTGAGTGGGGCACATGCCCAGATGCAGAGTGTTGGGGCAGGCATCACTGTGTGGGGCTTGCAGGAGGGTAAGAGGCCTAATGAGAACAACGAGTTGATTGAGTGCCAACAGACAGTGAGGAACCTGTCGCGCTCCCCCATCAGGGCTCATGGAGGCTTACATGCATAACAGCTAAAACCTATGGTAGAGGGGCTGAAATAGCCCAGCTGGTAAAAGGCTTGCTTTTAGGAAGACCCAAGTCTATTCCCATGCACAAGCTGGTCACAGTGGTATGTGTCTATGATATCAGCCCCAGGGAGGTGAGACCAGGAAATCAATCGCTGGGATTTGCTGATCAGTCACCTAGCCAAGTCAGCTACCATCTGGTTCAATGAGAGATCCTGTCTAAAATACATAAATAAATAAACAAACAAATACATTAGGTGTATGTAAGTGGCTGCAGAAATGGCTTGGGGGTTAAGAGCACTGCTCTTGAATGGTATCCAGAATCAGTTCCCAGCACACATGGAGACAACTGCTCATAACTCGAGTTCCAGGAGGTCCTGTACCCTCTTCTGGTTTCTGCGGCCACCAGAGATGCAAGCAGAGCACAGATGTACATGCAGGGATGATGCCCATGCATGTAAGAGGCCTCCTCCAAGATGTTGGCATCTTTCTGCCTTAGATGCTTGCTCATCTACCTTTGCCTGTGGACTGTTTCATACTCTCCTCTTCCAAGGTTCAGAATCATTGGGAAGACTTCCAGGTTCTCTACCCATCTCCTCCTCCACCTCCATCAAAGCCGACTCCTAGCAATCAGGGCCCAAGAGCCCAGTTAAAAACTTCACACACATTGTCCTCTGGAACCCTCCCAACACTAGCAGGCAGATGATGCCATTGTTCTTTCTAATGAAAAGGCCGCTGCAGCTGGGGGTGGGGGACAGCAAATGGCTTGCACAGTAATTCAGACAGTGGGAAGTAGAGGTTGCATCCAAGTTCAGGCCCACAAGAGCAAAGATTGTCCTTAACACATGACAGCCAAAGGAA